>CM033622.1:24824302-25209302 GCA_019453435.1 Rhinogobius similis | reverse complement strand
GAAAAAGGTGAAACAAGAATTTCTCTCTTGTTTGCGTTTTAGTCACGTCTCAGAGCGCCACAAACATGGAATTACTAAACATATTTTTGTGAATTGCTTCGATCAGCCTTATAAAGAAAAAGTATAATTCAAGTACGATTTAGAGGGCCTGTTGAAACGCGACTTATAATTACCTTTAGTATGTGGAAAAAAATTGCTAAACATTTGATTCCTCCCGTGCTAGACCAAACAATTGAGGAATAACAAAGGAATAACAACGTTTTCCAAAAATATCTTCCTCTCATTAATACTGTAATGTTTTTGCATGCTGTACAAAAATATATAAACAATATGCTACAATATAGTCACAAAAATGAAGAAACTTTTTGAGCCAACTCAGATAATTTGGAGGTATTGTTATGTGTTATTCAAATAAGGTGTGACATTATGTACATTTACATTCGGTGCTTAAGGGAAAAGACCACCCAGAGCCTCTGGTGAAAAAATGTTGGCTTAAAACTCAATTTTCTCAAATCAGACCTCAAGGAATATTTATTTGTCACTCTTGGCCTATACTGATGGTGATGAAGAGGAGGAGAGGTTGAAAATTCTGATGGTTGTGCTGCTGCATTTGGGGCTGGGACGTTGGTGACAGCAGCGGGACAACTTATTCTTCTGTGCTCCATGGTCAAAAACACCATTGCAGATATTTTCATAAATAAAATGAATATTTCATGTTTTGTCCAGTCCTTGGCCGCTCGGTTTGGTTGGCACTCTACCCGCACTCCTGACCCCAGCCCTGGCATGCCGTGAGAGCGAGCTGCGGCGGTGGGGACTATTCACATGTGGGCGGACTCCTGTGTGCCTGCTAACACTGCCGATCATTGTATTTGCGATTGTGTGTTTGTGTGGGATTTCGCATGAAAGGAGTTGAGTGGAAATTACTCCCACAGAACGCTTTTTGGGAGCATTTTGTCTTGTGTGTCTGTGGCCCGCTGATGACGTCGTTCTCACAGCAAGCTTTTCTGTCCCTTCTTCACCGAAATCTTGCAGGACCAAAAAAGTGAGTGAGTCTCCCCGGCAGGCTGGTTCCCTGTTGATGTAATGTGCATTTTCTAGATGAGGTGGCGAATGCTTATGAGGTAGAATGAAAAACGGCTACAAATTGACCTTGTTTAGATGGAGCGGCGAGAGGAGTGGTTTTTGGCCTTCTCCCTCTTCTTCAGCGTTTTTTGACATTTTAATTTTGCTCATCCCTTCAACACTTCTTTTGAAACCTTAGATCCAAATTGTACTTCAGAAAACGTCACATGCACCTGCTTTTGAAAAATATTGTACTTTGTCACTTACTGTATGATTCAAGCATTCAGCATGGATTTATGGAGGGGCCAATTAACCAATAAGGTGTTATAATTTTCCGTCAGTGAGTCTTGGTTTTACTCTTCACTCTGGATTGACTAAGACAGAAAATGCATGAGTATTAGTTACAACACAGTAATAGAGTAGACATTTACAAACTGCAAATCATTGCCACAACCTGTCAAACACTTGTCACTCCCATGTATACGAGGGTTCATGTAACTATATTTGTCTAACTGCAAGTAGGAGGCATAACCCCAAAAGAGAAAATGATATAGAAAGTGTGATCATTATTCCCAATAAAAGTCTACTTCTCCTTTTGTTTTCTTTTTTGTTTCTTGTAATCATGGTTATCTCCCTTTCAGAGTAAATGCCTGCTCCAAAAATGTGTTGATATTGTTTCAGTTACTCGGAAACCCATGGCCAAAGAATACACAAATTGCACTGACAGTTTTCCACCTATGAGTGACCTCAGGTGCCTCGAATCAAACCGTATTCTGCTCGCTTTTGTGAGCAACAGAATTCATCCATGGAACAACCTCCAGATGCAGAGCGTTCAGAGCGGCGCCTATTCAAATCGCTTGAATCTTACAAGGACAAAGAAGCTCTTTTAAACTGTGCATAGTAAAAGGCATTTTTAGCCCTCAAAAGCCATATTGTTAAAGACCTTGGTTGCTGGAATGTCATTGTAAAATAAATAAAAAAGGGAAAGTTCCAATCTGTACTGAAAGACAGAAAAGCTGAAGGTGACTTTATCCACAAACTTTTTGGCACCAATTATCAACCCAATTTCAAACCTGAATTTCAAACGCTTTCAGAGCTCGCTCGCTGTTGATGTTATACTTGTTGTTATACACTGGCAGGTATTTGACCAGTTTTGTCCTTATTTTGTAATGACTCCTTTCATTTAATCAACGGTTATGCTCAAACTATTATGTGAAATGGTATGACATACTTTTATTTGACCATCTTACTGTCTCATGAAAACAACCCTAACTAGCCTTTGAATATCTAACGACTGTAAATGACGTGTTCCTGATCTATTGTACTGCAGCATGAATTGCCACAGCTTGGTCTGTTGAGTACAGAATGAATGGAAAGAGCCAGATGACATGACTGCAGTTTGCGATGGTGGCCAACGCCGCTATGAATGTGGAAATTAGCCTGGCTTTAATGAAGCCTAACGATGCATTTATGCTGCAGTGTTTTTCTCAGCAGAGGCCGCGATTCACGCGTCAAGCCATTTCCGAGGCTGCTGCTTGTTATGTCAATTGTATTGTATTGTGAGGCTTTTCTTTTCTCGTCCCATCTTTCACCGTCAGCACCTGGGAAGGCATCAAGGAGAACTGGATGATTCAAGTTTCTGAAAGGCAGATTTTCCCCCTTCACAGCAGCTGAATGGGGATTGCATCACTCTGTACAGCTATGCACAATATCAAGTCCGTCCTTTTCAGTTTGACACTGTCTTTGTGAGTGATAAGTCATCGCTGTTTTAGACTAAATTGAACTCTCGGATTTACCAGATTCTGTTCACATTCTGCAACGTATGTATCTGCACTTCTTATAATAAAGAACAGCGTATATCAGTATTCTACAGGAAACATACAAGTACTGTACACCTGTGAGTTGAATATATGCAGCTTGAATTATATTAATCCATCTTTCATTAACTGCTCTAATTGCTTCTTATGTCACTGTTTTCCAACTTTTTTTTTTTGTTTCTTTTTATTACTACAGAGGTCAGACATTTTCTAAAGGCAGTCAATGGGCACTTAAGGGACCATGTTAACCAGTGCAATAAAATATAACACCTTCATCCATATGGGCAATAAGAAAATAATGATATTTCTTAAGAATGACTCCTATTATTACATGCATTAACTTCACAGGTATTCTTCTATGTGCAACCAAAATCGAGTGCTTGTTTCAGCTAATGTAATCAATGTTGAACCGTTCCAGCAGCGAAGATCACAAGCCCAGATTCCGAACTCTTTCTACTGGTTATGTGTGTTGTTATAATACTTTGCTGGTGCAGTGGAACCGTACCGAATGGAATTTATGGAGCAGGGAGGAGATGAGAGAGATAATCGACAGTGACAAAGTGGAGGCTGTAATCAAGCATGACTTATTTTGCCATAACTCTATCAAACATCTGACTGCTGTGTGTGTACAACTCAAAGAGGACTGTGTTTTTGACATACAAATATAATTAATACACAGCACTTGCTATAGGGCTTTAAATGACATCACCAATAAGGCTTTTATGTGATGGCGTAAACGGGCTGCGGTGGGGCTGTAGAAGCAGCCACAGCGCCATCTAGTGGAGGCAGAGGAGAAGTGGGAGCGCGGGGATTTGTGAAGTTACTATGTAAGTATAATGCAGCACTGAGGCACTGACCTTGTGTGTGTCATTGGAGATGTAAACAGCAATTCAAGATGGAAAAAGGGTACAGCAAATGTAGTCGGAGAAAAGACACTTCACCTCCTGTCAATGCAGATGGAAGAACACGCTGTATATGGAAATAACCAGAATATTAAAGGCATACGAGGAAAAAGTGTGACAAAATTGTATGATGGAAATAGCGTGATAATATACTTTGAGTTGACAGTAGACATACTACTGGATTGTTCAGAGCTCATATTCGTATGAAGTTTGATAATCATTTTTAAAGTAGTTTATTTGTCAAGGACCACATACAAATTCATCTTCTAAAAGAAAAGATGATCTGAACCACATTTAGCTGTTGTTACTACAGTCCACAGGCAGAAGCATACAACAAATAAAAAGTATACATTAATATTACAGTTATAACTACCTCGACATTAACGATAGCACGGTAGAAAACACAATAAAATGTCACCATTTAAATCTTTTTTTTTTTTTTTATGTGCAAAATCTTTACAGTGAAAATTACAAATACAGTTTTTCTTGACTGATGCTGATACAATTAATTTTCTAAGAAGTGTGAAATTATTAAGATCTAAAGACAATTTCAGACTGGTGGAAGAAGAGTATATTTTTGTGATTGTGCACTTGCAGTGGAGCGGGTGGAGCAGGGAATGTTCAGAGCAAAGTTTAACCCATTTTTTTAAGGTGGAGGTGGAGCGGCATTATTAAGGATTTGTCAAGTTGTCAAATCTGAGCATTTTGTATTTACAGAGGACATTACAATGGCGATGACAAAGTGCTTTTTGTCACAATCCTTTTAATGCCTGATTACAGATTGGCCTGACACCAGCTGGATGGACTTGAGTTATGTGTGGAATAATCATGGCACTGACATAAGCGAGTGCTGAACTGTTTCTCATGTGTCAGGGAACTATTTACTGACTCCTTGTGGCTGGAGTTAATATTTTGGTTTTAGGTGTCATAGAACTTTAACAGTAAAGTCATAGTTTCTCGTTTCTTCACATATTTAGATATATTAATGAACCAAATGTAGTGTAATTTAATGATCTGGCTGAAGAATTGACAGATTTTTGGTCAACAGTAGCGACTGAATCGATTTATTAATTTTTCTTGTCATTATTTTTGTTAAACTCAAAACATTTTGGGAGAATGTCACCATCAATGTGAGTCAGATGAGGAAAAGTACTTTTTACGTTTTGTCCAGTTCAAAAATGGAGTGAAGTAGAAAGTATAGATACCTGCTCTCAAATGTTGTGACATAAAATTAAAATGTATCTGCTATAAAATTTAATAAAATAAAGCACAAATGCCTTAGAGATTGCTCCTTTTATTTTTCTACTTTGTTACTTTCCACCTCTGGCTACAAGCGTTATCAACTGATGACAGAAAACAAAGGCTGACGAAACGTAAAGTACTTTGTGGCATGAGGTGAATTCTATAGATATCTTAATGCACATAATTAAACTCTTGATCCCTCAGAAGAACTTAAATCTTTCATTAATAATGTAGTAAAGAACTGGCAGTATTATTTTTAACGGTTAATTGCTGTTCAAGAAATCACATTATGCTCCTGTGATTTTAGACTGATTTCAGGTATATTACTGTTAAATACATAATCTTACTGTTTATTATCATTCTTTTACTTTTTTTAATTACATTTTCTGAATTTGTAATTTAAATACATAAATTCATATATATAAAAAAACACATATTTTAGTTTTAGAACATTTATTGAATATTTATGAAGTAGATTATTCAAACACATATTTACTTACAATTACAATTCAGTTCTTCACACTTATTCACTGAAGATCACGTTTTGACTACAGCTTATGCAGGTTTTCGTTCTGGAAGATCATTCCCCATAACAGCACCTGGGAACATAAAAAATGTGGTTTAGATATTTAGACATTATGGAAAATATGAACAGCAATTCATGACTCAGTTGAATGTTGCCTCTTCTTGGCTCTGAATGAAAGCAAAATGTTATATTTAGACTGAAAAGATGATACATTTAGATTGTCTATGAGCAGATAACTTGACACAAATGAGTGATATTAGTGATGGCTCGTTAGAATGACCTCGACAGTATCAGCCTCAGCCACACAGTTGGTTTTGTCCCCTTTTTTAAATTCCTGAAAGCAAAACCAAATTTAGACGTCATCAACACACAAACACAAGCTTCACAAACGTAGCAGCACTTACCACAAAAAGTCAGATCAGAAGTTGCAAGCGAGGAAACGATATCCCGGTCTGTTAAAACATGAGAAGGTGCATTAAAACCTAACTAAAGAAAATCAAGCTTCACAATTCAAGTTGATGCAGATATTTGGTCAATAAGAAAATATATAACCAGGACTAACCATGAAACATCACTTCCATTCCATGCACAAATAGTTTGAATAACTGACTTAACAAACAAAACTAAGGTTATCTAGTATGTTATCTCACTGTACGTGCAAATAAATTGTCATGGACTTAATCAGACTCAAAATAACTTAATGTTCAAATCACCCAAACACATTTGAACATGACACATTAATATTGTGTTCTACTTTGGCTTTTATCATAAAAGAGTGTGTGCATGTGTCCGTTAAAGACATTACTCTTAAATGCACTAGCGAGGTTTGAATATTTGGGTTTTGCATTTGTGAATATGAAATTTCCCTAATAGAATCATAAGAGATATAGGTACCACTTACAAATGTATGATTCTATTAAACACCTTCATTTACCTTAATGAACAAAGACTTTATTTACAATGAACAAATTGTTCATAAAGTATGATTCAGGCTTAGTAACTCTTTAATTAAGGTTAGGGTTAAGGGTAGGATTGAATTAAGTCTTTGTTCATGTGGTGTTTGTATTCATTAAGTTCTCTTCATATTCTGATCCAATTATGACCGTTTTAGGTGACACTTTATAATAGCTACACATATTCCTGCCTTAATAAAACATGAACAAAGGCTTAATTCTTAGTTAACAAATAGTTTGTTAAGAATGATTCAGGATTAGTAACTATTTAACTAATAATCCAACCCTAATTCCTAACCCCAACCCTAATCCTAACCTTAATTAAGTAGTTTCTAATCGTGAATCATGCTTAATAAACTGTTTGTTCATGATCAATTAAGTCTTTGTTTATGCTTTGTTAAGGCAAAATAAGGTGTAGTTATTATTATAAAAAGGTACCCTGCTTTACATTCAATTTGGAACATTTTTGTTTTGTTTTTGTAATTAAACTGTCTTCAAGATCTATTCACATTTTAATGAAAAAGTACATCCATGAAATAAATGAATCTGTCTTTCTTTCAAATTCACAGAAGTGCATTTTGAATTTGCAGTATATTATGAGATGGTATGATTTAAACTGTTGTGGCCCACTATGTTTTTTTTTTTTGGTTTTTTTTTTCGAGCCAATTTCAGCGTGAATCGTGAAAAAATGTGTGGTAATATCAAGTCATTTTTTTTCGCAATTCTGCCGAGTTAGCATCCTGTCCCAAAGCCCTAAACTTAACTGCTCCTAACTCTAATCCTAACCCTAAACCTACTCTAAAAAATAAACAGCCGCCAATGCAATTTAGTGGTTGTGAACCATAAGTGAGGTGTGGGGAAAAATGATCACTAATTTCTAACCATTTTAGTGTTAGTATTATTTAAAAAAAAAAAAAAAAAAAAGGTGTACTCTACCTACATGCCCCTAAAAATGCACACATTGTTTGCGCGACCACAGACCCAGCAATCTGACTGAGCCGTTTGAAGAAGCGAGCTGCCAGAACTACAGGGTCACACATCTCACAGACACGCGCATATGAACCTGCACGTCTGCTGTGGTTGACCAGGCGTTCAGCATTTGACAAGTGCATACCTTCCTCGCTCGCTGAAAATACTCACAGGGTAACATTTGACGCAGAAAATGTGTGAAAATGAAAGAACACACGACAACCCAAGTTTTTTGCCTCTAACAGTGCGGATGAGTCAGGTGCATAATTGTTTATTTTTAATGCATTCTTGTCAGGTCTCCAGACTCTGCTCACTATAGACCACTTTTTGGACTCAAAATTAATATTGTCTGTCTTGGGAAAACTTATTTAGCATATTTTGTTCATTTACTGCATGGAGTAAACAAGTTAATTAAGACGCTATATCCTGCTTCACCAGAGCATAAATGAGAGGGTAAATTTGGGATGTTTGTGAGCTGCAAGATAAATATATTCTTGACTTTTTCTCTCCAAAACCCGTGCAATGTCTCTGTCTTAGAAGCCATAGTAAGACAATAAAGTACTTGTAAGTAAAGGCTCGGCTATAAACTGCTAAAGATTAGGTGTGCTAAAAAGATACTTCCAAAGGTACACAGGTACACCATGAAAACTAGAACCTAAAAGTATTTGGAAGGTCTCAGTCTAAGCTTTGGAAAAACATGTTGTATGAATTAGTAATGTAGTGGAAGTGGAGAGGTTTATGGTGGATCATCTTGAATGAAATGCATAATGACCTGTGGACTATTCGACTGTAATGTGAAGGAAAGCCGAGAGAGACTTTTTGCCCTTGTTGTTTATATCATTTATGTTTTTACCCATTTATTTTTAGACTGAAAATAGGATGAGGAAAAGGATGAATAAATCATATCTATTTGGTTTGCACACGCAAACTGGAGTTATATTAATATCAATAACAAAAGTGATTCTTTACAAATCTTTGGTGTACCTATTGTGTATTTAAGCCCAAACATACTGGCAAACCCTTGGCCTGAGGGTTTCAACAAAGGTTTTAGAAGATAACATTTTGTGTGTTTTCTGATCTAAGATGCATTCTCAATTGTTAAGCAGCAGTTATTCTGAGCTTCATTTCTTGTGAATGCTCATATAACAACAACTAGATGCATCATATTTTAGCCATTTTGGCACCCTTTATGGCGAGGAAAGAAAATGTCTAAGATGCAAGGGGTGGCAATAAACTCAAACTTCTATCCGGCTCCCTGATCTGTGCTGATGATTCGTGTGACCTGCTTCCTGATTTCAAGAGCCCCTTGTATCAATGTATGTAACACATTATCACAATCAGAATCAGGCACGCAAGTTCCTCATTGAGTCGAGGCAAGGTTTCAGTTGTACATGATAACATTTATTACTATCACATAGCTGGAAATAAGTTAACAGTTTTTCTTTTCTTCTTTCTCTGTAATCCAATTTCCTCATCATTCCATTGTCACAGATCATATTTTCACACCTGGCACAGTCACAAACATCCCAGAGCTCACAACACGTGGTGTTCTAAGACAAACACAAGAAAAAACTAAAAAGAGTGTCAAAAGGCAACACAGGAGTCTGCATTATCTGACCAGTGCAAAAGAGAAAACCCAAGTTAATAAAAAGCATAGCCCTTCCATCTGATCTGTGGGTGAGACAGCCCTTCTATCTGTGGGTGAGACAGCCCTTCTATCTGTGGGTGAGACAGCCCTTCTATCTGTGGGTGAGACGGGTGCATGTGGATGGAAACTGTTGTGGTCTGAGTTGCAAATGGTGTTGCATTTACAAGCACATGAACAAATTTATGTGAAGATTGCATGAGGCTGTTTATGTAGAGCAAGTTAACTGAATCCAACTCAGTATTTGCTTTAATTATAATTAGAGGAAGAGGAAATGTTTTCTTTTCCAGATTATCCATCCAAGAAGTTATTGTTCAATAAAAACACAAGGAGCTCAATAATTTACAGTTGCATATTGTATGAGAAGTAGATTATTCATCAAACTGTGCTGTGTTCATCTATAAAATAGAAAACCTCCGCGGGTGGTCTCATCCATCTCTGAGCTTGGGTCCTCTACCAGAGGACAGGGACCTTGAGGGTTCTGCAGTATCTTCGCTCTTTCTAGCACTGCACTTTTCTGGACTAAGATGTCTGATATTCCTCCAGGGATCTGGGGGTCACTGCCCCAAGTGCTCCGATCACCACAGGCACCACTTTGGCCTTCACCTTCCAAGCCTTCTCCAGTACTTGTCTGAGCCCTTGGTTTTTCTCTAGTTTCTCGTGTTCCTTTCTCCTGATGTTGCCATCACTTGGTATCACCACATCAACCACAACGGCCTTCCTTTGCTGTTTATCCACCAGGATGTCTGGTTGGTCCCACAGGATCTTCGCTCGGTCATTCTTTACCAATCAGGATCAAAAGTAACACCCAAGTATTTACCTTCCTAAAATACAGTTGTATTATCAATATTTATTTATTTAATTATTTTAACAGATGTTCACCCAGAACAAGGAAGTCAAGCTGGAGCATATCAGGTAACTGTTATTTGTATGTATTTGTATAATGTTTTAAAATAATTATTACATACATGTTAATTCCCTCAAGATTGTAGATTGGAATTTTTGTTACCACAGTTTGTATGTGTATTTTTATGGTGTACGTGAGAGGGTTACAATGTGTCTTATTCATGACTTTGTCCTGATTGTCCAGTTCATAACGTCATTCAATAAAACAAAGAGCACTACTGTGGTGGCATCTGCAGAAGTCTAGATTATGCACAAAAATTGGGCCACAGGAAATACAGATGTGAATTGTGAAAAGTGTGAAAGTGCACAGTGAAGTTGACTGTTGACCATCAACATCATTGTAATGGAGTAATGATGTGGACTTGTTTTCATTGTTTTGGAGGAAAACTTGAACCAGTCAATTAAAAGGAACACATTATGCTGCAGTGACTTTTTAGATCTTTCATCAAAAACATACCTGGAGTTGCTTTTAGCTTCATTTATGCTATTTTGAGGAATGCTGGTTAGAAAATGCTCGCCCCTCCAACCATCAAAAACACTTCCTGCTGAACTCCCTCAATCAATTATGTTTTGTCCATTTTTAGACGTCACTTATCCGAGAATCTTCTGCTGTTTTAAGTCCCGAACGCTCTCTGGGCATTTCTGCCGTCTAAACCCGATCACTGCTGCTGCTAGGCTAACTTGGATTTATCATTAACGGATAGTTATGCTTGTGTAAGTGCTATGCAGCTAGGAGATAGCGCCTAAACCCAGTAAGTGCCAGGGCAAACAGAACCAGATACAACTGTGGTTATTTTGTATTTAATTTTTTTTTTTTTAGTTCTAAAACATGAGATGCCAAACTTAAGGTACTCAAGAGCATGTTTAAAGGCTAATAACGATATAAAAAATACATGGTATTTTTCCTTTAATCCAGGTTATCAAACATGTGTGGAAGTGGGTAATTTTGTTCTTCTGTTAAGGTCTTTTTTTTCCAGTCATGTGATTGTTTCATTCAGGAGTTGAATTGGTCAGAAGGATTTATGAATTGGAAAGTTTTAGAACTGGCAAACCATCATTAAACTTGGTTTAGTAAAAAACAATCCTGTCAACATGGTGTATAACCTTGATTTATTTAATGCCATAACTACATCATCTGAAATATAATAATGATAATTATACTTCAGCGATTTGGTAATCCTCTTAAGTTTTCTGTATTGTGCATTTTTTTTATTAAAAAAAACATCCACAACAAAAGAGTGGAGAGAGTAAAGTGTCATTAACCACCACAGGTTCAAATGTTCCGTTCAGACAGCCAATCACAAGCACAATCAAAACGTATAGCAGAAATAACCTGACCACTTGTTACAAAGTGACGTGGAAGTGTGGCATGATTTTATCAGAAGACATTGAGGACAATGGAGGGATACATGTGTCTTCTGCTTGTGATATCTGGTGAGTTCACGTTTAATTTCATGTTTTATTGACTGTAAACCTGTGTGTGCTTTAATGAACCGTGTACCTGCAGGGTTTGTTGTTCTTGGTCCGTGGGTCTCTGGGTCAGTTGTGGATGTGATTGTTAAACCTGGAGACAACATCACTTTGTACTGCGACTGTGCATGTTCTACTGGGGTCTACACAGTGTGGTACCGCAACTTTCACCCAAACCAGCCCACACTGGTTCTGAAAACTACAAAAGAAAGTTTCTCAAAAAATGATGAAACAAGCTGGAAATATCCACTGCCTGGATTTGAGTTTGTGAAGGATTTAAAATCTTCCTGCTATAACCTGCTCATCACTAATATTACAGAAAATGACGGAGGCTCATACTTTTGTGGAACTGTGAGCAGTAAAGTTGTGGACGAAAAAACAATTAATTTTCAACCATTGTACGTCTACGGAAATACCACAACAAGGATACTATTTAGTAAGTACTTATCTATAAATATGCAATGATAAATGATGCCTTCACTGCAACATAATGGGTTTTATTCATGGGTGTCAGACAAATGATTCCTCCTTTTTTGAAGTTTTTTATGAGGTTGTTTCTCCATTTAATTGATACAGAACTTGAATTACTTAATTGATATGACGACATATGGCCGTTGCCAAAACAAAAACCCATAAAGAGTTTTAATCAACAGCTCGATACATTATTATCGATTATGTTTTTCATAGTTTGCTTGTACAGTTCAAGAACATTCAATTTTGGGGGGAAAAAAAGAATTGGAACATTCACAAAGCAGATAAATATCTCAAGAATTGCAGTGTGTTCTGGCTTGTAGTTGATGTTAGTCCAAATTCTACACGAAACACCACTGGACAGAAACATTACAGGTCATTGCTGCTACACGTTTTGTCTAATCCAGAGAAGAAGAAGAAGAAAAATAATTTTTATTTATAGAGCGCTTTTCCACCTAATAGGCACCCAAAGCGCCACAGAGTCCAGTGAACCTGCGAAGTCCGACCCACAAGAGTGCGGCATGTGTTGGATTCTGCTGTTTTCTCTGTGTGCAGTCCTGATTCTTCTCTCCATTCTGCTGCTTGTCTTTGTGCTTTATCCAGAATTCCATAAACAAGGTATATATTCACTACATTGTTTGCGTACAAGGACAGTTTTTTAGAGAACTTGTATTAAATTTTGTACAGGCATGAACAGAACAGACGCCAGAGTTCAGATGAATCAGAGCAAGGTAACATTTTTACGTCTTTACCGACTGTTTGGCGTTGATAATCTGTTTGGCAAATGTCATTTTTAGGATGAAGATGTGTGTTACGCTGCTTTAGAAATCCCCCAAGCATCACAAAGACCAAAGAGAAAGAAAAAGACCTCCGACTCTGATTTCTGCACATATTCTGCCGTCAAAACCTCTCAAGGGTGAAAAACAAAGAATTTCTGAAATATTTTTGAATTGCCATGTCTTGCCGATGTCAAGTTGTTTCACACTACTTCTTCGGCACATAACTTTACAAAAAATGGTCTGAACACAATTTCATATGAATTAACCTAGTGGGAAAAATGACACCAGTATTGTCTTTTCATTGTCTATTTTCTTTTTATTTTGTAATCAATTTAGTCTTGAAGCGAGACTCAGCAAAAATAAACACAATTTTATTCCAGTCACATAATGAGGCATTTGCTGGCTAGAAGGGCACATTTTTAAGACTGACTCAGGCCCAATAAGTGATGTAAATTTACAAATATTGAATTACTCATTCTGTAAATCTGTAAATCAGCATTTAGCATGTTGTATTTTGGGAGTTTCGCTCCATATGCTTCTAAATTGTGATACTATCTCCCACTCTGCTCACTCGAGATGCATTTTTTTCTCCTCCTTTGTCACCTTGGTAGACCTTATGTTTTGCATGTACTTGGAAATGATTGTGTGCTTTCAGTAAATTGATATTTTGATGATTGTGTGATTTAGGTGTGATGCAGAAGTATTTGAAAGCTTGTGAACATCGCCCTTTCGTGGTTTTGAAGATGAATAGCTGACGGCTGACCACATCCCCTCTTACATATAATGGCGCAACTGGAGAGGTGAAGAAAGTTGTTTTAAAACTCCGCAAACACCAGAAAAAATGTACAAAAAGTGTTTGAATGAAGTAGTATTTATCTTCGTCGATGTAAACCCTCATTCGTCCAGGTGTGGTTCATTGTAGAAAGGGTTTCAGGGGTTGTCATCCGGACGCTGTTTGAAGATCGAGACGGTTCGACAAAAGTCACTGACAATGACTTTTGAATAAAAGTCGAAACGTCTCGGTCTTGAAACAGCGTCCGGATGACAACCCCTGAAACCCTTTCTACGATAGTATTTATCTTGTCTTACTGTATTTTGACTGTCTTGAAATAAGATTTATTAGATTAGAACTTTCAATAAAATATCTCATTTTACTTAAAAAAGAAAAAGATAAGCCTTTTCTCTCTTCAAATTAGAACAAAACATACACATTCTATAGGCAAATCTTATTTTAGGTCAGTGAAGTCAACTCTCACTTTTCATTATTTACATAACACACATAACTCTTTTTCATGGATCCAGGACTGCTTCCTTTTCTTCTCAGTGGGTGTGATCCTCTTCACAGTGACAGCAGGAGACAACATCACAGTGTACGGAGACTGTCCTGATGCAGTTGGGCTGTTCTCTCTGAATATCTGATGATGCTTGCATGAATCCACTGTCTGGTTTCCTCTTTGTCTAAATAATAATAATAATACTAATGCCTTACACTTGTAATGCACTGTACAGACTTGGTGACGCCTCTCAAAGCGCTACACTGTCATTATTCTTTCACTCCACACTCGGTGGGGGGGCAGACTGGCGAAAGTTAGGCTGACAATCTGTGCCATCGGCCCCTCCGCCCACAATCACTCACTCACCACTTTCATATTCCTCCGACCTGCTCATCACCGACACTACACAGTCTACACAGAAGAGCAGTCAACAGTTTGGACTTCAGCACATCCTCTGCAGTGTGACTGACGGGTTTGACTCATATCACTTACTTTATCGACTGTATACAACACATGCAAATGCACTACTGTACTCACTCTCACATGTCATATACAATGTTAAATAAAAAGTGCATTTTTAGATTTTATTTTGATCATTTTCTTTTAATCTATTTTATGCTGTCAATAAAACATTTCACGTTTACAAAATTGTCCTTTTGCAATTATGTTAAAATGTTGCAAACAATGGTTACAGGAATATTTCATTTAGTAGATAAGGAGAGGAGCTCACACAGCATCTTTTGATGTGGACAATAATCACAGAGATCACTTTCCTTTTATTAAAAACATGTGGTCCACGCCCCCTGGTGTTGTACTGAGCCACTGCAGTTTGTTAATTCTCAACAGCTTGTATGTTTATGACAAAAGAAAACACTGGTGAGTTTGAAAACGAAAATAAGTGGAAAACTCTATTAATTAATGAGCACAAAAGTAGCCTTTAGGACACACTCACTTTTTATATTCATCTCCATCTGTACATGTACATCTGTACATGGACATTGAACATTTAGCACAAATCGATCTCCAACATTTTAGCGACAAATCTTTTCCTTCGTTCGCTACTTGTGTGAACCAAGTTCCTGCCAAACCGGAAGCGCCAATACACCAGAAATGTAGACTCGCTGCAAAAAGAGGCAAATCTGAAAAATGCATAATCAGCAACGAAGTTCAAAGATAAAAGCACTGTACTTATGTAAAATGTGCAGGTATCTTTCCTTTACTGAAGTCATTTTGCAGTGGATACATTTTACTTTTATGTCACTACATTTCAGAGCAGGTATTTATATGCATTCTGAAGTGAAAAGCAGAAAGTACTCTTGTATGAATTAAGGAGTTATTTTTTGAATGTTCATGGGGACGTTCTGCATAAAGGTTGTGAGTTCAACTGCAAACAAAAACATATAAATATAATTCACTGGAAAAGAAAAAAAAAAATTATTTGAATCCGCTGCTGTTGACCAAAGATCTGTAGAATTCTTTATCAAAATCAAATCACACAACATTTAACAGTTCAAGATCTGAGTGAAATACTTTTACTTTTTATGTTTTATTAATTTATTTATTTTTTACTGTACTGGTACCACTTTAGAATGATTTTGCCTTAATTAGTTTGAAACAAAAGACTTAGGTTAGAGTTAAAGTATTATAGTAAACTATTTTTATTAACTTTATTTAACCAGGTAAGAACCCGTTGAGATCAAAACACATTTCTGAGAGGAAATACTCAGCCCGGGCTTTATTAATGGTGGAGGTAACATGTCTCTGATCTAAGATGCATTCTCAATTGTTAAACAGCAGTTATTCTGAGCTTCATCTCTTGTGAATGCTCATATAACAACAACTAGATGCATCATATTTTAGCCATTTTGGCACCCTTTATGGACAGGAAAGAAAATGTCTAAGATGCAAGGGGTTGCAATAAAGTCAAACTTCTATCCGGCTCCCTGGTCTCTGCTGATGATTCGTTCGACCTGCTTCCTGATTTCAAGAGCCCCTTGTATCAATGTATGTAACACATTATCACAATCAGAATCAGGCACGCAAGTTCCTCATTGAGTCGAGGCAAGGTTTCAGTTGTACATGATAACATTTATTACTATCAGATAGCTGGAAATAAGTTAACAGTTTTTCTTTTCTTCTTTCTCTGTAATCCAATTTCCTCATCATTCCATTGTCACAGATCATATTTTCACACCTGGCACAGTCACAAACATCCCAGAGCTCACAACACGTGGTGTTCTAAGACAAACACAAGAAAAAACTAAAAAGAGTGTCAAAAGGCAACACAGGAGTCTGCATTATCTGACCAGTGCAAAAGAGAAAACCCAAGTTAATAAAAAGCATAGCCCTTCTATGTGTGGGTGAGACAGCCCTTCTATCTGTGGGTGAGACAGCCCTTCTATCTGTGGGTGAGACGGGTGCATGTGGATGGAAACTGTTGTGGTCTGAGTTGCAAATGGTGTTGCATTTACAAACACATGAACAAATTTATGTGAAGATTGCATGAGGCTGTTTATGTAGAGCAAGTTAACTGAATCCAACTCAGTATTTGCTTTAATTATAATTAGAGGAAGAGGAAATGTTTTCTTTTCCAGATTATCCATCCAAGAAGTTATTGTTCAATAAAAACACAAGGAGCTCAATAATTTACAGTTGCATATTGTATGAGAAGTAGATTATTCATCAAACTGTGCTGTGTTCATCTATAAAATAAAAAACCTCCGCGGGTGGTCTCATCCATCTCTGAGCTCGGGTCCTCTACCAGAGGACAGGGACCTTGAGGGTTCTGCAGTATCTTCGCTCTTCCTAGCACTGCACTTTTCTGGACTGAGATGTCTGATATTCCTCCAGGGATCTGGGGGTCACTGCCCCAAGTGCTCCGATCACCACAGGCACCACTTTGGCCTTCACCTTCCAAGCCTTCTCCAGTACTTGTCTGAGCCCTTGGTTTTTCTCTAGTTTCTCGTGTTCCTTTCTCCTGATGTTGCCATCACTTGGTATCACCACGTCAACCACAACGGCCTTCCTTTGCTGTTTATCCACCACGATGTCTGGTTGGTCCCACAGGATCTTCGCTCGGTCATTCTTTACCAATCAGGATCAAAAGTAACACCCAAGTATTTACCTTCCTAAAAGTTATATATACAGTTGTATTATCAATATTTATTTATTTAATTATTTTAACAGATGTTCACCCAGAACAAGGAAGTCAAGCTGGAGCATATCAGGTAACTGTTATTTGTATGTATTTGTATAATGTTTTAAAATAATTATTACATACATGTTAATTTCCTCAAGATCGCAGATTGGAATTTTTGTTACCACAGTTTGTATGTGTATTTTTATGGTGTACGTGAGAGGGTTACAATGTGTCTTATTCATGACTTTGTCCTGATTGTCCAGTTCTAACGTCGTTCAATAAAACAAAGAGCACTACTGTGGTGGCATCTGCAGAAGTCTAGATTATGCACAAAAAATTGGGCCACAGGAAATGCAGATGTGAATTGTGAAAAGTGTGAAAGTGCACAGTGAAGTTGACTGTTGACCATCAACATCATTGTAATGGAGTAATGATGTGGACTTGTTTTCATTGTTTTGGAGAAAAACTTGAACCAGTCAATTAAAAGGAACACATTATGCTGCAGTGACTTTTTAGATCTTTCGACCATGTTTCCGTCATCAAAAACATACCTGGAGTTGCTTTTAGCTTCATTTATGCTATTTTGAGGAATGCTGGTTAGAAAATGCTCGCCCCTCCAACCATCAAAAACACTTCCTGCTGAACTCCCTCAATCAATTATGTTTTGTCCATTTTTAGACGTCACTTATCCGAGAATCTTCTGCTGTTTTAAGTCCCGAACGCTCTCTGGGCATTTCTGCCGTCTAAACCCGATCACTGCTGCTGCTAGGCTAACTTGGATTTATCATTAACGGATAGTTATGCTTGTGTAAGTGCTATGCAGCTAGGAGATGGCGCCTAAACCCAGTAAGTGCCAGGGCAAACAGAACCAGATACAACTGGTTATTTTATATTTACTTTTTTTTTTAGTTCTAAAACATGAGATGCCAAACTTAAGGTACTCAAGAGCATGTTTAAAGGCTAATAACGATATAAAAAATACGTAGTATTTTTCCTTTAATCCAGGTTATCAAACATGTGTGGAAGTGGGTAATTTTGTTCTTCTGTTAAGGTCTTTTTTTTCCAGTCATGTGATTGTTTCATTCAGGAGTTGAATTGGTCAGAAGGATTTATGAATTGGAAAGTTTTAGAACTGACAAACCATCATTAAACTTGGTTTAGTAAAAAACAATCCTGTCAACATGGTGTATAACCTTGATTTATTTAATGTCATAACTACATCATCTGAAATATAATAATGATAATTATACTTCAGCGATTTGGTAATCCTCTTAAGTTTTCTGTATTGTGCATTTTTTTTAATAAAAAAAAACATCCACAACAAAAGAGTGGAGAGAGTAAAGTGTCATTAACCACCACAGGTTCAAATGTTCCGTTCAGACAGCCAATCACAAGCACAATCAAAACGTATAGCAGAAATAACCTGACCACTTGTTACAAAGTGACGTGGAAGTGTGGCTTGATTTTTATCAGAAGACACTGAGGACAATGGAGGGATACATGTGTCTTCTGCTTGTGATATCTGGTGAGTTTATGTTTAATTTCATGTTTTATTGACTGTAAACCTGTGTGTGCTTTAATGAACCGTGTACCTGCAGGGTTTGTTGTTCTTGGTCCGTGGGTCTCTGGGTCAGTTGTGGATGTGATTGTTAAACCTGGAGACAACATCACTTTGTACTGCGACTGTGCATGTTCTACTGGGGTCTACACAGTGTGGTACCGCAACTGCTCTCACCCAAACCAGCCCACACTGGTTCTGAAAACTAGCCGGACAGATCCACTGCCTGGATTTAAGTTTGTGAAGGATTTAAAATCTTCCTGCTATAACCTGCTCATCACTAATATTACAGAAAATGACGGAGGCTCATACTTTTGTGGAACTGAGAGCATTAAAGTTGTGGACGAAAAAACAATTCATTCTCAACCATTGTACGTCTACGGAAATACCACAACAAGGATACTATTTAGTAAGTACTTATCTATAAATATGCAATGATAAATGATGCCTTCACTGCAACATAATGGGTTTTATTCATGGGTGTCAGACAAATGATTCCTCCTTTTTTGAAGGTTTTTATGAGGTTGTTTCTCCATTTAATTGATACAGAACTTGAATTACTTAATTGATATGACGACATATGGCCGTTGCCAAAGCGAAAACCCATGAATAATTTAAATCAACAGGTCGATACATTATTATTGATTATGTTTTTCATAGTTTGCTTGTACAGTTCAAGAACATTCAATTTTGGGGGGAAAAAAAGAATTGGAACATTCACAAAGCAGATAAATATTTCAAGAATTGCAGTGTGTTCTGGCTTGTAGTTGATGTTAGTACAAATAATACACGAAACACAACTGGAAAGAAACATTACAGGTCATTGCTGCTACACGTTTTGTCTAATCCAGAGAAGAAGAAGAAGAATTTTTATTTATAGAGCGCTTTTCCACCTAATAGGCACCCAAAGCGCCACAGAGTCCAGTGAACCTGCGAAGTCCGACCCACAAGAGTGCGGCATGTGTTGGACTCTGCTGTTTTCTCTGTGTGCAGTCCTGATTCTTCTCTCCATTCTGCTGCTTGTCTTTGTGCTTTATCCGGAATTCCATAAACAAGGTATATATTCACTACATTGTTTGCGTACGAGGACAGTTTTTAGAGAACTTGTATTAAATTTTGTACAGGCATGAACAGAACAGACGCCAGAGTTCAGATGAATCAGAGCAAGGTAACATTTTTACGTCTTTACCGACTGTTTGCCGTTGATAATCTGTTTGGCAAATGTCATTTTTAGGATGAAGATGTGTGTTACGCTGCTTTAGAAATCCCCCAAGCATCACAAAGACCAAAGAGAAAGAAAAAGACCTCCGACTCTGATTTCTGCACATATTCTGCCGTCAAAACCTCTCAAGGGTGAAAAACAAAGAATTTCTGAAATATTTTTGAATTGCCATGTCTTGCCGATGTCAAGTTGTTTCACACTACTTCCTCGGCACATAACTTAAAATGATCTGAACACAATTTCATATGAATTAACCTGGTGGGAAAAATGACACCAGTATTGTCTTTTTATTGTCTATTTTCTTTTTTCTTTTTTGTAATCAATTTAGTCTTGAAGCGAGGCTCAGCAAAAATAAACACAATTTTATTCCAGTCACATAATGAGGCGTTTGCTGGCTAGAAGGGCACATTTTTAAGACTGACTCAGACCCAATAAGTTATGTAAATTTACAAATATTGAATTACTCATTCTGTAAATCTGTAAATCAGCATTTAGCATGTTGTATTTTGGGAGTTCGCTCTATATGCTTCTAAATTGTGACACTCTGCTCACTCGAGATGCATTTTTTTCTCCTCCTTTGTCACCTTGCTAGACCTTATGTTTTGCATGTACTTGGAAATGATTGTGTGCTTTAAGTAAATTGATATTTTGGTGATTGTGTGATTGCTGGTAAAACATAACGTTAAAAAAATTAATTCAATATAACTACATGTCATAAAATCCTTTAGTTGTGATGCAGAAGTCTATGAAAGCTTGTGAACATCGCCCTTTCGTGGTTTTGAAGATGAATATCTGACGGCTGACCACATCCCCTCTTACATATAATGACGCCACTGCAGAGGTGAATGTTGCATCATCCAATCAGTGTGCAGCCGTCTTTTTTACAGAAAAGATCCTCAACCACTAATAAAGCAGAAAGTTGTTTTAAAACACCAGAAAAAATTACAATAAGTGTTTGAATGAAGTAGTATTTATCTTGTTTTACTGTATTTTGACTGTGTTGAAATTAGATTTATTAGATTAGAACTTTCAATAAAATTACTTACTTACTTAAAAATAAAAAGATAAGCCTTTTCTCTCTTCAAATTAGAACAAAACATACACATTCTATAGGCAAATCTTATTTCAGGTCAGTGAAGTCAACTCTCACTTTTCATTATTTACATAACACACATAACTCTTTTTCATGGATCCAGGACTGCTTCCTTTTCTTCTCAGTGGGTGTGATCCTCTTCACAGTGACAGCAGGAGACAACATCACAGTGTACGGAGACTGTCCTGATGCAGTTGGGCTGTTCTCTCTGAATATCTGATGATGCTTGCATGAATCCACTGTCTGGTTTCCTCTTTGTCTAAATAATAATAATAATAATAATGCCTTACACTTGTAATGCACTGTACAGACTTGGTGACGCCTCTCAAAGCGCTACACTGTCATTATTCTTTCACTCCACACTCAGTGGGGGGGCAGACTGGCGAAAGTTAGGCTGACAATCTGTGCCATCGGCCCCTCCGCCCACAATCACTCACTCACCACTTTCATATTCCTCCGACCTGCTCATCACCGACACTACACAGTCTACACAGAAGAGCAGTCAACAGTTTGGACTTCAGCACATCCTCTGCAGTGTGACTGACGGGTTTGACTCATATCACTTACTTTATCGACTGTATACAACACATGCAAATGCACTACTGTACTCACTCTCACATGTCATATACAATGTTGAATAAAAAGTGCATTTTTAGATTTTATTTTGATCATTTTCTTTGAATCTATTTTATGCTGTCAATAAAACATTTCACGTTTACAAAATTGTCCTTTTGCAATTATGTTAAAATGTTGCAAACAATGGTTACAGGAATATTTTATTTAGTAGATAAGGAGAGGAGCTCACACAGCATCTTTTGATGTGGACAACAATCACAGAAAGACTCATTGCTCAGGCACAGATTTCTATCATGGGACTTTCCTCTTATTAAAAACATGTGGTCCACGCCCCCTGGTGTTGTACTGAGCCACTGCAGTTTGTTAATTCTCAACAGCTTGTATGTTTATGACAAAAGAAAACACTGGTGAGTTTGAAAATGAAAATAAGTGGAAAACTCTATTAATTAATGAGCACAAAAGTAGCCTTTAGGACACACTCACTTTTTATATTCATCTCCATCTGTACATGTACATCTGTACATGGACATTGAACATTTAGCACAAATCGACCTCCAATATTTTAGCGACAAATCTTTTCCTTCATTCACTACTTGTGTGAACCAAGTTCCTGCCAAACCGGAAGCGCCAATACACCAGAAATGTTCGCTCGCTGCAAACAGAGGCAAATCTGAAAAATGTATAATCAGCAACGAAGTTCAAAGATAAAAGCACTGTACTTATGTAAAATGTGCAGGTATCTTTCCTTTACTGAAGTAGTTTAGCAGTGGATACATTTTACTTTTATGTCACTACATTTCAGAGCAGGTATTTATATGCATTCTGAAGTGAAAAGCAGAAAGTACTCTTGTATGAATTAGGGAGTTATTTTTTGAATGTTCATGGGGACGTTCATGGGGAGTTCAACTGCAAACAAAAAAAAAAAAAAAAATATATATATATATATATATATATATATATTTTTTTTTTTTTAATGTGTGTGAATTGCCGCTGCTGTTGACTAAAGATCTGTAGAATTCTTTATCAAAATCAAATCACACAACATTTAACAGTTCAAAATCTGAGTGAAATACTTTTCCTTTTTATGTTTTATTTATTTATTTTTTTATTTTTTTACTGTACTGATACCACTTAATAACCTTAATTAGTCTTAATAAAGCATGAACAAAAGACTTAATTCATAAAGATCATATAGTTTATTAAGCATGATTCAGGCAACTGCTTAAGGTTAGAGTTAGAGTATTATAGTAAACTATTTTTTATTAACTTTATTTAACCAGGTAAGAACCCCTTGAGATCAAAACACATTTCTGAGAGGAAATACTCAGCCCTGGCTTTATTAATGGTGGAGGTACATTTGTTCCGCAGTTGTCGAAAAAGTAGGCAGTCACTGTCGGCCTTAGATTCTCTGGCTTTAGCCCAAGCGATATCCCTTCATCCATTTGAAGAATCCTGCTCCTCTTACACTGACAGAGATCACGTAAGAATGCCTGCTCATTAAAGTGCTTCAGGTCACGTTTGATTAGTATTTGGGGTTTTGGTCTTATGGAGATTATGAGGATTATTGGTCAAGAATAGATCAAGCAACGACGACCTGGCAGGACATTTAACATTTGGTCTAGTCTGGCTGTCAGTTAGTCGAGACACATTTTAAAAATCACAAACAGAATTTGTTCACCAAGAATCTTTATTTGTTCAAGCTTTACTAAGGCATGTTTAAGTGTTGTTATAAAGTCTTACCCCTGTATCTGTACTTTTGCTGAAGGAACAAAATTACTTCCTCCACCACTGATAATCAGATATAAAATATTAAATTTGGTAGAAAAGGTTTCAAAGGTCGTCATCTGTTTTGAAAATCAAGACGTTTCGACTTCCATTCGAAAGTCATTCTCAGTCAGTAAAGCTGGTCTTATATGCTAGTCTGAACCTCACCTCATCTGAAACTAATCTACTGTTATCATGTTAGTCCTGTGAACAGTCCTATTGTCAGACCAGGCTGTCATAAACCTTTACTACATTGAATCTTAAACCGCCATTTATGTTTCAAGGATTCTCTCTTTTCACAAAAATGGTTTCCTTCCCTCCTCTTTCAAACCAATTTTTTCAACCTGCTTTAATTTGTTTACTTGTTCAACATAATTTACAAAACAACACGTTATCCTTTCACACTGAAGAAAATCTGTGTCACAAACACCCACAAATCTCAATGCTCCATTTGTTTGGCCAAATCAGCACTTACATTTCCGTTAAATGCAAAAACACTACACTGTACTTGAACTGGTCCTGCAGCTTCCACGCGTCGGACGAAGATGATTGCGATACTTTGGATATCAGGTCATTATTAGGTCATTTTGAAGAATTGGAAGACATTTGATTAACTTCATTTCTGCATTTTCTTTCAGGCATTTGTCAGTCTTTGGCTTGGGCTTCTGTGGTAGACGTTGAGGTGAGACCAGGAGAAAACATCACTTTGTTTTGTGATCGTCCGTTAAATGTCGGGACGCTCATAGCTTGGCTCAGGAATTGCTCTCATACCAACCAGCCACCGTTGGTTTTGAGGGCGAAGAAAACCTACTCGCCCCGCGTGTCTCAGAAAGAACTGATGAGCCCGCTGCCTCGCTTTCGAATCGTGAAAAATCAATCGTCAAATTCTTACGATTTGCAAATCACCAACGTCACGGAAGCGGATCAAGGCTTGTACTTTTGTGCAACTGAGGTTCGCAAACCTGAAGAAATCAATGACAGTCTGACTCCGATGTTTGTGTACACTCATGGAAATACCACCACAAGAATAAAACGTAAGTATTGTATTATTATTCAGACAATAAGTAAAAAACACAATTGATATTTGAGTGTTTCTAGTGTCTGCTGCTGGCAACATTGACCCAGAGCCTAAACCGAAAGACTGTGACGTTTGCTGGACGCTGCTGTACTTTTTGTGTCCAAGTACAGCTTTTTTCTCCTGTCTGATCACTCTGGGTGTGCTCTGCTACCAAATCAGTAAATATTTAAATCACTGCAATCACTCATCAACACTTTTGCCATCACAATGTGCGGTATAATCATGCACGCTTTTGCTTTATTTTGCAGATAAAAAGAGAACAGTTCAACTCAAATTGAATGAGGTTCCAGCATCAAAGAGAGAAACGGTAAAGGTTTTTGCATGGAACTTGATGCGTGCAAAAAAGTAAATTTGTGAATGTTTATCTAGCCACTTATTTTCAGTATGCGCTTTGAAGGGGCCATTTGTGGTAAATCTGTTTCCATTTAGCAAAACCTGTTGTTTGGTGACAGGAAAAGTGTCTAAGTAGGTCAACCACTGTTAATGTCTGCTTTGTTGACTTACTTTGATTTCATTTTTACCAGTAAATAAACGCCTAAGCTTGTTCCAACAGGATTCCATGTCTTAATCCGTCGATATTTATGGAATATGTTTGACCCTTTAGTGATAGTTTTGCTCTGTACTGGAGTGTTGTAGTATTTTCGTTTTGAGTTTCTTACACATCTGCTGTACTGTGAAATTTCAGGCTGGAGATGTGTGTTACGCTGCTTTAGAAATCCGCCAAAGCTCACAGAGACCAAAGAGAACGAGCGCCCGTGCTGACTTCTGCACGTACTCTGCAGTCAAGACCTCCAGAGCATGAAGAACTTGTACCTATTCAAATATGAAAAGTACTGTTGATAGTGATAGTTGCTGCTTTGAAACAAACAAAGGAACAAAGCAGCTTGTCGCGTATACAAAGATGCATTTATGAATAAAATGTTTTGTTTAGTTTTTCTTTTTTCTGTACATAACACAACATATAAAACTAACAGAAGACACAGAGAGCAAAACGGAAAAGAGTAGCCTGTATAAAGTCAGTCTGGTACATGTACCATTTCGTATCCATTCCATTTGTCCCAGTGTCGAGCAAATTTGGCAATTTTCAGGTTCACTGCAAAAGTTGATCTTTCCATTTTATAAATGTCCAAAGCTATTTCTGTCCAGTTCCTCTTTGTCGGCTCAGCCCTGGCTTCCACCTCCCTGTTATTGTTTTTTTTTTCCCACATGTACATTCCAAAGTACATTCCACCTGTATCCATCTATCCTTTCCATTGTTGGAGTTTTAAATCCGTAATACATTGTTTTAAAGTCAGTATTGAAGACAGTTTGAAGTTTTCTTTTCTTTTTATTATTATTATTATTACTATATATATATTTTTAATGGGCAAAATTTTGCTTAAAGTTTTGACTTTCGATTGGCAAAGTTAGCACCACAACCACAAAGATAGAAGAAAGAGGATTTTTGAACCTGACCAGCCAGTCCTCACTTTCATTTCCTTAAAGCTGCAGCAGTTACAGAAAGAGCTCCTCGGCTATGAATGCTCTTCTGATATTTATTGGTAAATATAATCAATCTTTTTACAGTTGTTCCATTTGTAATTTGCGTTATATAATTGTACTCTCTGCAGGTATTATGTCCTCTGGCGCTGGCCTGGTCTCAGGCTCGGTTTTGGATGTGAGGGTGCGGCCTGGAGAAGACATTGTAATCAACTGTGACTGTAGCTTATCATCTGGGGTTCTGGTGAGGTGGTACAGGAACTGCTCCCACACAGATCAGCCTATGTTGGTTTTGAAACTACGGACCAAGTATCTACACAATTTACGCAACGACCCTGTGAGCTGGATGACCCCGCTTCCTCGCTTCCAGTTTGTGAAGAATGATTCTTCCAATTCCTATGATCTGCTCATCAGTAACATCACAAAGTCAGATGAAGGCTTGTACTTCTGTGGAACCGAAACACACAAACTTGAGGACAATGGAGGGAGTAATCTTCATAAAATGTATACATACATTTATGGGAACGCATCCACACTGATAACTTTAAGTAAGTTTTTTTCTTTCCCTTTCATTTCTGTTATTTTATAGGAACCTATAGGAAGTAGATTTTTATATCTGTGTATATCGTCCATTGTCCTTGCAAAAGCTTTCCTTAACCATCCTTAACCTTAACCATTGTTAATATCCACATAATATTATTGCATTAGATTTTGGTCACGTGTACGTCTTTAAAACAGGTTTTTTCAGACAGCAAAGTAACTGGGGTGGACCAGCAAGCGCAGCCAATCAGTGCACTCAATGCAGACCTATTGTCTTGACACTCGTGGATCCTTATGTTGTGTTTAGGACATCTTAAATTGCAACGCTGATCGAAAAGGACAAGTTTAAAAATAAGAACCACGGCGGTGATTTGTGTCGACCCCTTTTATGTTACTTCGTCTTTGGAGAGCTCCAGTTCATGATACCGAGCAGAGATTTTATTTTTTTCATTTGGGCTAAAATTGTGCCAAATCCTATGTGTATCAAAGTTAAAACAAATACAATTGCTGAACAAAGTTGATAAAAGTGGGCGTGACACAGGGGGGCAGTGAAGACTGAAGGAGCAATGGTGCCTTGAAAATAAGATTACTCATATATGCACAAATATAAATACAACTTTAAGTGGTTTAATGACAGGAAAGGACAATTATGATGTGGTAAAAAGCTCCTAAAATTCGATTTTGCAAAATAGGTCTCCTTTAAGTTTTACTTTTAGGTTGACAAGACATAAAATACTTTATTATTAGATGCAGACAGCACGCAGTGGTCTAGTTTTGGTCACAAAGTCTTTCCACATTTGTTACAGAAATGAGAAGCCTCTCACTGCATCAGGTGGGTTTAAGTACCACGTTGCAGCTCAAAGACAATGACCTGTGCAACAGTTATCCAATAGGAGGCTCATACTTATTTGCATAGTTGAATCCAGGTGGTGACTCTTTTTTGGCCAGGCCAACCTTTAAGTTATGTATCAGCTTAATTTGAATTTAAAATTTCCAACAGTAGATTTGGATCATGTGCTTTGTAAACTTACAGAATCCTCTGAAGTGCCAGAATCCCATGACACTCTGTCCCATCATCCCTTTGTGTCGTGGGCCACACTGGTGCCAGCACTTGTGATCCTCTTCTCCAATGTGGGCTTCATTCTGCTGTATCACAGCTGTCAGAAACATGGTAAAACATGTCACTGTTATGACCCTCTGTTCAATTCAACATTTTTAAACTTGGAAATGTTCTTGTTTTGTTAGATGCCCAACTCCACACAAGAGCACATGGGGTATGTATTCAATTAGGGATGTCGAAACGTTTTTGATTAAAGGCTGCATATTGAAACACAACACAAACAGAGAGGCCACAAACAAGGTGTAAATATAGTTTATCATTCAGGAAAAAGTAAATCTAGCAGAGATTCAACTGGGCCGCCAAACTTTTATTAAAGGAGACATATTTGCTTTTTTCAGACCTATTTATGTAACATAAATAGGTCATTAGCTTAAATTTTGTTCATTGCAAATGTCAATATCGATCTAAATTGGCTAATATCCATTGACTTCCTGTCAAAAACTGTAGAATTGATAAGCCCCGCCTTTTCATTTCACATTAACAAGCGGCAGATTGTCAGTTACATGCTTTTATTTTTGAAAAGTGGCTATGTATCAAAATGTATCACCTGGAGTCTTTTTTTTTTTTCCTTCAAATAATAATAGGGGGTAGGTTGCAGGACAATACAGGATTACTCAGACATCCATGAATCAATTGAATACAACTTTGAGTAAAATAATGGTGAGGAAACAACAAGGTTAAAAGCTCATTAAAGTTGATTTGGCACAATATGTCCCCTTTAAACTTGGAATCTCAGGTCTTTATCACTATTGAGGTCATGACGGTATGAAATGTATAAATATGTTATAAAAGTACTAAACTGACTGAAAACGTATTGACTCTGAAATAGTAACATTATTTACTATGCTTTCAGGATTTTTCGACTATTGTAGTGTTTGGGACCATGGAAAGAAGAAAAATTCAGTAGAATCAAGCTGATTCGTTCAATTGCTTTATCTTACAAGAATGAATAATGCTTATTTCTTACTTGCTTCACTCTTTGCTCATGTCCACTTTGTGACAATAAGCTACAGCCTTTGATAAATAGGGGAAGACCTCTTAACTTAATTTACACTTTTTCACAACATAAGCAATGAAACAGAAGATGTTGGAGCGGTTACTGAACTAAGTTATCCAACAACTTACAATTTATGTACATACTTTTCTGGTGGTATTGTCACTGTCTTTATTTGAAAAAAGGAAAGGAATAAAAAAAATAAAATGTTGTTTTTTTGTTTGTTTGTTTGTTTTTGCTCTGAAACTGTAAAAACACCATTTCATAACTGACTACTTGACATTTACATTACAGCACATCCTGTTCTGAGTGCTTAAGGTGTTATTGTGCATATGTGGTGAAGAAAAATGTCATAATGAGCCGAAACAGAGCCTCTTTTGGCCTCTCTGAAATGCACAGGAAAACCACCAATGTGCTCTCAGCTCTGCACTTAAGTCCAACCATTGTGTTTTCAACCATTACGTCACAACATTAGGGTTTGTTCATGATACGTTTTATTTAGGTGAAGTGGTTGATTTGATTTGATTGATTTGTGATTTGTTTTGTAGATGTTTCAATAAAGATATGGATGATGTTCATAAGAGTTTGAAAAATCACAACATGATTTTAGTTCAATTGTGTTTTTATTTAGACTTCTTTGGATTAGAAAAACAATTAATTATAAAGGCACAGTATGTAAGATTTAGATTTTAAATTCTATAAACATTTAAATCAAATCTTGCTTTTGCTGATAATAATTAAAAGGCTGACTTATTCGTAATTACAAAAAAAAATTGGACATGAAGTTAATGTTGTAATTTGGTGTTTTTGTTCTAAAAGCTATTATACAATAAGAAAGCATAATGAGCCTCACACTACTCTCTCATTTGAGTTGCCAGTTTCAACGCCTAAAACCAGTTGGAAATATACCTAAAATAAAATGACTCACAAACCCCAGCACTGCAGCCATCATGAGTCAGTGCCAGTGAGGCTCAGCAGCTCAGTGAGCCTGGAATTCTGGAGAAGAAGCTGAACATGAGGCCTGTCTGTAAACTGAAAATAAGAAAAACTTGTATGTGTCCTTAATATGTTGGTTAAACCAGCTTTATTTGCGATTTTAGTTGATTTTTACTAATAGAAAGCTGTTTCGAGATTATGCCGTATTATGTAGCAGGCTACGTAAATTTCCTTTAAACAATGATGAAAATCGTTTTTTAAATTCACAGACTCAAGCCATGTTGCTGCAATAATAAACTTTGCCAGCAGATGGCGTCAATCATACGTCTAACTACAGGGTCTTCAAATACAATGGCGTGAAAAATTACTTTCACAAAAAAAAAAGAGTAAAGTAAAAATAAAATAAAAAATAAAACAAAAACATTAAAACAGAAGTAAAATTCTACCAAATTTGTAAACTTAATAGAAGGATACATTAGAGTTGACAATTTATTGTCATTTTGTATTGCACTAAAAATGGCTTTCCTGATATCTTATAGACTGGAAAGTAGGTCTAGTAAAAACTACAAAGGGTAAAGTAACGAAGTGTACAGATCAGTTTAGTTGCCTTCCTTGCAAGTGCACACATTCAATAATAGTTAAATACTTGTCTTTTTTTTAGAAGGTTATCATGAATGAATGTAAACATAAAATACATCTACTTTACAAACACAAACAGATTTAATTTACCCCTATAAATTATTCTTTGTTAGGACTCTGAAGTCAAGAAACACAGCCATTATCCATGATCTAATGTCACTGTACAAAAGTAGGCTACAAAAATCAATAAAATACAGACATAGCCTCTACGCAACAAAAATACCATAATAATATATTATAATAACCCCCCCACACTTTTTTTTGTTTTTTTTGTTTTTGTTTTTACAAAAACAAGATTGCAATCTGAATCTGATTGCAATGTGTAATAAAATAAAATGTTCAAATCAAATTACTATACTATAACTATATTTGTTTTTCAAAGCCCTTCTCGCGACAAATAGCACCTGCATTGCAAATTAGCCTTGGCTATAAATGTTGCAGCGTGTTGCATGTTTAATGCACATACTTGTCCCTGTCAAATAAATAAATAGAATTATGCAGCTCGCAATTCATTGATATAATCACTATCAGTATAAAGCTCAAATGCACAAGCTTTCATAAAATAAATTGTGATAAAACCATATGGTTGTCTAAGACAAGAATTCCACACTTTCTCCTCATCAATTTTAAAATTCAGCAAATACTTTCACCTATAAAGACCCAAAATTACAAAACTACATTCAACATAGTAAACATGGTACTTTTCTCAAAATACAGTTGCTAAAGGTCAGAGCTTCTGCAGGCCACTTTGAGACTTCTCTGGACTTGACTCACGTTTCTTTTTGAAAAGATTTTTTAGCTTTAAAGACTTTTTGCCCTTGTCTTTGTCTCTGTTCTTATCCTCTGCTGCATCATGGGATACATCAGAAGTTGGATGTAAGGCCTGTGTGGGCTTGAGGGTTGCGGAGTCCTCCCCAGAAACACCAGTCTGCTGCAGATTTGGAGTGGAGGCGGAGAGACCAGCCGTAGTGGTGCCCATGGAATGACAGGACTTCTCTAAAATCCCATCATAGACCAGCTGGCTCAGTGGACCAACATGATGATGATCAGAGGAGGACTTCCACAGTGCCTGGGACGTTGCCGTTATATCTGGCTGGCTGATTCTCCCTGAGTATCCGCTTGGATCTCCTAACTCTTCCCTCATTAGTAGATGCTCAGGTATGTCATCAACTCTATCACCTGTGATTTTTCCAGCAAGCGTATCCATGGAACCATCGACCATCCTTGGTATCCTCCTTCTTACAGAGGTGGCAAACATGTCGGGGTCCTCCCTGAGCATTCTTCGACTGACTTGCTCGTAGGCATACTCCTGTTGTTCTGCTGGAAAACAGGCCTCTAATGGTATCTCTCTAGGGATCATGCGAATGGAGCCTATCTCAGCAAGATATTCTAGCTCGTCTCTGGACACTCTTCTTACTGGATTACGATGCATCTCTATCATTTTATCCAAGCCCGCTTTCTTCACATCTAAATCTCCCTTAGTCCACGAGATTTTCTTTGAGCCAGCATCCAAAGACATCCCCATTGTTTCTCTGCCGATACTTCTAGGCAACGATTCGTAGGAATACCCGGCTTCATCTCGAAACAGCTTTCTCGGGACACTGTCAATTGATGTTCCCATCATACCTCTTGTTAGCTTCCGTGGAGACAAGTCAGAGGTTTCCACTTCAGACCAAATAATCTTCCTAACATCTCGTGGATACTCACTTCTTTCTCTTGACACAGAGTCTGACAAATCTCCCAGTGTATCTCGCTCTGATCTCCTGGAGGCCATATCAGAATCAAAATCACTAAGAATGGTCTTTTTGACTGTAGCTTCAATGGGAGTTTCAACCATATCCTGATATATCTTCAATGGATGCTCTTCTCTAGATGTCCTCAAGGATTGGTTCTCAAGAGCGGAATCTAGATCTTTGTTCTGGATCAGCCTTCTGCTAGTTGAATCCATGATGGTTCCTAGTTCCTCAATAGAAATTTTGTGAACTGAAGCCTCAAGTGGTTCATCTGGATCTCTGACTTTGAACAGAGACACATCTGCCATCATCTCAGCTTCATCTGGGTAATGTTTTCGGGGCATTTCAAGGGGAGGACCTGGATACATTTTGCCAACAGGAGGTGATGTCATGAAACCTTGGTCGGCATGCTTTTCCTGAGAATCTCTGCAAGTAATAAAGAGAAGAAAGCTGTTAAAGTGATATCAAGGATTTTATTTATAACTTTGAGCAACTTTGATTTGCAATTAATGATATTAACTGTTTTTAAACATACAATGTAATTATTCTGAGAACAAACGAGTAAAGCAACTCAGAAAGTGTTAATGGAAACACCCCAAAGAACATAAATGCCTTCATTTTGATTTGCATAAGTATCAGCAACGTTTTGTGTCAGATGCCCTCCCAGACCTAATGCTCTTTTATTGTCGACTTACTGTTTAATCAGTGTTTTGCGTCGAATTACTTCGTCCTCCTCAAAGCATGGGTAAGGGGCACGTATGGGAATTAGGAGGTCAGGGTCTGGGGAGATCACTGACATTGTAGGTTGTGTGACAACACCAGCGCGACGTGTGCGGGACACTCGAGAGGGACGCATTTGAGGGGAGCACTTCATGGGTGGCACTGGACATAGAGACAGATTCAAACAACACAACTCCACTGCTTAGCTTGTTTAGCCTAAGAGAAGAACTCCTCGTGCTTACCTGCCATCTGCTGCATTATAGGAGTCTCCTCCAGAAGATCCTCAATAGATCCATGGGCAGCACTGTGATACAAGCATCCAGACTGGGAAACTCGAGGCAGACTTAATGATATTGGGTCAGTGTAAAGCTGAGCAGTCAGGTTTGTCAGGCCTGGATTCCTCATGATTGGAAAGCCACACAGGCGCTCGATCTGCTGCCAGCGATGGAGGCGCTCCCGTAAGCAGGCAGTTACTTCAGATAAAGCATTTCTGTGGACAAGATAATAATACCAAAAATATAGTTATTTATGTCTGATACACACTACACAGGCGCAGGATGAGATAGTTCTAATATAAAAGTCAGTGATCAACCGTCTCCAGCAGAGGGGGCTGAGGTGCTGAACACAGGGGTTCCAGCTCCATAGCACCCTACTTCTGGCACTTATGGATACATACTTTAAGACTGTAAGACTTACTTTGCCTCAAGAATCTTTTGGTCAACTTGATCCAAAGAAGAACTATGTGCCACATGAAGAGTCCCCAACACAGAGCTTCTTTTCTTCTTAATTCTTTCTGCCTGACAAATCCAAATTATTACATGTGTGTATTTGTGTGTTTAATACAGAACTGTTCTATGTAAGGAAACAGCCATACTTCTTCTTTGGCAGTTGCGAGCTGAAGTTCTGCACTGTTCTTCTTGACATTGTAGTACTGGACCTCCACTTCATGTGTGAGCTGCAGCCACTGCTGTAGAGCCTCAGAGGCTGTCCAGCCGGCCTTCATATCCATCTCTGCCTGCTTTAGCACCTCACGCACCTTTTCATAAGCAATACAAACAGAAAGATAATAATACAGCAACCACTGTGAAATGACAAAGTATGGAACTCCTAAAGGGACTAAAAACACAATAGTCAATTATTTTCATTGGTTAGCTTATCATACTGTATTAGATAGTTTGTATTATAAAGTTAAGTTTGCCTTGTTGCTTAGCTCCATAGCTCCTACCTGCTCCAGTTCTTCCTCTGCATATCGCAGACGGCTCAGTTCATTGACTGCCCCTTGCCGGAGCCTGTGCAGGCGGTGGGCCTCCTCCTGTGCATCCATGATCTCATCCCTCATCTTCTCCTCCAGACTCTGCTTCTCCTCTGCCACACTGCGCTTCTCCTCCTGGGCACGCTCCAGCCTGGTCAGGTAAAAACAACTTCAGTCCAACTAGAGTGAACACAACATAAACAGAGTTTAGTGGATTATACTGACTGCTCCTGCAGCTCCATGAGGCTCTGCTCAGCACTCTGAAGGCTCTCCAGATCTTTCATCATCTTGGCAATGTGAATCTTACTGGCTTTGTTCTGGGCTTGGGCAAACCAGCAACCTCCAATACCCATGAACACGGACACAATAAGCAGCAGGTCTTTCATATAGTTATGAGGTCCTGAAATGAGAGAACACTGATTAAAGTTACTTTCTTAATTTTGCCATAATGACTTTAAGACATGATCAAATGTCACAGATGCTGGTAAATCTAAAATACAGATCGGTAAATCTTAAACATATATTTCTATCACACCGAGTATTGACCATGACATTATAGCTGATTGATGCATGTATATTAACAATAGATGAAGTAGTCCCAGTCTGGTGGTTTCAGCTTTTCACAGTCTGTACCAGTGGTCACCAAACTATAGCCCGGGGGCTGGACCCGGCCCACCTCCACATTTGACCTGGCCCTCTGAACAATACTCGAGACAAATTCTTTTTTTCCCCCCGCATTATTATTTTTTCAGTCTGGCCACGTGATCGAGACTAATGCATGCATAGAACACTGGGCTGAAGCGGGCCTGCCCGACTGAATCCCTGGAAATGTTTCCTCACGTCAATAAAGCTCACTTGAATTGGATTGTGAGCCACGCTACAAAAAATGTTGCTACCACGACCTCACTTTCTGGAAAACAATAAATGTTTACATTTAAGCACCCCTGCGATCATCACACTTTTTCTGTTACAAACTGACCCTGGCCCCCCCTCAGAGAAGGGAAAAGTTAAGTTTCACTGGAGGTTTGGGGACCCCTGGTGTGTACTGTCCGATAAAGCCTACAGGTCAAAATAAAATAATAGATGTAATGTTAATTGTCATCGACTCTTACGTGTTGGTGGTCCAAAGAGCACCACATCAAGTGCTTTAATGTTAAGCTTCTGCTTGTCCCTCTGGTCCTGGACTTTGAGATGGCCACTCAAGAATGACGGCTCATTTGCTGCAATCCTGCATGTTTTGTTGGAAGACAACACAGGTGTATACTTTACATACTTGTTTAAACTGTTTTTGTTCAGCTGATGGAGAGCATGAGCATCCAAGTGGGCAGTATTAGAAGTGTGATATTATTGTATTATTAGCTGTTCATACCTTGGGAGTGTATTTCCAGTGACCTTAAACTCTTTAAAGTTCTTCTCATACTGCGGCAGCTCCACAAATTCTTTTAGCCAGCGGAGCACTTCTTCTTGAGTCCAATTATGAACTGAAAAGTCAAACAGGTAGTCAGAGAGGGCACTGACTTATTTGTACACTTTTTAAAATTACATACGCTCCCACACACCTTGGGACGATTTCCAGCCTCTCCACAGTTCCTCTACTGTGATGTGCTGGTCTTCTCTGTGCAGGTTACTGTGTTTGTTGGTCTGTTGTTGTTTCATGTCCTCAATTATGAACTTACAAAATACAAGAAAAACTTATTTTACAATCCACATCACTTAATTAGTTTATAGGAAACAATATATAAATTGTTGTTAGATCTGAAACCTTTATGGCGCTCTGGTAAACACTAATGAAATAGTGGAATGTTTTGAAATCGTATGCACAAAAACAAGACGTGCAACTGAAGAATATTACGTTACAACTTTCCAACACATGCTGTTTACTGTTTGAGTAAAACAATTTTTGTGACTTGAGCTGTACTCTAAATGTTATATTTTTATTAATGATTTATAATAATTTGAGAGTAAAATAACACTATATGCTTATGCACTTCTAACATAGCTCTAATGGCGTTGAAGTGTGTGTGGTAAGTGACTGTGTGAAAGTGTCTTGGAATCCGTCCTTGGCTGTAAACTGTGGCCTCATTTGATGCTTGAGGATTTTTAGACTGTGTGGGGATGAGCCGAGACCCCTCCCCTGATGTCTCTATAGTAACGGCAACCGGAGCCCCTGGATACAGTGTCCCAGTCCTGCATTCTCCAAATGCTGAGGCACACTGCTCTTCTGCTTTGCTCAATCTGGAGCATAATGTATAGCTACAAGTACATCACACATTTTAACAATGAATGAAAATATTAAAGGTGCACTATGTAACTTTTCTAGTGAAGGGGTCCCCCAATAATTTACTAAATCCATGGGTCTGTCCTCCACTTTCCCGTTTTCATGGAGATGTCATTGCTTTGCCTGCGATGTCCCAATGTATGACAAAAAACCTATCTCCATGGAGACAAACAGGTGACATCACCAGGCCAAGTTATAGGTCAAATCTGTGAAAAGGCGACCCCGTGTTTTTCAAGGATTTTTTAGCAAAAAACCCTGTAACTGGGAAAAAATGCTAGAGGTTAGTTAAATGCCATATATTACTACATTCCAAGCAAAGCAATAATATCTCCACGGAGATATAGCGATGAAAAGAGTAACTTTTGTACAATGTTCAAGCATTGATTGATTTGTTAAGATGGTTATAGACAAAAGCTCATTGGTATGAAAACTGGCTCTTTCAATTTTAATTTGTATTTGTATTTTTTGAGTTGAACACTATTCAAAAAAATTATAATGCTACTCTCAAAGCTTAATCAAAATAAAGATTCCCTCATCCATTGATTTTGACCTTTGAAGTTCTAGTGCTATTCAGTTGTTCTCAAATCTGGGTCAAACCCATATTAGAAGATCCGTACCTCAACACTCTCCTCCACCTCTATGCCTCCATCCTGGTCATCGTCCATCATCTGATGAATGTTTCTCAGAGCCTCCAGACTGTAGCGATCTGCCTCGCTCATACATGGGGGAGTGACCACCATGCAGGGATCTACAAAAATACACATATTTATTGAAATAAAGCATGAAACTTGCAATGCATTTCTCATTATTCTTAGGACATAAGGCCATTGGTCTTAGGTCTAAGGCCATTGACCAGCTAAAGGCCTGTGTGACTACGAACAAACACAGATTCACGCATTTAAAAGCCAGTGTTGATGTTTCTGATTTAAATTGAATATTCAGTTTGGGACCTGGCATGAGAAAATGTATAGCATGAACTTTGTGAACTCTTAGATTAGCTTGTACTTTGCATTACCGGCAGCAGGAATAATCTGGGAAGATGACATGTAGCTTCCTGTTATTGAGCACTGAGTCATCTCCAGGAGCCATTTGTGTGACTGTGACACAGTGAGTCCTGGTACTTTGACTAGTTCAAAGGACTAAAAGGGTCAAAAGTCGGCCAGCTGAAGCCACTTTCAAAAGCAGATCCAATAACAGTGGTCAATTACACTTCACAATGTAAAGAATGAAGCTGCCATTCGGGACTGTAGTCAAAACAGTTTCAAGGCACACTGTACAACTGAAGAAAATCACACACAACACTCTCCAGGTAACTTCATTAAACCACTTTACATGTACACCACATCGCTACAGCATGCATAATAATATCTGGATCTGTAAAATGTGAAACAGAAGCTGGCATTCCTTCTCAAACACGTGTTGGTCCCACGACACTGTCATTGATAAAGTGGGACAACGCAATCATGTTCACTTTCTGTGGTAAAAACACTAGAAAGAACATTAAAACATTAAAACATTAAAACAATAATTGTATTTATTATTTGGGTAAAGGGGCTACAGAACCGCTTAAGTTTGGAATAGAGTCATGACAGGCTTGTGGATCTGATGCTGGGGTTTGCAGACTAAAGCACACTTTTCAGGCTTGCTCCACCAGCTCTTCATTTTATATCTGCACACTTCTTTAGCAGTATGTGCTGGATAGTGGGGAAGCATATCACTGCAGGGATGTTCACCCACATCCCAAAAATTGGCAGTTCAACCCATCTAGTGATGCAGCATCACTGTGTCCTTTGGCAAGACATCTCACCCTACACTTATAAATATATGCTTGTGTGATTTGTGCTCAGAGAGGCTATCGGCCCCTAAATGCAGCCACATCTTTGTGAGATACATATCAGCAGATCCAACAAGTGTGCTGTGGAACAAATTAATAATCCAACTCAAAGCTCTAAGTTTGTAAATCGTGTTTACGCTTTGTAATTGGAGAAATTATTGTGTCAATAACTAATGATAAGGTAGGAAAGTGGCCAAATTGTTATTATAAAAATGAACAAAATTCATTTGCTGGTTATTTTTGCAGGTTATTATTACCAAGTAAGGCTGGAAGATTTATCACAATCAAATCTAAATCACAATGTTGGACGGAGTCAGTCAGTAAATCGCAAAGGTTGCCATTTTTTAAGTACCATAATTTTCTCTTCACACGATAAAATATCCTGTTTTTTGTTATCCTGTCTTTTGTAGTTTTGATCTGTACATGTTTTGAAATACATCTGATTATTTTATTAGTTTGTTAGTTCATAGGCTTATTTCAGTATTTTCTCAATTCTCTGGGACACGTTTAAAATGTGAACACCGAACAGATAAAACGTAAATTGCAAATCTAATCGCAATCGCGCAATACCGGTCAGAAAAATCGCAATTAGCTGTTTCCTTAATGGTGTAGCCCTACTACCTCAACCACAAAAAAATGTATCCTAAACTGCTACACTCATCAGTTACAAGTTTATGGATTTTAAAATAAAAATGATCAAACTTTATGTCCCACTTACCCATATGATATGTGAATATTGGCGGTTCTTAACCATGCTCATTTTGTTATTCGTTACATACACACTGTACAATATGGGTAGAATCTACGGCCAGTGTCCAAATGGGTTTGTTTTCTTTTTGTGTGGAAACAGCCCCTGATGAGTTTTGTTTTCGATATTCGTGACACATTCAGCGATAAATGGCAATAACTCCAAAACGACTGACACAAAAAAAATCTTAACAACGTTATCACAAATAGGAAATATGTATTAATGTTTCACAGGCTTCCTTTTCGTTATTTACGCTGGATATAATGAGCACCGAGCCGTAAAACGCGTCTGAATGTGAGTTTCGCCGGAAAAGCTCGCTCTTTGCCGAGCTGTAAGTAAGGGACCGTGAGAAAAGTGCAGGATCTTTTCGTTTTTTGCTATAATTTGCTAAGTGTGTGTACTCATGAGACCAGTGGCATTCATTAAAGGGACATAGTGGACAACGTTCACAGCCTGTCTTTTCAACCCTACTGGTAGAAAAGGGAATTATATGTCCAAAGTCCAAAAATTTGGACATGTAATTGTATTTGCATGTCCTAAAATTACGGTCTTTTTGTAATAGCTTTTTTCGACAGGGCCATAGAGACACCAAACCACTGCCATTCTGTCCCCATGGACAGTGGACAACTTTCACAGTTTCTTATTTCACCCCTACTGGTAGAAAAGGGTATTGCATGTCCAAAAATTACGGTCTTTTTGTAATAGCTTTTTCGACAGTGTCATAGAGACACCAAACCACTGCCATTCTGTCCCCATGGACAGTGGACAACTTTCACAGTTTCTTATTTCACCCTACTGGTAGAAAAGGGTATTGCATGTCCAAAAATTACGGTCTTTTTGTAATAGCTTTTTTCGACAGGGTCATAGAGACACCAAACCACTGCCATTCTGTCCATGGGGACAGTGGACAACTTTCACAGTTTCTTATTTCACCCCTACTGGTAGAAAAGGGTATTGCATGTCCAAAATTACGGTCTTTTTGTAATAGCTTTTTCGACAGGGTCATAGAGACACCAAACCACTGCCATTCTGTCCCCATGGACAGTGGACAACTTTCACAGTTTCTTATTTCACCCCAACTCGTAGAAAAGGGTATTGCATGTCCAAAAATTACAGTCTTTTTGTAATAGCTTTTTCGACAGGGTCATAGAACACCAAACCACTGCCATTCTGTCCATGGGGACAGTGGACAACTTTCACAGTTTCTTATTTCACCCCTACTGGTAGAAAAGGGTATTGCATGTCCAAAAATTACGGTCTTTTGTAATAGCTTTTTCGACAGGGTCATAGAGACACCAAACCACTGCCATTCTGTCCCCATGGACAGTGGACAACTTTCACAGTTTCTTATTTCACCCCTACTGGTAGAAAAGGGTATTGCATGTCCAAAAATTACGGTCTTTTTGTAATAGCTTTTTCGACAGTGTCATAGAGACACCAAACCACTGCCATTCTGTCCCCATGGACAGTGGACAACTTTCACAGTTTCTTATTTCACCCCTACTGGTAGAAAAGGGTATTGCATGTCCAAAAATTACAGTCTTTTGTAATAGCTTTTTTCGACAGGGTCATAGAGACACCAAACCACTGCCATTCTGTCCATGGGGACAGTGGACAACTTTCACAGTTTCTTATTTCACCCCTACTGGTAGAAAAGGGAATTACATGTCCAAAAATGACAGTCTTTTTGTAATAGCTTTTTTCGACAGGGTCATAGAGACACCAAACCACTGCCATTCTGTCCATGGGGACAGTGGACAACTTTCACAGTTTCTTATTTCACCCCTACTGGTAGAAAAGGGTATTGCATGTCCAAAAATTACGGTCTTTTTGTAATAGCTTTTTCCGACAGGGCCATAGAGACACCAAACCACTGCCATTCTGTCCATGGGGACAGTGGACAACTTTCACAGTTTCTTATTTCACCCCTACTGGTAGAAAAGGGTATTGCATGTCCAAAAATTACAATCTTTTTGTAATAGCTTTTTTCGACAGGGTCATAGAGGCACCAAACCACTGCCATTCTGTCCCCATGGACAGTGGACAACTTTCACAGTTTCTTATTTCACCCCTACTGGTAGAAAAGGGTATTGCATGTCCAAAAATTACGGTCTTTTGTAATAGCTTTTTCGACAGGGTCATAGAGGCACCAAACCACTGCCATTCTGTCCCCATGGACAGTGGACAACTTTCACAGTTTCTTATTTCACCCCTACTGGTAGAAAAGGGTATTGCATGTCCAAAAATTACGGTAAAATTGTAAAAGCTTATTCCGAAAGGGCCATAGAGACACCAAACCACTGCCATTCTGTCCATGGGGACAGTGGACAACTTTCACAGTTTCTTATTTCACCCCTACTGGTAGAAAAGGGTATTGCATGTCCAAAATTACGGTCTTTTGTAATAGCTTTTCCGACAGGGCCATAGAGACACCAAACCACTGCCATTCTGTCCATGGGGACAGTGGACAACTTTCACAGTTTCTTATTTCACCCCTACTGGTAGAAAAGGGTATTGCATGTCCAAAAATTACAATCTTTTTGTAATAGCTTTTTTCGACAGGGTCATAGAGGCACCAAACCACTGCCATTCTGTCCCCATGGACAGTGGACAACTTTCACAGTTTCTTATTTCACCCCTACTGGTAGAAAAGGGTATTGCATGTCCAAAAATTACGGTCTTTTGTAATAGCTTTTTCGACAGGGTCATAGAGGCACCAAACCACTGCCATTCTGTCCCCATGGACAGTGGACAACTTTCACAGTTTCTTATTTCACCCCTACTGGTAGAAAAGGGTATTGCATGTCCAAAAATTACGGTCTTTTTGTAATAGCTTTTTCCGACAGGGCCATAGAGACACCAAACCACTGCCATTCTGTCCATGGGGACAGTGGACAACTTTCACAGTTTCTTATTTCACCCCTACTGGTAGAAAAGGGTATTGCATGTCCAAAAATTACAATCTTTTTGTAATAGCTTTTTCCGACAGGGTCATAGAGACACCAAACCACTGCCATTCTGTCCCCATGGACAGTGGACAACTTTCACAGTTTCTTATTTCAACCCTACTGGTAGAAAAGGGTATTGCATGTCCAAAAATTACGGTCTTTTTGTAATAGCTTTTTCGACAGGGTCATAGAGGCACCAAACCACTGCCATTCTGTCCCCATGGACAGTGGACAACTTTCACAGTTTCTTATTTCACCCCTACTGGTAGAAAAGGGTATTGCATGTCCAAAAATTACGGTCTTTTTGTAATAGCTTTTTCGACAGGGTCATAGAGCACCAAACCACTGCCATTCTGTCCCCATGGACAGTGGACAACTTTCACAGTTTCTTATTTCACCCCTACTGGTAGAAAAGGGTATTGCATGTCCAAAAATTACGGTCTTTTTGTAATAGCTTTTTCGACAGGGTCATAGAGGCACCAAACCACTGCCATTCTGTCCCCATGGACAGTGGACAACTTTCACAGTTTCTTATTTCACCCCTACTGGTAGAAAAGGGTATTGCATGTCCAAAAATTACGGTCTTTTTGTAATAGCTTTTTACGACAGGGTCATAGAGACACCAAACCACTGCCATTCTGTCCCCATGGACAGTGGACAACTTTCACAGTTTCTTATTTCAACCCTACTGGTAGAAAAGGGTATTGCATGTCCAAAATTACGGTCTTTTTGTAATAGCTTTTTCGACAGGGTCATAGAGACACCAAACCACTGCCATTCTGTCCCCATGGACAGTGGACAACTTTCACAGTTTCTTATTTCACCCCTACTGGTAGAAAAGGGTATTGCATGTCCAAAAATTACGGTCTTTTTGTAATAGCTTTTTTCGACAGGGTCATAGAGGCACCAAACCACTGCCATTCTGTCCCCATGGACAGTGGACAACTTTCACAGTTTCTTATTTCACCCTACTGGTAGAAAAGGGTATTGCATGTCCAAAAATTACGGTCTTTTTGTAATAGCTTTTTTCGACAGGGTCATAGAGACACCAAACCACTGCCATTCTGTCCATGGGGACAGTGGACAACTTTCACAGTTTCTTATTTCACCCCTACTGGTAGAAAAGGGTATTGCATGTCCAAAATTACGGTCTTTTTGTAATAGCTTTTTTCGACAGGGTCATAGAGACACCAAACCACTGCCATTCTGTCCCCATGGACAGTGGACAACTTTCACAGTTTCTTATTTCACCCCTACTGGTAGAAAAGGGTATTGCATGTCCAAAAATTACGGTCTTTGTTTAATAGCTTTTTTCGACAGGGTCATAGAGACACCAAACCACTGCCATTCTGTCCCCATGGACAGTGGACAACTTTCACAGTTTCTTATTTCACCCCTACTGGTAGAAAAGGGTATTGCATGTCCAAAAATTACGGTCTTTTTGTAATAGCTTTTTCGACAGGGCCATAGAGACACCAAACCACTGCCATTCTGTCCATGGGGACAGTGGACAACTTTCACAGTTTCTTATTTCACCCCTACTGGTAGAAAAGGGTATTGCATGTCCAAAAATTACGGTCTTTTTAATAGCTTTTTCGAGCAGGGTCATAGAGTCACCAAACCACTGCCATTCTGTCCCCATGGACAGTGGACAACTTTCACAGTTTCTTATTTCACCCTACTGGTAGAAAAGGGTATTGCATGTCCAAAAATTACGGTCTTTTTAATAGCTTTTTCGACAGGGACATAGAGACACCAAACCACTGCCATTCTGTCCCCATGGACAGTGGACAACTTTCACAGTTTCTTATTTCACCCCTACTGGTAGAAAAGGGTATTGCATGTCCAAAAATTACAGTCTTTTTGTAATAGCTTTTTTCGACAGGGTCATAGAGACACCAAACCACTGCCATTCTGTCCATGGGGACAGTGGACAACTTTCACAGTTCCTTATTTCACCCCTACTGGTAGAAAAGGGTATTGCATGTCCAAAAATTACGGTCTTTTTTAATAGTAATAGAGACCACGAAACCAGCGTGGACAACTTTGACAGGTTCTCAGTTGTTTTTGAATAGTTCGTTAAAATGCTGCATTTGTTTTTATATCAGAAATTACATCTTAAATATACTTTGATTGCTTACCACTATGTCCACATGTCAACGCCAAAAGCAGACTACAAATATGATTTTGTTCAATCAAAAATATATAAATATATTATACACTATATGTCATCCACTGTAAATCGAATATTAGTTTAAATAGAACATTTAAAAATACACATTGTCACTTGTTTTGGAAAATATGTAATTACTGTACTATGCACTGATAATTAAAAATGTGATTTAAGTGTTGTGATTTTTATGACCGATCACTTTGTTTTAGTTATCAACTACAGGTGTGGTAACAAACATCAGGTGTAAAATGTAAAGATGAAAAAAGATGAAAAGATTAACCCTTTAAGCGCCCTCGTCGCAGTAATGTCGACTTACTTTCAAGTGCAAGGAAAATTATGAATAAATTATAAACCACAAAACATTTCAATCATCGATAACAAGCTTTCATAGTTTTATTACACACGTCACATCCGTTTGAAAACCTATAAATAACGGCCGAGAAAAACAAAAAAACAGAAAAAAAAAAAAAAAAAACATGGCTGGAAGAAGTACACACTATTCTCTTGTTCACTACACAGCAGACTCAGATTCGGAGGGAAATTATTTTCCTGAGACTGACAATGATTGCTCAAGTGAAGAAGACACCCAGAGTGGTCGTCTAAGAGGCAGGGGACGGAGAGGGAGAGGGAGAGGGAGAGGCCGAGGCAGAGGCCGAGGCAGAGGTGGTGGCCAGCCCCATGACACTAGTGGGGATGAGGGCTGGGAGCAGCTGAGAGAAGTTGCGGATTTTCAAGGGTGGATCAAACCATTTGATATGTACATCTACACAGGAGACAGAGATTTGAGAGATGCCAGGCCAATAGATATTTTATCACTCTTTCTGACAGATGAGTTTTGGAAACTGATCGCTGATGAAACAAACAGATATGCAGCCCAGGTCACATCAGCAATGGAGATGAAGCCACAATCCAGATTTTTAGAGTGGTATGATGTATCCATTTCTGAAATGAAAGCTTTCATTGCATTGCATTTGTCTATGGGCCTTGTAGATAAACCTGAAATAGAGGATTATTGGGCAACATTTTGGCTTACACAGACGCCTGGTTTTGGGAGGCGTAATGTCTAGAAATAGATTCGAAATTATTCTTTCATGCTTTCATTTGGTCAACAATAACAATTATGTGAGACAAGGTGAACCAGGGCATGATAAGCTTTTCAAAGTCCGTCCAATAATACAGTTGATTATTCCCAAATTTGCAGCAGTCTACAGTCCACTCAAGGAGCTTTCTTTAGATGAGATGACAATAGCATTCAAGGGGAGGTCAACACTCAAATGTTACAGTCCCAATAAACCAGATAAATATGGCTATAGAGTGTATGTTTTGAGTGAGAGCAGTTCAGGGTATGTTTTATGCGTTGGTCCTTGCACACAGGGCAGTACACAGATAATGCCAGCAACATCAGTGCAACTCATGTTGTTGTTCGTGAACTTGTAGATCCTTACACTGGAAAAGGCCACGAAATTTACATGGACAGTTACTATACCTCACCAGCAATTGCAAATTAATTAGCTGATTTGGAAACCGGACTATGTGGTACAGTGAGAAGTTAAAGGAATGGTATGCCTAAAAGCCTGGGGAAACCTATCTTGCATCTAAAAAAGGGAGATGACCCTGTTTTTATGCGGAAAGGTAAACTTCTGGCTTGTGCTTGGCAAGACACTAAACGTGTCACTATGCTCTCTACACTGCATGGCAATGCATGTGTTCAGAAAAAGAATCAGGTCCAAGACAAATGCAACTGGCTTTCAGCGCAATAAACAGACCACTGTGTGTCAACCAGTACAATATGTACATGGGGGGTGTAGACACATCAGACCAGAGGATGAAAACCTATCTGTTTCCCCACCGGTCCAGGAAGTGGTATCACCGCATCTTTAACGCCATCCTCAGTATTTCTGTTGTCAACTCACACATTATTTACACTAAATGCACCCCGGGCCCACACAAAGCCCTGAAGGCCTACATCCAGGACGTTGTTGATGCATTGTTGGCTGGTTACACCAAAAAGGAGGGTAGCAAAGGTGGCCGGCCTTCAAGAGCAGGGAGGGTAATACCACAAAGGCTCACAGAACGTCACTGGCTTTGTGAAGCAGAGGGCCGTCCAGACTGTGTTGTCTGCTCAGACCGTTCTCGTGTAAAAGGCAAGCGCCAGACAAAGTACAGGTGCCGTCAGTGTGGTGTCGGTCTTTGTGCTGTACCCTGCAATGAGAGATACCATACTGTCAAAAACTATAAACTGTGTCATTTAGATATGTGATATTTGAGATAATGGCCCCAGGACCTCCAGCAGCCCCGTGAAAATCCCCACTCACACTGGCACAGGACGGGTTTACTTCTCCCGGTCCCACACTTGACCTAATGGCCCCCATGACCTCCAGCAGCCCACGTGAAAATCCCCACTCACACTGGCCCAGGACGGGTTTACTTCTAGACACTTCACTCCCAAAACCAGGCGTCTGTGTAAGACAAAATGTTGTCCAATAATCCTCTATTTCAGGTTTCCAAAACTCATCTGTCAGAAAGAGTGATAAAATATCCAATGGCCTGGCATCTCTCAAATCTCTGGCCCAGGACGGGTTTACTTCTCCCGGGTCCCACACTTGACCTAATGGCCCCCAGGACCTCCAGCAGCCCCCGTGAAAATCCCCACTCACACTGGCCCAGGACGGGTTTACTTCTCCCGGGTCCCACACTTGACCTAATGGCCCCCAGGACCTCCAGCAGCCCCCGTGAAAATCCCCACTCACCCTGGCCCAGGACGGGTTTACTTCTCCCGGGTCCCACACTATACATCATGGCCCTCTGAACCAGGTGCACCACTTGAACCCGGTTACCCACCCTTAAGCACCCTGGACGGTGTCCAGAAGAGCGGAGTACCAGGGTCGCGGAGTCCTGATCGATATATTTCAAAGTGTGGAGCGGAGTATCAGGTGCCTTGTCTGGAGACTCCAGACAACCAGGTGCACCACTTGAACCCGGGTTCCCACCCTTAAGCACCCCTCCCCGGGCTACACACCCTTAGACCGCGCGCCTGGAGCCCAGCGACCCTGGTACTCTGTAATGTAACACACACCTCAAAAACCACAGGATGCACGTGGTTTAGGAAGTGGCCACAGACATTTCTACCTTCCTTGGATGATTTGCCATTCTTTTGCATCCATAACTCTTCCTTGGATGTTAGCCATTCAAATATTTCCCATTCCAACTGTGGAGAATCAGGTCCGTATTCCCCATAGGGGTCACCATCCCTGCTGGATACGCAGATACCTCCAGCTTACCTGTGTAGACCCACAGACAACGCAAATAAAGGTCTGGTGCCACCCCAAAGGGGTAAGACAACCAGCCCAATGATCTGCAGAGGTCCTGCTACAGAGGAGCAAAGGTGCCAAACGTTAAGCACAGCCAACCTGAGCAGATGCCACAGACAAAGGTCTGGCGCCACCACAGGGGTAAGACAACCAGACCAATGAACTCCAGCACTGCTGCAGGGACCCGGTTTCCCCATAGGGAGGCCAGGAGGGCTAAGTAGGAAAAATTAGGACTCCCATTCCCACATAAAACTAGACCCACAGTGCACAGGAACCATCTGTAAAGATAAAACAAGACAGAGGCCCTGCGATGGTGGGCCACATTTGCACATCGACCAGACAGTAGTCCCACCAAGGCCCAAGATGGAGAACTCCAGCTCCACCACTGCTCACAAATCACTACCCAGGACCAGACACTGCTCCTGGGTCACACACTTCACACCTTGCACCCTGGATGGGGCTGGCCCCGTCCCAGCCATTAACGGTACCCTGGGCATGACTCATAATGAGAGCAGCGTTACCCAGGCACATTGCACCAGGGTCCCATTCCATTGGCATTCTGCTCCTTTTTTTTTTTTTTTTTTTTTTTTACCCCAGAGACAGTGCTTCAGAGTTGGACACATTATTGGGACATTCAGGGCCAATAGAACCAGAAAAAAGGCCCAGGAAAACGGATCTCTCATGCCCACAGACAGAGCTCAGTGCCAGGCATGCATAGAACCAGGATTTGTGCAAATGTCAATCGCGAAAACGTCGTTTCCCAAAACTGCCCGACTATCCCTTGGAACAACGCAAAATGTCAAAGTTCGCGTGGGAGCAGCGTAAGGATTTTCGCCTGAGCAGCGTTAATCAGCCCGGGACTCCCAGAAAAATGACTAAGTCGATGGGCGGCATATGGTACTCTGGATATGGTACTCTGGATATGGTACTCTATTGGGACTTTGTTATAATCCATCGGTGACATGGGGTACTCTGGGTTTGACTCAGAATGAGAGCAGCTTTACCCAGCAACAGGTACTGGTCCTGGGACTCAGCTCTTCCCCAGAGGCCCAAGTTGGAGAACTCCAGCTCCAACACCACTGCTCACAAATCACTACCCAGGACCAGACACTGATCCTGGGTCACACACTTCACACCTTGCACCCTGGTTGGGGCTAGCCCTGACCCTAACCCCCAGACCCCAGCGGCACTCCTGACACTTGCCCAGGAACAGGCAGAGTTAGAGTGGGCTAAAGTAGAGGGATCAGTGGGGGGTCTCTGGAGCCCTGTTGGACCCAGTATTGGCACAAATTCTACCCCAGACACCAGTGCATTATTCGAGCTGATTTAGCATGTTTTCTTTCTTAGCATGTTTGTTTTTTCCTCTAAATCCCATTTGAGGCTTAAAGTAGAAATATAAAACTGTGGCGCTTAAAGGGTTAATTAAATTAGAGAATGGTAGTTTTAAAAGTGGATTTAATCAGTTTTAAAAATGGATTCAACATAAAAAGTATATATATATATATATATATATATATATATATATATATATATATATATATATATATATATATATAAGTATATATATATATATATATATATATATATATATATATACTTTTTATGTATGTGTGTATATATATATATATATATATATACTTTTTATGTATATATATATACTTTTTATGTATGTATATATATATATATATATATATATATATATATATATATATATATATATATATATATATATATATATGAAATAAGAAACTGTGAAAGTTGTCCACTGTCCATGGGGACAGAATGGCAGTGGTTTGGTGTCTTTATGACCCTGTCGAAAAAAGCTATTACAAAAAGACCGTAATTTTTGGACATGCAATACCCTTTTCTACCAGTAGGGGTGAAATAAGAAACTGTGAAAGTTGTCCACTGTCCATGGGGACAGAATGGCAGTGGTTTGGTGTCTCTATGACCCTGTCGAAAAAAGCTATTACAAAAAGACTGTAATTTTTGGACATGCAATACCCTTTTCTACCAGTAGGGGTGAAATAAGAAACTGTGAAAGTTGTCCACTGTCCCCATGGACAGAATGGCAGTGGTTTGGTGTCTCTATGGCCCTGTCGAAAAAAGCTATTACATATAGACCGTAATTTTTGGACATGCAATACCCTTTTCTACCAGTAGGGGTGAAATAAGAAACTGTGAAAGTTGTCCACTGTCCATGGGGACAGAATGGCAGTGGTTTGGTGTCTCTATGACCCTGTCGAAAAAAGCTATTACAAAAAGACCGTAATTTTTGGACATGCAATACCCTTTTCTACCAGTAGGGGTGAAATAAGAAACTGTGAAAGTTGTCCACTGTCCATGGGGACAGAATGGCAGTGGTTTGGTGTCTCTATGACCCTGTCGGAAAAAGCTATTACAAAAGACCGTAATTTTTGGACATGCAATACCCTTTTCTACCAGTAGGGGTGAAATAAGAAACTGTGAAAGTTGTCCACTGTCCATGGGGACAGAATGGCAGTGGTTTGGTGTCTCTATGGCCCTGTCGAAAAAAGCTATTACAAAAAGACCGTAATTTTTGGACATGCAATACCCTTTTCTACCAGTAGGGGTGAAATAAGAAACTGTGAAAGTTGTCCACTGTCCATGGGGACAGAATGGCAGTGGTTTGGTGTCTCTATGACCCTGTCGGAAAAAGCTATTACAAAAAGACCGTAATTTTTGGACATGCAATACCCTTTTCTACCAGTAGGGGTGAAATAAGAAACTGTGGTCCGTAGTCCACTGTCCATGGGGACAGAATGGCAGTGGTTTGGTGTCTCTATGGCCCTGTCGAAAAAAGCTATTACAAAAAGACCGTAATTTTTGGACATGCAATACCCTTTTCTACCAGTAGGGGTGAAATAAGAAACTGTGAAAGTTGTCCACTGTCCCCATGGACAGAATGGCAGTGGTTTGGTGTCTCTATGACCCTGTCGGAAAAAGCTATTACAAAAAGATCGTAATTTTTGGACATGCAATACCCTTTTCTACCAGTAGGGGTGAAATAAGGAACTGTGAAAGTTGTCCACTGTCCCCATGGACAGAATGGCAGTGGTTTGGTGTCTCTATGACCCTGTCGGAAAAAGCTATTACAAAAAGACCGTAATTTTTGGACATGCAATACCCTTTTCTACCAGTAGGGGTGAAATAAGGAACTGTGAAAGTTGTCCACTGTCCCCATGGACAGAATGGCAGTGGTTTGGTGTCTCTATGACCCTGTCGGAAAAAGCTATTACAAAAAGACCGTAATTTTTGGACATGCAATACCCTTTTCTACCAGTAGGGGTGAAATAAGGAACTGTGAAAGTTGTCCACTGTCCCCATGGACAGAATGGCAGTGGTTTGGTGTCTCTATGACCCTGTCGGAAAAGCTATTACAAAAGACCGTAATTTTTGGACATGCAATACCCTTTTCTACCAGTAGGGGTGAAATAAGAAACTGTGAAAGTTGTCCACTGTCCCCATGGACAGAATGGCAGTGGTTTGGTGTCTCTATGACCCTGTCGGAAAAAGCTATTCCAAAAGACCGTAATTTTTGGACATGCAATACCCTTTTCTACCAGTAGGGGTGAAATAAGGAACTGTGAAAGTTGTCCACTGTCCCCATGGACAGAATGGCAGTGGTTTGGTGTCTCCTATGACCCTGTCGGAAAAAGCTATTACAAAAAGACCGTAATTTTTGGACATGCAATACCCTTTTCTACCAGTAGGGGTGAAATAAGGAACTGTGAAAGTTGTCCACTGTCCCCATGGACAGAATGGCAGTGGTTTGGTGTCTCTATGACCCTGTCGGAAAAAAGCTATTACAAAAAGACCGTAATTTTTGGACATGCAATACCCTTTTCTACCAGTAGGGGTGAAATAAGGAACTGTGAAAGTTGTCCACTGTCCCCATGGACAGAATGGCAGTGGTTTGGTGTCTCTATGACCCTGTCGGAAAAAGCTATTACAAAAAGACCGTAATTTTTGGACATGCAATACCCTTTTCTACCAGTAGGGGTGAAATAAGGAACTGTGAAAGTTGTCCACTGTCCCCATGGACAGAATGGCAGTGGTTTGGTGTCTCTATGACCCTGTCGGAAAAAGCTATTACAAAAAGACCGTAATTTTTGGACATGCAATACCCTTTTCTACCAGTAGGGGTGAAATAAGAAACTGTGAAAGTTGTCCACTGTCCATGGGGACAGAATGGCAGTGGTTTGGTGTCTCTATGGCCCTGTCGAAAAAAGCTATTACAAAAAGACCGTAATTTTTGGACATGCAATACCCTTTTCTACCAGTAGGGGTGAAATAAGAAACTGTGAAAGTTGTCCACTGTCCATGGGGACAGAATGGCAGTGGTTTGGTGTCTCTATGACCCTGTCGGAAAAAGCTATTACAAAAAGATTGTAATTTTTGGACATGCAATACCCTTTTCTACCAGTAGGGGTGAAATAAGAAACTGTGAAAGTTGTCCACTGTCCCCATGGACAGAATGGCAGTGGTTTGGTGTCTCTATGGCCCTGTCGAAAAAAGCTATTACAAAAAGATTGTAATTTTAGGACATGCAAATACAATTACATGTCCAAATTTTTGGACTTTGGACATATAATTCCCTTTTCTACCAGTAGGGTTGAAAAGACAGGCTGTGAACGTTGTCCACTATGTCCCTTTAATGAATGCCACTGGTCTCATGAGTACACACACTTAGCAAATTATAGCAAAAAACGAAAAGATCCTGCACTTTTCTCACGGTCCCTTACTTACAGCTCGGCAAAGAGCGAGCTTTTCCGGCGAAACTCACATTCAGACGCGTTTTACGGCTCGGTGCTCATTATATCCAGCGAAAATAACGAAAAGGAAGCCTGTGAAACATTAATACATATTTCCTATTTGTGATAACGTTGTTAAGATTTTTTTTTTGTCAGTCGTTTTGGAGTTATTGCCATTTATCGCTGAATGTGTCACGAATATCGAAAACAAAACTAACTTCACCCCGCTCTTTAAGCGTAATTGTGGTGGGGGCAGGGGCCAGGGGGGTGACAGAGTGGCACGTAGGCAACCCTCCCAGAATATATCAAGTTATCAATTCAAATAGATCTACTTATTAAAGATTAAAAACGCTTATCGACTCAAACGTCCTACCTGTTGGGTCGAAGGACGTATGTGGAAGGCTGAAGCCGTGCAGATCTCCAGCGCTTTGAGCCGCTGCAAAAAGTGCCGCAGGGAACACCAGCAACAAAAAGTATGAGAGAAGTAACATTCTGGCAAACAATAACACACTCCGCACAGAAAATGTCCTTGAAGCATTAAAAATGTGTCCGTGGGTTCGAAACGCCTTTGAATGGCACAACTATCTCTTTGCGCAAAGTGTGAGGCGATCCGTGTTTCTATTACGGGTGCACACTGAGATGTGACACCGATGATTTAGTTGAGAAACCCGTAATACCGTTAGGTCTTTAGTGTTAAAAGGTAAGGCTTGTTTAAACAGATTTGTTAAGTCACAATGTTGCACGTTTGCGTAATTCACAAAACCTGTATATGTAAATATACATATAAATAAAAAAAATAATAAAAAACACCGATCCGTGCGTAAAAGTTATCCAAAACAAAAAGTGGTTGGTCACCGTTGTTCGCCCATTCCATGTGTGTTGTGTGACTCACAACAAAGGCCGGCTGGCTTTTCCTTTACTCTAGGCAGTTCTTCTGTCACTTCATTGCCAGCGGATTTTCAGATGTGACGTTCTTGCTCACAGCTGGTCTCCTTCCTCAGCCCTTCTCTCTAACAACTGTCACCAAACTACAACTCATGTCCCTAAACCCGAATACAACCAAATTAAGGGTACTTTTTTTAAGCGCGTAAACCCATTAGTTGAAATTTTTCCCTCAGTGTTTTTGTGTGTGCTGAGCAGCTGTTTAATTTAAAACATGATTAAGTCCTCAGTGCTTTCAATCATCCCCACTCTCCTGGTTTGTTTCCATTTTGAGAATGTTTTGTGCTGTTATTTTTTTAATCATTTCATTCATTTTCTAGTGTAAAATCTGGTGACACAACAAATCATAAAAACATTTCCTTTCAAAGAGCCTAGAAGAAATCCAGACTGAATCATGTAAATAATAGGCTTGTCAAGCAAGTAAGTAACAATACTACAAACAGGACAAAATGTAACTGTTCCTGAACAGTTTTAGTCGATCTTGAGCTTTATCAGAACCACATGGTACATGGAACATAAAGAAAGAGTAGCACTGTGGTAAAGAAAACAGTATCTAGTATCCCTAGTACTGAAATTGAGTTTGACATTTTAGTATTGTGACAACACTAGTCTACAACTGCACTGAAAAGTGTCTTGAGAATGGAATTAAATGTAGGCCATCTTACATTTAAACTGCAGATCTTGAAAAACATTTTATTGTGACCAGGGTTGAATCTGAAACAGATCTGAGCTGTAACTTGGCCTGGTGGCTCACCTGCTTGTCTCCATGGAGATAGAGAAGTTTAATGCTATACTGTGGAATCTCCTGCATAAACCTCTATCTACAAGAGGTAGAACACTGATTAATTTATGAATAAACTGGGTGCAAACCAGGCCTAAACCACAAAAAGCTCAATCTGTAGTATCAAATTAAACTAAACCATTAAAATAGTTCAGTGTTTAATTGACAAATACAGACAGGACTGTACAGAAGGACAGAGCACCACCAGAAAGAGCCTGTGTACCCGTTTGAGCTAGTGTTTACAGATCTTTAAATGGTAGTTCTAATTGCGTACTGCTGTTTGACATTTCTTGGACATCCCTTTGGAAATTTGATTTAATAGACAAAGCCAGCGGTCACGGGGAACTAAAATTATTGGTTGAAACTTTAAGAGACTTGAGAGACACCACAAACACAGATTGACAGCATCAGAGTCAGATTTCATTGCAGCAGTACAAGTCCCTGTTTAAAAATAGCTTTGACCTCTAGCCTGTTGAGCATGCTTGGGCAGCAACTGACCAAGTGCTTGAACACATCTATGTAAAAATGCTTCCTTAATATAATTTAATAATGCTCTATGATAAAAACATAACAATTTAATACATAGTATCAGTCTCAATACCGTTTGTCCTAAAACTATTTTTTGTATCTTTGACCAGTATTACAGAAAATAATTGTGGTATGAGTTGCCCTAATGGCATATTCTGACATACAACAATGTACTTGGCAGTGAAATAATATAGAAAACTGAAATTATAACACCACTTTAGACAATTATTCAACCATTCTACAAAGTCAGAACCAGGATGCTAGTGAGTAATATGTAGTATTCTATTTGGTAACAAACAATAACTATATTACAAAAATATCAAAAATGTACCTCAATAAATGCTTATAAAATATAATATGTATATAAAATAATATAACAATATTCCTTGGTCATTGAAATGTTCCCTTGCAGGCTTTTGGCCTCAATGAAAAGAAAGCCCGACAACAGCTTTCAAAACGAATACCCTTGTTAAAAGTTGAAAAATAAGTTTGGTTTTTCCAATTTCATCCATTTCTTGGCAACATGACCATAAGAATCCACAAGAGGGAGCTAAGGTGATCAATTCTTGTCCAAGCAGCTTTCAATAAAGCACGTTTTAATAATTTCTCTATGAGATAGAGTTACTTGTGTGCAGTTTGTGCAGGTCCGTGGGCCTCTTTGGAAAATGACTTCACTTCAAACTTCATTCACTATAAAGATAGTGACATGGTCGAGCCTCCTGATGACAGGCCTGAGTCACTGCTACTGTATGCCCCTTGACTTTCCCCCAGACCGCCCAGAGAGGAGGACGGTGAGGAAGAGGAGGCAGGCGATGATGAAGAAGTGCTTTGAGAGCGAATGATGGCTCCAGCAGCGCTGCAGTGAGGCCGTGGGCCCGGCTCAGGGGTGTAAGTGAAGGTGAGGGCAGTCGAGTAGATTATTCCATCATTTCGGACCAGAGTGACAGGGACCTGCACTGGCTGTCGCACCCACCGCCAGCCCTCTCTGAAGGCCGAGATGTCAGGGACCACACACAGCACGCTCTCACCACATCTGTGAAGAGATGTCATTTACCACAAGCAAATATACAAAAACCTACAGATGAAATGTACTACTCCATTAAACAAAAGGATAACCCTCTGAAACTACTAGGACTCCCAGAGCAATCATTTTGACTGCTCCCATTCTGAGGGGAGTAACCGCCATACAATGTATGGTTACCTTTAAAGGTTACCTTTAAAAAATACATTGAAATAGGAGGGTTAAACAGGGCTTATTCAGGTTTTAGCAAATCAAATGTATTGCTTTTTAATGCAATTGCATTCAAGATTTATAATGCCATAATCGACGTCAAAACAAGATTTACACTTTTATCCTGTCAAAACTACTGGCTTCTACTCATTCCATTGGGCAGCAGAATGACGAGAATATAATCACTATTTTATAGTATTCAAAATGCAAATTTACATAAAATTTAAATCATGCAAATGTATGTTTTGAAGCCCATCTTTTACTTTTTAGATGATTTGATCAAAGCTATTAACATCAAGATTTAATAATAAATCCACACACAAAATCCACACCTGGGATTAAAAATATATTTGAATGTTAAATTTCAAAGTAAAAACTACTGCCATGGACATGCACTTCTGATACAGCAGCTCTCAACTATTCTTATTACATTTATTGCTCTGAAGGATATCTCTTTTTTTCAATGAATTCAGTGCTTTTTAATGCATTTTAAGGCCTTATTATGACTTTTAATGCTTTTTAATGTCCCACAGAAACCCTGGTTGAAGGTAGAACTTCTCAAATCTCACTAAAATTTGTGAAAATCCTCAAAATCATCAGATAGAAATAAAATATATACAGCTACAGGGAGTCTAAAAGTAACACTAACATTCTACACAAGCAGAGTAAATAGACGTCAAAATCTAGGAGCAGTCAAAATGGCCGCTCTGGGAGTGTTAACTCAATTTAAGGCCATTTTGTCTAATTATATCATATAATTATAATAATATACCTGTCCCTACATATCAACAATACTGTAGTTTCTTTGACTTTCCAAAAATAGTGTGACAGAAGCCCTCTGGTGTTATACACCTGATATCTTCCTGAAGATGTTTGCCCTCCATCTCTTTCAATACCTGATACTATAATATTACAAATGACTCCCATGTCAGTAAGTTTGGAGTACAGAGATAATTATGACATTACCTGTACATTGTATCAGCCTCCACATCTCCAAACCACACTCTGAGGTTAGGGGTAAAATTCTGTCCTGTCAGCTCCAACATCGCAACATCCCCACCACCGTTTAACTAGGAAGACACATAATACGTTCAAAATTAACAACAATTTTAGAAATACATTTACCAGGCCTCTTATTTAAGCTATAGCAGTTCTATAAAGTTTGAATGTCACCCTCTGTCCACATGCCATAAGATCATAATCAATTATTACAAAGCCATCATCAAATAAATGCAATAAAACTTCTAATTTAAATAATACATTATTCTTATTCAAATATTATTTGCAAAATATATTTAGAAAATGCATCTTTTATAATACACTTCAGCATTTATTTAGTATTCCAGTTATTCTCATTTCTATATCTGCATCATTTTCTTGAGTTAACGTCTCTTTATTTGGGACATTGGTAATAAGTATGGTCATTCACATTCTGATCAGTGTTACTGTACCTGTAGACTCTCTACAACAGGGACAGGTGTGACCGGATTTGGAACAGGACCCATGCCTTCAAAGAAAGTGTACTCTGCTTTGTCTGTGCTAATGATGGTCCAAGAAGCCCCATCATTAATGACCTCTTTATTAGCTTCTTTGGAACATGGTGAAGCCTGGGGCAAAATTACACTTAGATAAAATATGAATTTACTAATAAGTATTTGTAAAAAAAAAAAAAAAAAAAAAGTTCAGCACACCTGAAATTGAATGATCCGTTCCTGTGAGAGGCAGAGATACATCCTGTCTGTGTCTTTGAGGTAGAAGGCACATTTGTGGAGCTGAGAGACAGGATCATCTGCATCTAATAATGCATTCTGCTTGTCCACTTTTCGTATGACCTACAGCATTACAACACAAGGCCGTGAAGGGACATTGTATCAACACACCAAAGCAGTTATTAGAAATGTGTCCTAAAGATTTAGTGTACATACCAGTCTAGGGAGAGCCATTCCAGTGACAGAACAGACCAGTTTGACCGTTTGTCCATAGTGAACATATCCATCTCTCACGGCAAACTCCTCCCCTTCAGACTCCTCATCATCCACTGTCATTTAAGTTGTAAAAATATTAGTTTGCAGAGCTCACAGTGGAAGTAGAGTGGAGGTTAGGTATCTTACGTAGGTGAATGAAGAAGGCCCCCCACTGCTGCGAACTGGCATGGAAGTTTCCCCCATCCACGTGAAGATATCTGGTGCTGACAGTTTGAGAACGTAAGCGATTAAACAGGGCTACCTTTGTTCCAGAAGCTATACATACTGCAAAAATGACATGAGAGAATCATATTCAGTGATAAGGTACAATACATGGCGAGCACATTATTGTGGAATAAATTAGTCTTTAACATACGGTCTGCGTTTTTGAGGGATTGTTTCTTTTTGGATGGTTTGGAAATGACCTTTATCCGCTTACTCAAGAAGACCCCTATGTTGGCGCTGTTGCCATACAACATCTTCACAGAAAGCATGAAGTGTTTACGTTTATCTGAGTCACTGATGTACAGTGTTTTTGCAGTGCAGAAGTGCTGAAAGAGAAAAAAGTACATGGATTGGATTTTTCTTCTGATAATAGACATGTTACAGCGACACAAAGTTTAGCCATAAATGACAAACCTTTCCCTCCAGATTGAGTTGCTGCATTTCCTGTTCGCTGTTCCCTATTCCAATGAAGGCACAGGGTTGGGCCTCCTGCTCCGTGCAGCCTTCCTTTTCCATTTTTTCCTGCTTCTTCTGCCAGCCACTGCCCAACAGGTATACACAAGGTGGTGGGCAGAAAAACCTGGGACAAATCCATACATTTATGTCATCATTAGCATTGTCTGTAACATCTATAAGTAACTTTCTACTCAACATGTAGACTTACCTTTTCTCATTGCCATAGGACTTTTGGGCAACTTTTGCATGGAGAATTAGCACGGTTTGGTCATCTTTTTCTTTCAAGTAATTCCTCATGGCCTCCCTGTGGCATAACACAGCACAGTTAGAACAGTCATTCAGTATCAGTTTGACTGTTCTAAAGCAGTGGTTCTCAACCTGAGGGTCAGGATCCCAACGGGGGTCACAAAATTATTTCAGGTGGAGAAGAATTAAAATGTATAAAATAGTCGGCGCAAACCCTCAATCGTCCAAGCAGTGATCCAGTGTATAAAAATGCAAGTCTTAAACAACTCGACACCCTTCAAATGCAGAGGTAAACGTGGATTTGTATTTGTGGCCTACCAAAGTTATTTATCTTGACAAAAACCTACTTTTTGTGCTTGTGTTTTTTGAGAACCACTGCCCCAAAGTATATTCTATGTGTTTACCTTGTCAAACGTTGAGGCTGGGGTCTCTCACCAAACTTCCTGCATAACATAAACATAGAAGGCATAAGATGAACGTAATAGAAATAAATAAAAGAGAGAAATTTCATTTATTATCAACTTGATTGCTTTATCACAACAATGGATATTCTGCCCATACATCTATTGGCATTAATCTCGGCAATACGGAGATTAATGCAGTACTCATTATTCAAGAATAATAAATTAATGTAAACCCTCATTCGTCCAGAGATGGACAGTAGTAGATACTATAAAGAATTAGACTTCACATTTACTTTGTAAGAGTAGTTTTACAAAACTAGGTTAGTTTTCTTTGTCTACATAGTGGTCAGTGTAGACTGTTGCAAATGATATATTATACATAGAACTGAAAAACAGATCACAAGATTGACTTTCATACTGTTAGATGCAGTCAAATAAAGCTTTAGAAAAAGTGACCGCACACATGAAGACAGTCCGACCCTCTGCGTGAGGACGCTTTACTACCACCACCACCATCCGGAATCATCGACCGACTGATGGGCCATTTAACCACGCTCCCGCGGACAAACAACACAACTTTATGGTCAAAAGTATAACTTCTTTACTTTAGCACTTACCCCGTAACAACGGGCGCCATCTTCCAAATAATTCTCCCCCGAAAAGTTGAACAATCGCGAGATCCCTCCCCACCCCCTGCACCAGAGCCCAGGCACAGAGAGCACAGAGCCGCAGACACAGCACTGAGGGGAGCAGGAGGGAGGTGTGGGGGAGGTGTGGCACAGGGGCACAGGGGTGAGGACGGGGGAGGGACGACGGACAGAGGGCAGACGCCAAAACAACAGGCGTGGGAAAGTTACAAAGTCACGCGAGAACTAAAAAACTCTCACAATAGACACGAATTATCAACTGCGTTTGTATCGCGAGAAAACGATGTAGCGCACACTGAGCTTTTTCACAAGGTGCCCACTGTAACCAGATTCCCACGGCTGATTGTGCAATAATGTCGACTACACCTCTTAGCAGTGATAAGTGTAGCGTTAAATACACGGAAAACAAGAATATATTATGTCAAAACCGGCCGGTAAAAAAGTACAAATAATCTTAAACAAAGGCTCGGCAGGGCACAGTTTTTTGACAAGATTGAAAAAAATAATAATTTCAAATGGTTGGTTTGAAAGCAGGTCTACAAAGTTGCCTTAGATCCCCTTTCCCTCTTCTCTATGGTGGTCTGTGGTCTCATGTCATTGTCAAGACAATCACAGGCAAAAATGCATGAAAATGTCCTTTAATTATCAACAGTCGCATATTGTATATTTGCATGTAACAATTAAATTTGTATAAAATCACATAAATGTATAAAAAGGAATCAGTTTAGAAATTATTTACAAAGTAAAGAATGTACCAGCATTTGAATACTGCTTTAGAGCAGATGCAATTACATTATATGTATGGCACTTGTGAGACAGAAGAGGTGCCATGAGTCTGATCTAAAAAAGTATTATTCTTAACACATGAGACAAAGCGAACCTTTAATACCATTAATAAAATAAAAGCTGCTGTCTATAAAGAAGATCGTGAATAACTTTTATCTTTTTTTTTCCTGAGTGCGTTAAGTAGAATTATGTTTCTCCACATAAAGTTTCAACAAATGTTGCAATTGTATTGACACACCATGAAAAAGCATGTGCATTTTTTACAATTCCACTGTAAACAAGGTTCTTTTAGGTTGCTTTCATGGTTATATTTTCCAGAAGATCTTTTTCCTATACAGTAGATAGGAGATAAAAACCCAACATGAAGTAGCCACAAGATTTTGCGTGAGATGTTCAGCATGAGATTGGCTGTTGACCATTTGCCAGCGGAAGGGAAAGTATTCCTCAAAGATTTCATGTCCCACATACACAAGGATGGAGTTCATACCTGAAATAATATTTATAGACATTATAAAAATGTTTAAAAACCAAACATGCACTGTAAATGTAGAAATAGTACAAATATTGAAAGCATGTTAAAGTTTTTTGAATAATTACCAGGGTAATAGAAAGGTGCACCAGACCACCACTTTCTCACATCTACAATGTAGTAGATGAGCACTAGCAGCACAAAGGCAAAACAGGCCAAAGTAGTCACATAGGACAGGGACCTACAAGTCAATAAACAAACAAAAACAAAAAGTTCATTGCAAGTGCATGTCGTCCAACAGTGTACAAGAAATATAACAGATATATCCATTATTTACCATAGATTCTTGTTGACAGGAATAAATCCCTGGTCTTTGGAACATCTTGTGAGGATTGCTGATATGACTCCCTATAGTGTACAAATGAACAAACATGATGAAAAATGTACATAACACACCATTAAAATATAGTTGATGTTAATTCTTACCAAGCCGAGGCCCCAAATAAGAAACCTTGACATTATGCTTGTGTGTTGATCCCGGTAGTGTAGGATTATCTTGCCTGCCTGGAAAAGATTTGTGAAAGTTATAAAAAGTAATTAAAGCCAAACGGAACTTGATTTTCACATTCTAACCTGTAATCCAAGATAAGCCATGACAATTGAGTTTATGCTGCCCAGAACGCCTTCAGGATCAAATGGCATATGTGTTGCATAGATAACCTATAATAAAATAAGTGTTAACAGAATCGAGGTTTCTCAGTGTCTTCATTGTCTGTGGCTGTGTAAGACCAAGTTTCCGACATGAGCAGTTAGTTAAGACTACAGCTGTAGTATAGTGGTCTGTTCCAGTTGTTTAGCTGCTCACTAACCCGTGAAGAGGGATTTTGATAGATGTGTTCCTCTCCCAGCATCCAGCGGTCAATAAATCCAGCAGCTCCTCCAGTGCAGTTAGCATATAGACCCATGTCCCCTATTCCTCCTGGGCCCAGATAACCCCTGTTTGAACAACAACAGCAGCAACACCTGATTAGTAGTATCTTTTGCATAGCCCTAATAAAAACGTTTTATTTATATTTTTATATATTTTTTAAATTTAAAAAACAAAACCACAAATTTGAAATCTAAACAAAACACATTACAGATACCACTTTGAATCAGAAGTAAACGTCTGTCCGTTCTAATTTACAGCACATAATTATAATGAATAGCTTCATATTTTATAAATATAATATAATTTTAAAAAATCAATATGGCACAATACATTTTACCTTAGAACTCAAATCTTCCTTCTCACGCCAGAATTATTAGTAAGAATCATTTATCATTTCTAATTGGGAATGCACTATGAGTTTAATCTCTGCACGGACCAGTAAATGTTTGTTCAATTAAAGAAAGCAAATAATTAGACTTAATGTATTTTCAACTCACGTGGGGCACCCAGAAACAGGGAGTAGAAAAGTAAGGCAAAGCCATATCACTTCTAGGAGGAGCACACACAGCCAGGACGGCCAGTAAAGTAAGATATCGAGAACTGGTGACCACAAAGTATCCTAGAAACAACAAATAAACAATCAGTTTATCAAAATATAACAGTAAAGGTTAAGAGTAAACATGTGCATGCATTTTCTACATTTAGCATTAGAAGAAAAAAGCCAACCATTGTAATTATATCAAGGTGAGCTCTTGCCACTAATAAATCCAAGCATGCCACCACGAGATATGACCAGGCCAGACGCTGCAACACACCTGGAATCCTCAAGTTGTCCCAGGACACTATAAGATGGAAAATACATTTCACATTTTTAGATTTTTTTTTAATTATAAACACTAGTATTATACTTTTTTTTTTTTTACTAACAAGGCCCTTGGCAGTAATTTGGGTTTATGACGACAACCCCAATTAAAAAGAGCAACAGGGTCCTCCACAGCACTTTCTTCAGTAGAGAGGAACGAGTGGCACCTGACCGCAGCAGCATGTTGATGGACAGGGCAATAGATGTCCCCATTATAAATACAAACCTGTAGAGCAAAATTATATTATTATTATCAGTAACAATGACATGGCAAGTTTTATGTTGTTGATAAGTGCATGGGTAGTAGGCGCTTACCAAGGAAAAACTAGATCAGCAACAGTAAGACCTACCAGGAGGGAAAAGAACAATATTATTATCAGAGAAATGTTTTATAAATCAAAACTCAATAATATAATGTGGTTTACCATTCCAGCTTGAATGTTTGAAGAACCAATATCTCCCTCCTCCATAGTTCACAAACACCATAATAATTAATGAAATACTGTAAAAAAGAAACATTACATACAGTATGTATGTAAATATGGAAAGCGTTCAACCTACAAATGTATGTCCCCTCTCGATTTTTTATACAGGAAATTATACAATAATTAGGCCTGACTCAGTTAAAAGATTTTTTTTAGCAGCAGGTTCCTACAGGGGTCCCCTGATAGGAGTGGTAAAATACTCGTCTGCATTCCGTTAATCGAGGCCTGCAGACTATGAGTTGTGTAGAGACGGTAGCGTAAAATACAAGCTTCTAATGTCGACATGTTGTGTAATTGACTTAAATGTACTTGAACATATCGAGTGAATGATACCAATCAATAGTAAATGTGTTAGCCTAGTCACCCACCACATGCACCAAGTTAATTTCAATTCCTGTAAAGCACACATTACAGTCCTTCATTTGCCTTTTTAAGACAATTGTTATTTGGCTAAATCATGGGAATGTTTTGCCAAATTGTGGGACTGTTTTGGTTCAATCGTGGGTGCGAATACTATTTACTACTACAAAATATTAAATTGAGGCCACAAATTAGACTATTTTACCACCCCTCCATAGGTTCCTGTTCTGCAGCAAAGGACAAGAACAAAGAAGAAACAACAACATTCACCCTCTGAAAGTATCTAGCGATCGAAGTCTCTTGCTCGGACTGGGAGGAGGAGGCAGGATGTTGTCAGTGACTGTAGTAACTGTTCTGTCAGGAGAGCCAAGTTCCTAGACCATAAGAAAGAAAATATTAAATCAAATATTACATATTTTATTACAACATAGGTTTTTTTGCATCATCATTTTGATACATTATGATCAGCAAGAGACTTACAGAGTTGATCAACCTCTCTGTTTCCATTGAACCTGTTAGCTGAAAGTAAATTCTTCTCACTGCCTCAAGTCTGGACAGAATAAAAATACATTTTACTTTCTTCTGAAAAGCTTTCCACATTATTATCCACCAGTAAAATAATATGGTGCATTACCCTAACACTGTTCTTCCTATAGCAAAAAGTAATGCCAGTCCAGCAAGGACAAGAAAGGCTATTAGGATTGCTGGGTAGAAAACAGAAAAAAATTTGATTTATCAGTGAAGATAGAATAGCTCAAAAGACAGGTTTTGACTCACGAATGTAACTGTTCACAGGTTCTCCATCTGTCACTATGGAGCAGTCGGCCTCTGAGTTATTGTTTAGATTTTTAATCCAAAGAGAGTAATTGCCATGCTCTCCAAAGTGAAATGTGATTGCACTGCAAAGTGAAATGTAAACCTCAATATAACATTATATATATAACATTAGAAACTTGAGTGAGTGTGTTTATATATATATATATATATATACATACATACACACATATATACATACAGTAATATACTGTATAATATATAAACATATACAGGCATGGCCGAAAGTGTTGAAAAGTATTGCAATTTAATTTAAATATGCACATGTTTATTTCCTTTGAGTGTGTTGGAAGAACACAAAAAAAAAGAAATGAAGAATAAAGGCAAAAAAAAAAAAGAATTTGACATAATTTCACACAAAACTCCACCGGACAAAATTAATGGTATCCTTAACTTAACATGTGGTTGCACACCCTTTTGAAAAAATAGTTGAAATCAGTCGCTTCCTATAACCATCTATAAGCTTCATACACCTCTCAACCAGAATTTTGGATCACCCTTCCTTTGCAAACTTCTATGTCTTGTCTTGTTATTACTTGTCAGTAATGGGGTCCTGCCAGCGTTTCATTTCATTCAAATTTCGACAGATAGTTCAAGATGACAATGATGCATCTTTACTGAGCTTATCTGGGGCTGCTTATCCACCATCCGGACTATCCTTTCATCAGTTTTTCTCTTCTGTTCACAACCAGGGAGATTAGCTGCGGTGACATGGATTGCAAACATCTTGATTGTGCTGCGCTCTGTGGACAAAGGACCATCTTACCTTGAGATTATTGATATTTTTCCACAATTTTGGTTCTCAAGTCCTCAGACAGTTCTCCTCTCCTCTTTCTCCATATTTAGTGTGTTACAGACACACAATGTGAAGACCAAGTCAACTTCTCTCATTTTTATCTGCTTTCAGGTGTGATTTTCATATTGCTCACACCTCTTACTTTCCCCAGGTGGGTTTAAAAGTGCATCACATGCATAAAGTTATGTATACACAATTTTGACAGGGTGCCAATAATTTTGTCCAGACCATTTTTGGAGTTTTGTGTGAAATTATGTCAAATTTTCTTTTCTTTCCCCCCTCTGCTTTTTCTCTGCCGACCCTTTTGGCCATGACTTATATATATATATATATATATATATATAATATATAATATGAGTTGTGGTGATCTTTACTTGCAAAGCTGCCTGGCTGAAGAATCATTAAGCATAATTGTAAGTCCATGCTGTGTATTCACCACAAAATCTGATGAGCTAGGCTGGCCTAAACTTAGCGCTGTAGTTACCACTCCGAGCTGTTGATATAGGCACTTAAAAGGAAGTTAGAAAAATAACATTAGACTCGTCACATATCTTTCAACAAGAAATAAACAACTGTGTCTCAGCCTACCTGGTAACATTCCTGTGAAGTCCAGCTTACTATTACATCAGTGCTCAGCTCATTGTTGACTGTCAGTAGTGCCTCGTCCATTTTAAGTGCACGGTGTTTCTTATGTTGAGAATTAGCTGAAGATGAGAAGAACAGATTAGCAAAAACAAAATACCAGCAATACCAAGCACATTAGAATCGCTGCTAAAATTAGGTGCCCCTTTTTCCAGTGTTTAGCACTTCTGTCAACCTTATTGCACCCTGTTTAAAAGAGAAAACCCACACAAACTCAATCAACTCGCCTCATAACAAGCCATAATTAATGAGAAACGCCATAAATACTACTCCGTCTCCATGTGTTAGCAAGCTAGCCGACCGCGGACCCAAGAATAGGGAAAAGACTAAGATAAACTATGGCTGCAGCCCCTGTGGTCACATGCTGATTTAATCCGTGAAACAACTCGGGAGGGAAGTTCAAACCGTTTTCAATAAATCACTGACTGGACCAAGGCGAAAAGGAGCTAATATAGCTAACAACATGAAGCAAGAGAAGGAAAAACTTACAGCTGCTCATTTCTGCTGTTAATGGCACCACACATAGGGATACAATCAAAGCTACAATGGCTAAAAAATATATAGTACAACTTTCTTGGTGTTTCATGGTTTCTTGCGTTGCGTGTATGTCCTTCTGTACAGGCGAGAGTCTTGTGGTTTCTTTTTCTTTTTCTTTCTTTTTTAACATAGCAATTTCCAATTACTCCCCTTCAGTGACTTCCTTGTTTTGATATTGTAGTGGGCGCGACACAGGACAAACTTAATTGCTTTATCTGTTCGGGTGGTTCATGGGTACTGTTCAAAAACCTACATATAGAGTTAAAACGTAACATATATTACTTAAGTATTACTAAGCCGTTTTGTTGACCATTTTAATACAATGTAGCGCTCGGACAGTGTCGGAGGGTGGCAGTAATAGCATTTAGGACTTATTATCTCACTCAAATATAGCACTAAAGAAGACCACAGGCGTGGTAATCGATCCCAGAGTGCTCCTCCTCCAGCGGCACCACCCGAAGCGTTACATCGTGATGGATAAACAAAGCGCACAGAAAGGGTAATTTAAGTTTTGTTTTCCCATAATAACTATTAACTTGCACCTAAATTAATTATGAACAGTAACCAATGACTGCCTAGATATAGAAATGTGTAACAGAAAATTGTTAAACACAACACTAACGTGAAATTGCTAGCTACTTAAGCTAACTTTTGACTTTTTGTTTATTCTTTTCGTCAGCGTCAAAATAGCCGCTGGAGCAGTCGTTTGTGTTGAAAGTGAAATCAAAGGAGATGTGACAATAGGTAAGAAGTTTTTATCATCACAGATTGTGATGGGGTTGGTTGTTACAAAGAGCTTAGCGATGTAACCTACACCTACTTGTTTCATCAATAAAACATTAGAACAATTCAACATGCATTAACGTTGGATTTCTACAATAAACTTTTTTTTTTTTCCACTACAAGATTTAAAACCATATTTAGAATCAATGTTGTCCTCATCAAACCCCAAGAGTCTGAACACTTTGCAACCTTGCATTTTTGTAACTGTAAATTGATATGCACATTCTTGGTATCTTAGCATTACAGGCAACTTATAAACATGCATGTAATCAATTAAAATCCTTTTTGAGTGTGACTTTTATCTTGCTTATTTCTTTTTATTATTTCGGTGTTTAGGGCCCAGGACTGTGGTTCACCCGAAAGCACGGATCATTGCAGAGGCAGGACCCATTGTTATTGGAGAAGGCAATTTGATTGAAGAACAGGCACTTATTATTAATAGGTGAAGTCCTTTCTTTGCTTCTTTTTACTTTTCTCTGATCTTTTTATTAATATTTTTTATTTCATTCAGTCATCCAGAAAATATTTCACCAGATTCCGAATTTGAACCAAAGACTATGACCATCGGCATCAATAATGTTTTTGAAGTGGGATGCAGTATCCTTTTTGAGAACTTTTATTTGGCTAACAAAACGATTTTGAATGGAGGAATTCTTGCCTTAACATTCTTTAGCATCCCAAGCTCTGAAAATTGGAGACAATAATGTAATAGAATCAAAAGGCAAGTTATAGCAATTAATATTTTCATCTGTCACAAACAGCTTTGTACAAAGTTCTTCATGTTTATACTGTATTTCTGATTAGCTGAAGTTGGTAGAAACGTCATACTGACCAGCGGCTGCATTATTGGAGCTTTCTGCAGAGTCAACACCTGTGAGGTCATACCTGAGAACACAGTTCTGTACGGCTCAGGATGCATGAGGAGGGTGCAGACCGAGAGACCACAGGTACAAAAACATGACAGTATCTGTCTGGATGTTTCAATGGCATATTAGTGACAGTGGTGATTATTTACTTTTAGCCCCAAACTCTACAACTGGACTTTTTGATGAAGATATTACCAAACTACCATCATCTGAAGAAGACTGTCAAACCAGGTCATAACCCCAGCTAGACCTCAATTTAAATAGTTATGTGCAGAAAATGAATAAGTGCTTACTGTAAGATAACAACTATAGCATTGTATCTCTTATATTGCAAAATCTCTTATCATCTGTTATATATAGATATGTAAAGCTTTCTTTAATTATCAAATATTTTCTTATTCTGCCTTGGTATACCTTTTTGGACAGAATTTGTTTTGTATGATTAATAAATTATCTAAAATAAAACCGTTTGCGTCATATGCACAATATTGTAAACATACTCAACTGAACTTGCAGTCACTAATTACACCCCATTCTCCTGCAGTTCCTGCAACAATGGAATTTATTAAAAACAAGTCTTGAAATCATTGGAGTATTAAAAAAATGTCTCAATTAATGTTTAATGTTACGCACAGCACTGGCTGATTAATGAAAACATCTGGTCCTCAATATTGTCACACAATTTTCCCTACTATGGTACATGTATAAAAACAAATTCTAACAATGCATTAATAGAATATGAAATTGCACAGTCAGTCTCATCTTCCGCTCATCTCTGATTCAAAATAACAGCCAGAATTAACTAAATAAACTGCAAGACCAATAATGAGCAGAAATGACAGATGGAAAGAGAGTAGTCTGTATTGTTGTTTGGGCACATCCAGCGGTTTTGAAAAATACTGTTTTCTGACCATAAAGGAAAGAAAGACGTTTCACTTATTGGCTGGTGCACCATCTGAATAGTCCTCCAAAACACCAGCCAAATGATTGTTGTGAGTCTTGAACTGCCTTTTCCTCTGTCCGCTTTGCTTCTTCCTCTTCTGAACTGGTAACTGGAAAACATAGAAATGCGTTTTAACAACGTCAAGTCAATCAAATCAGAGATACAGTCTTGATCAAAAAAAATAAAAAAACAAATAGAAAATAAATGGCAAAAGTTACATTGCATTATTGGATCTTAACAAGGTTAGTAGTGCTACAATATGCAACAATAAATGGGAGTGAGACAAAAAAAAAGTTCAGGCTGTTCTGCATCTGATCAAAAGTTTAGGGTCACATGCATTTGAAAGGCCAAATCTGTGCAAAAATTCAGATTCAGTGTCATTTTCTGTCAGGTATTCACACTGTCATGACGTTCTGATGGCAAAGGCAAAAAAGATTTGCTTTTTGAACATGGTCGGATTGTTGAGCTACATAAGCAGGGCCTCTCGCAGCGTGCCATCGCTGCTTACGTTTGAATTTCTTAAAGATCCTGTGGGTTATGGAACCAAAAAAAGTCAAGCAGAAGACCAAAAAAAATGACACCAGCTCTGAGCCGGATGATCCGTTTGGCTGTCCATCAAGACACTGGACGATCCTCGACCCAAATTAAGGCTGTTACTGGTGCCGACTGAAGGGCTTCAAAAACAAAAAATCTCTTCAAAGGCCTCCAGGTGGTGCAGGGGCCTCAAATGGCTGTGCAGATGTTGCAGAGAGCATCCCTCATGACTGAGGCCCTCGTCTGTGGATCCACTGGGTTTTTCAACAGGACACTATAGTTCACAAAGCTCGAAGGACAAAGGCTTCTTCAAGAGTATAACATCACTCTTTTGGACTATCCTATGTGTTCCTCTGATCTAAATCCAACTGAGAACGTTTGAGGATGGATGGCAAGGGAGGTTTACAAAAAAAAAAAAAAAAAAATTTCCAGAGTAGATGCCCTTCATGAGGCCGTCCTCACCACTTGGGAGAAATGTTCCTTCTCACCTCCTGGAGACTCTTGCATCAAGCGCCGCAACTAATTTTTGGAGTGATCAACAAGTTGCACTACTCGTTACGGAGTTCATGTTTGGGACTTTCATTTCTGTTTAGAGGGGGTTTCGGGGTTGTTTTTCAGCTTCAGCAGCCCATTTTAATTTAATAGGTTGCGTTCAAAATAATCAGTTCTAAGGTCTAGTCACAGAAAAATCATCAGGTTCAACGTTTGTGAATTTACCTTTGCGATATTTCATGGTAAATTTCAATGTTGTCAATACGGAAAAGTAGCTCCTGCCCTCAATCTGAGGTCATGACATCATCACATACTAGAACATGAACGCAACCTATTGTTGTTTACAATAAAATATGTTAACTAAAACTTTTTTTTTGGTCTCACCCATTTCTTGTTGCTTACTGAAGATCTACCTGAAACCTTGTTAAGATCCAACCATGAAAAATATGACATTTGCCATTTATTCAACTGTTCTTAAACTTTTGATCGGGACTGTAATAGAGATGATGATAAAACACCCACCACTTTCTTTGGTCCTGTTTCTTGCATTGAGGAAATGCCTTGTTTTTTTAAATACTCTTCAATTTTTTCTTCATCTATTGAATCTACAGGAACACTCCTCCAAAGCTTTTGAAACTCTACAATATAAATGGAGTCATAATATAGAATGTTATGACATTTTAAAAAGTGTTAAAGGGGACTATGACAAATGACTATGACTTGAGATTTGACAGTACCTTTCAGCACTTACCTTCATCTACAAGGAACTGGCAGTGTTTGTCATTGTAAAAGAGAATCTTCTTTTTGTCTGGCCTGGTAACAAAGATGATCTGATCTCCCAAAGCCTATGAAAAATGTAATTTAATTCTCAGTAATGCCCTTGTTCTAAAGGCAGTATCTACAGTGTAGTCACGCCCACCACACACTTACGAGCACAATTGTATGCGGTAAAAGCATTCACTGGGCATTACCTTAATGGCCTTAGCAGAGTTAGGAAGGCCCTCCTCCACATCGTCCAGCAGTATTCCCCCCAGTCCCTGCTGACCATGTTTGTCCAGTAGCCTCAGCAGGGCTTTTTTGTCTTTTAGATTGTACTTTGGTTTAAACCCATATGTACCATCTCGAACTTCAATTTTTGGGTTATTGACAAGAGCCTAAAAGTAAAATGATGTAATTTTAGTATAGCATATGAAGACAGAAAAAAGCATACACTTTTCAAAGATGTACACCTCATTCATGAGCCACTGTTTTTGCTTCATGCCGATGTCGAGGAGTTTGGTCTCATCCAAAATTTCCTCTAAGGTCAGGAAGTGCGTGTCACCATTCTGATGCCTCGTCTGTTGACAAAAATACAGAATGCAGTGATTGCAGTGTTTTACAGTGTGAAATACAACTTTTTGTTGCACCATTTTATTATTTCAAATGTTCTAAAATAGATTCAACAGGAAAACCTGTCAAGTAAGAGACTCACAGCAGAGCACTGTAGAAACTACATAAATCACACGTTTATTAATGGGTCCACACAAGGTGAACTCTTCCAAAGTAACAGTACAACAATACAAGTGTCCACATAAACTAAGACAGCAAGATGAGTCATATCAGTCTTGTTACCGTATACGGTGCTACCCTCCAGCTGTGCTCTTAGATTAGCAAATGATCATATTTCACATCAGATGCCCTTCCTCGCCCTCATTTTATTATGACTTGGGATTAATATGAAACAGTGCATTGACAGCAGCTCTTACAGTAACAACAGCAACTTACCTTCATGTAATTGACTATTTTGGCCAAGCATCCAAACTTGTACCCAGAGCTCGTCTTGATGTTAATGCCATTTGTGGATTCTGTGGAGGAGAAGAAACAAACCAGTGGGAATAAGGCTTGTGTAATTTGTTGTGCTGTGGTTACTGTCCATAATAGATCAGTTGTAGATTTTTATAAAGTAACTAAATCACATTTTGGTGGAAGGGGTTTTTTGCAATTTCTGGTTGCAGTTGCTGTATTTATTACATTGATAACGAAAGTACCTTATTGTTCTGGAATCATATTGAGAACAATGGCAGCTAATTGTTAAAAGTTCCATAAAGTTAAGTTTCTAGTTTTGTAATCAATGACAACCTACAATGCACCAGGCTGTTAGAAAAAATACTTATATTATACTTAATTATATAAAGTAATATAGATGAAAATAACAAGACAAGAGTGATGTGAGGTTCAGCCAGCTGGTTCTATTCACTATCAGTGCTCCCTGTGGAGACAGTCTGGCCCCGGCTCTTGCCAGTGAGAATGGAAAAGTGACACAGCCTCATGAATGATGCAGGCTGTGGGTGGAACCTTCTGCTTGACTGTGAGCTCTGTGGGCAGGACTTTCGCGTCTTTGACAGGCTCCTGGACGAATGGCGCAGAGGCAGGGCTCAGAGCCACGAGCCAATGTAAAGAGGAGACTGCGCTGCTTCTGACGAGACAGAGCTGCAAGGAGTGGCGGAGGGAGCCGTCGAGTGCACAAGAGGAGACTGAGGGTGCACGAGGAGAAGAACAGGCCAAGGGAGAGAGTGGACACACAGGAGCATCGTCAAAGGATCGAGACACAACGGTAAGAGGATGTTTCTTTTGGGAAAGCACCTTAAATTAGTGCATGTAGCTAAGTTAATAAAAACGGTAGTTTTAGATTATAAGATACTTGCTCATCGAGCTGTGTAGAAATGGGTTCAGATTTTGGATGAATTCAGCATTTTCTTTTTGACAAATTTAAAACACAGATAGCAGCACAGTTGGTGGTCATAAATCCATACTGTACAATATAAATGCCTGAGAGCTGCTAAAAGCCACAAGAGCAAAGATGCTTAATGCTGCAGAAGAGGAAAACACGTGTGATTAAATAAACATGCTTCTGTCTGCTCTTGTTGTCTTGGACCACACAGTCGTGGGTTTACAGTCTGTGTAGGATGGACAGGATGCGTGTGGGCTGGCAGATGTGAGGAGACAGGGAGGGCTACTACAAGGCATCCTGGGAGTATCTGCCCCTTCCACACCTCTGGGGTGGGGCTCAGTTATAGTGAAGCAGCAGAAGCTGGTCTCTGTCAATAGGGACAAATAAGCCCTGGGGGTTTCAGCAGGAAAATGAACAGAGCAAATCAAATTGTTGTGATGATAGTAAGTGAGGCTATTGGGATAATTACATAAGTTCTATCTGCCATTACAATGGCAATCCTAAATGAGAACAGAAAGTTTGGTTGGTATTTTAATTCTATTTACAAACACAATGTAATTCAGCATCCAGCACACAAAGTTATTAGATGAGAACTTTTGAAATTGAAGAAACAATTTACATCTACAATCTAATTAGGGGCTCAAAGTTAATGTGCAATGCTTCAATAATCTTGATTGGGTCTCTTTTGTTTTTGCCTTGGCCAGTTTCTCAAAAACAGTGTCCAACACTGAACAGGGATAACTACATCAGGTTCATGTTACAGTTTCACGCAGCACATAAAACACACTTAGCACTGAACAGAGGTACATCCTTTGTTGTTTTTATTTGCCTCCGTCAAGACAAAATAACAATGTAATGGGCTAAAGGTCTGCACACTGCCACATATATATGTGTTTATAGTCATTTAAGAGATTAACACTCTTTCCTCTGAGGTATTAAAAATGCATTGACCTGCAGAGAAGAGCATCAGTGCACCTCCTCCTTAGTAAATATGGGTCACCAACACAGTCTGTGTGCAATGCGCATGCAGGAGGGAATCTTATAAAGAGTGTGTGTTGTACATTGAAAATCTTAAGCATACTTTGAAGTAGTCCATAGTTTCATCATGAATGCCACTATAATCCACAATCATCTTCCTTCGTCTTTCTCCACTAGAAAGAATGGCCAACACCACGGCCGCGGCACCATTTAACTTCCCTGAGGCCGAGCCCCTGTCTCACATGGCCATGCAGGTCCAGGAGGTCTACCCCTTTCACGATGGCTGGAACGTGGCCTGCTTCATCATCCTCCTGCTCTTCATCCTCACCGTCATCTCTCTAGCAGCTTTGGCGGTTCTGTATGAGCTCCTGGACTGTGGCTGCTGCGCCAAAGGAAAAACACATCTGCAGCTGCAAGCCGAGGGGCCAGGCAGCTGCAGCAGGCTCATGTCCGGCATGTGCAAGCCGCCCGACTCACAAACCGAGATCGTATGAAATGGAGGAAGACAATTGCATTTTAAAGCCAAAAGTCTGTATTGGACAGTATCATCTTGAAAAAGGGGGATTTTGTATCATTTTGAAAATGAAACAATTTTGTTTTGTATTTCACTGTAAGGATCTCTTAATTTATTTCCTAAATCACTTACAAAAACACATATTTATCATTTGAAGCCTTGCTAACAAAGCACAAATAAAGAACACAATCATCTATATAGAAATGTTTATGCAACAAAAACACTATAACTACTGATACAGTGCTGTTAATGTGCATATCACACTGCACACTGACATATGTAATAAATATAGATTGAGAAACTATTATTGAAAGCAGTGCCAAATGTTCTGGCACTTTATATTTGTTATTTATGTTTGATTTATACATACTAACGTATGTGCAGTATATAGTTGTGTACAATATAGTTGTGTGTAGAGTACAACTGCTGCTACACTGCAGGGAAACCTACAAGTTTCAGAAATCACAGATAAAATGACTGTATTGAAAACTGTGGAAGATCTACAAATGTGGACAAGAAAAGGGAAAAGCTTGGTCTCTCATCACTTTGCTTTAGTTCGATTAAACAGCCCGCAATTTGCATGTTCAACAATGCCACATGTCAATTAGTCATTTTGTTGCTGGATAGTGAATTTCTATGCCATATGTACACGGTGTATGTTTCATGATCCTTATCACAAATATGTCTAATAAAATCTATAATTAATCTGTTTTAGTCAGTCAGTGCTACTGATCAGAGGGTAGAATTATTTTATTTTATTTTTTTGTCATTCTCAGTGGAAGGAGACTGGTTGTAATTAATATCCCTCCGAATTTGAACAACCTAACAACTGTACTATTATTCTGGAGGAGTTTAAATGGTATACATGTTTATGTTTGCTGAGTTTGCTGAGTTTTTGCATAATGTTAGCCACGGACCTTTATGTTTTTTTCTGATGAAATTAGAAACAAAATAAGTGCCCCCTTCGACCACTGAACGTTTTTGCAGTGTGTCAGGTTTCTGCCCTAAATTTACTCCACTTTAGGGTCATCAAGTTATGTTTGACAAGTCACTAAACTGTCATTTGTTCTGACATGTGTGGTCAGGCTGATCAGTTTGAGAATGTTTGAGACCACAACCCCCTGAGAGACAATTATAGCTCCATGTGACATATTGTCACTCAGTTTCCCTGGATGCCTGAAACATTTTTGATGCAGTAAGACTCTGCTTTGATTGTGAAAGAATTTATTTACATAAATTCAGACTGTTGTGTCTCTGTGCATCACTCCTTGTTACTAGGCAACCTTCAGAGATGTTAATTCCCTGTTTATTTCCATTAAATCACACATATTTCTGTTAATCTCCATACATTTCGAATAATTCCTATGGAAATGTAACAACTTTCATGAAATTGTGCAACCCTACTTTCCATTATAGATCTAACTTTGATTGAGTAATCTGTAAACACACTGCTCAGAATTGTTGCAAAGAATGTTAAAGACAAAATATTGTGCCAGAAACATTAACACACGAGGCCCAGATTTGCTTACCAGAGCCGTGTTTGGTGCCTGAGGAGCTGTCCTTCTCAACTTTGGGTTTCTTCTTTTTGTGTGAGCTTGAATCAGAAGCAGCAGGTCTCTTCTCTACAGCTGGAGTGGACAGGGCCCTCTTTTTGAACAGCTCCCGCTCCCTCAACAGAGCGGGGTCCATCCTGAAACGACAAAAGGTGTTATTCAGGTCTAACAAGTTCATTATTTAGACTTCATTGTCATATCGTGTTAGGAAAAAGTAACAGATTGTCAGTTTTAATATATGGCATACAATAACCCGTTAAACTGTTACAATCCGTTGCCACGAATTAACCAAATATTAAACATGATTTGTCAGGTAAATATAGTTAATTAATCACGAATACATTCATAACACAAGCCTACTCATTCTTCCGAGCACAGTATTGCTAATAAACAACAAACTAAATACGCACAGCATGTTATCGTTTAAATTATACTCTAATATTTCTAAAATCACCTCTAGTTTAGAGGAATTTAGGTAGAAATGCAAGTTAGCAACACAGTTAACCTAGCTTCCATCTATCGTTAGCTCAACGTTCATTTCAGATTACCTGACAATCCGCTCCTTATCCCAAAGTCTCCGAAAGAAACGTTTTGGTTCAGGAGGATTTCAACAAAAGTGTAAAATTAAGAAAAAAACAATCTTCTTTCAATGTTATGATGAACGTAATCTTCTGAGGAAAAGTAAAACTACGGTTTCTCACTGTGGTTTCTCATAATGCGCTTCCGTTTTGTTCGATTTGACTGTGATCAACTGATAATCCTCGAACGTCAACATGGATAAAAGACATTAAATAAATAAATGCATTTAAGATTTTATACTTAATTTACTGCCTTATATCTTAGTTACAGTACAAACAGTATCATTAATGTTAGTGTCTAGGATTGAAAAGGATAAGGAAATGAGAATAGTCGGTTCTTCCGAGCGTGTGTTGCCGCCTAGTGGCAATCGTATGGAAGTGCATCACTGCAATAACAGATTTGTAAAATAAACAGAGCAATACATAAAAAAGCAGTTACGATAATATTCAAAGTTCACAGCGTAGTAGCCTAAGTGCCTAAGTAGACTTTGTATTTGTAAGAGACATGTCACAAGCTTTCTAACCATAGGCTGTTAAAGGCCACTGGTTCTTAAAGTTGGGTCAATCAAAAATTGTGATTACATTTGTCATTACGCGAAAACTACACTTTTCTATTTTATATAATCTCAAACATACAATGATTTTTGATGGAAACAATTGACTTACAGCAATAAAATAGACTAAGAGAAATACACTTTTCACTTTGGTTAAAAACATGGTTTGATCTTCTGAATTTTATTGTGATGCCATTTTGGAGAACGACAGGGGTCATGTGATATACGGGGCCCCAATAAAGTTTGTGAGCTCCTTGTCTAGGCCTAATGTCAAACACTGTAAAAATGAAGACTTGTCTAATGGGTGAACCATTCTTGAGGAAGGCTGTTGGGGGGTTTTGTTTGTGAAGACTGCCTCTGCCATCAACCAGACCTTATTATCACAATTAGCCATATTTCCCTCTCAATTATTTGCATAACTATAGGATATTTTTCCAAAACTGCTACGGTAAAACACATGAATAGCATCTCTGCATCTACTTTGTGTGTGGGGTGGACACTGCCCCTACTGCCTGCCAATTTTAAGACTTTTGTGAGTCTTTGGCTAATCATAACCTATTTCAGAAGTAAGCCGAAGAGCACACATTTCTGTAACTTTCCGATGTTCTTGCTCATTGAACATGCATCTTCAAAATTTTGTGGAATAAAAGATTTAGCAGGCGAGTCAACGAAGTGCGTCCACATGAATGATTAAATATCTGCTAACCTAATTTAGGGTCTCTTCCATAATGAATGAATTACAGTGTTTAGCCATGGCAGGGAAACTACAGTCAGTAGTGAGATCCTGTGTCACTTAAACTGGGATAATTCACTCGTATAGTGTTGTTGCCTGCCAGCCACGAATACATACTTCTCCAATACTTTACAATAAGGCTGCAATCGAAATCGCAATTTGAATGGACGCAATTAGTACTGCAAAGACCACATTTTTTATGAACCAATTTCCTCCGCAAACAACAAATTATCCTGCCTTTTTTTGGCATAAAAACAGCTAAGCCCATTGTTTAGATCTATTCTGAAATTAATGTAATTATTTTATTTGGTTGTCAGTGCATTGGCCTATTTATTCTCTGTGTCAATTCTCCTAGACACTGTTTTAGTTGAGAGTTGACAAAATGTAAACTTTCGACTGAAGCCCATTATTTAAACGTCAAATCTAGCAAAATCTAACTGCAATTGCATGCCAGAAAAGTTCCAAATAGATATTTATTCCCAAAAGCTACACAGAAGATCCACAGAATATACAGACTGAACTAATCTGGGGCAAGTGCTGCTTGCACAAAGCCTTTGAAAATACACAACCCAAGTGTATTATTACTATTATTATTACTATTAATACAATATATACAACATAGAGAGTGAAAAAAGACTATGCTGTTTTACTAGTAAAAATGATCATATTTATGCAAGTCAATGCTTCACATTCGTTCCTATGGTCATAAAATAAATTACCATAGTTTTTCTTGCGTTACATTCACAACGTTCATTGCCTGATAAACGAAAGGCCCTATGAATGAACGTGTCTCGTGTTGTACTCTTCCTGTTCAATCCCCCTGTGCAGTGAGCAGTAGATGGCAGTATAGAGCTGTGGTGGTTCCCTTCAGCGGTGACTCAGGCTGAGAAGATAAAACTGCCCAACCTGCTGCACTGACCCCAGTCTGCAGCCACACTTCAGCTGCCAACCTCTGAGAACAGGAGCACTGTACGGCCACACGAGCATCTCAATGTACTTGTTAAACTCAATGGAGGAGATCACGGGACAGTGCGTCTGTAATGGAGCAGACTGAGGCTTTGACATGCTGTCATGAGCTAAACCAGGCCAGCAGTAACCGGCTTTGTTCACACACATTTATTGTGCCCTTTATTCCAACCTTGTATCAAAGAAATCAATGATGTGCTGTTGACTGACTGCTGAGGAGCACAGCGGTCAAGCCAGGCAATCTTTGGCTAAATCTGCCCATTTAAGAGCAGGAAGAGACGCCTCGGAGGGACTGAGAACAAACTGGCTTGCTCCTCTGCTGTTCCGTGGCTGCTGCTGGTTATATAAGCCCGAACAGTCACTTATCGATGAGCACACTTCTGTTCCTGCTGCACTTTTTCTTCATATCTGCGCTTAGTTGCAGAAATTGTGTCCCAGCATCACTTTGTGGTTGTGCGTAATCTGATAAGAAGCATTTCACTGTTTATGTAACTGGAGAAGCAGCGTTATGAATTTTACAGCCAAGATGGGGTTTCAGTGGCTGAGGTGGTGGAGGCTGTGTTATAAGCTCGAACAGATCCATGGTCATGAGGCATGGATCCCAGCTTTCACTCTGCAAATTGTAATTTAGTTCTGGAACAAGACACTATAGACCAGTGGTTCTCAAACATTTTACCTCAAGTACCACCAAAGAAAAGATATGGCTTCCTGAGTACCACCAAATCTACATTTGGGTCTGTAAAAGGACTATTTCAGGTCTAAATTAGGGATAAACCAGATGGAATACACCATTGCCCCAGTAGTTTTAACAAGAAATTTACAAACGAAAGGGCAAAAATGTGAATAAAATGTACTCTAAATGAAGTAACCATTACAATTGAAGAGGTGTACAGTACCACCAGAAGAAGTTTGCGCACCACCACAGTTTGAGAAACACTGCCTTAAACTATCCACCTTATCTGATAATTACTAGGCCTATATCAATGTATGTTTACTCAATGAAAGCATGGAACAACATGTTTTGTTTTTTTTCATTTATTTCTTGTAACAGTAAGGTTTCAGCTGTAGAGAGTCGAATAAAAACTATCCATACCAACTGATTACTAAAGTGTCTCATTCAGATTTTTATCTGTTGCAACTTAGGAGTTTTTTAATGACTTTATGTAGGCTCTTTAGAAAAAGGTTGGCAACTGAGGTTAATGTGTCAGTTGCATATGTTATTTCAATGTTATTGTTTGTGAGGCCATTTAAGACTGGCAGCCTCATTTCAGTCCGCCCCAGGGCAGCTGTGGTTAAGGCTGACTTCCTCCATAACTGAGTGCGGAGCGAATGAATGGTTTACAGTAACACTTTCAGAAGCTCATGAATTGCAGTGGAAATCCAAAACATGTTTTCTAAATCATTCCATTATCACGCCAACACTATTTTGCCTTGATTTATTCCGGAGTTCACCTCTTAATGTCAGCTTCATCAGTAATGCCATTTCTTAGCTGACCTGCGCTCGTGTGTCTGTGCTTACGTGGGTGGTGTTCAAGCGCTGCAGGATCTTCAGGTGAAATGATTGTGCACTGTCCAAACTCCACAGGGTTGAGCTAATCCGAAGCGGGCCGTTTAATCTGAGTATTGAGCTCCGCCGGTGGGGGTAGGGGAAGGTGTGGGGGGCCGTCAGCTCCTGGTGGTGTAGAGGTCAAAGCCGCATGTCTGTGGGTATGAGTGATGCCGCTCTTACCCTTTCAAAATGTCACAAAAGGGCCAACTGACGAGGGGCTCATCCATAATATGTGCGGGGCTTATGGTATTTATTATGTTATGGGCTTGTAAATCTGCCGTCGCAATGATGGCCGGCATTAGGCAGCGGCTCTATGTAAAGTAAATCATTAAGGTGAGTCACGCAGTAGTTGGCGTTGGGAAAATCAATGCAAGTCAATAAAATTCAGCTAAAGCCAAATCAATGCACCAAAACTACTTGAATGATGGCTAATGTACGGAGAGCAAAGGCATATTCTACAGCACAAACAAATACATAAATGGTCGGCTCTTTTTTTATCTCCGTAATAGACATTTTGACCCGTCCTTCTGGGGAAACTGTCAGGAGCCGTGGGTGAGCAGTGCTCCTGCGGTTTATTCTTGTTCTCAGTCGAGGACCAGGTCAGGATGTGATCAACAAGATGAGCCATGAGGCAGGTTCGCTTGCTTTCATGATATATCCTCAATCCGCTACACTCTTGTGATCAAATTGTTAAAATCAAGATTATATGATTAATGGTGATTAATCAGGTCACAATATAGTCATGAGAACTAAAAAATAATAATAAAGAAGTCATTTCAATTCTTTCTTTATTCCAAAAAAGTAAAGTTCATTTAATGTGGTCGTTTTATCTCCAAATCCATTTAATTTATAGCACATTTTATAAACAGAACAGGTGCTGTAGACACAAGTGCTAAACTTCATCCTGGTCCTAAATATTAAAGGGGACATGTCCTGCAAAATCAACTTTAATGATGTTTTAACCTTGTTTCCTCATCATTAGTTTACTCAGAGTTGTATTTTGATTGCAGCTGAGGCTCAAGTGCTCAGAAACGTTCTGTTTTTACCTACCCCCTATCCCCGCCCACATCCTTGTTGCAATTTCTTGAAAGATAAATACTCTACACTTTTCAACAATATAAACATTATAAAAAATGTGTCTGCTTGTAACAGTGAAATGTCACAATGAGGAGGCGGAGCTTTTCAGTTCTGATGTTTTGAACAGGAAGTTGAAAGACCCGTTTTCTACGAACGCTGTTTTAGAGCAATAGTGCTGTTTAAATGAACAAAATGTAAAATGATTATCTACTTATGTTATACTTCAATATTAATACTTGGGGAAAAAAAGCATAACATGTCTCCTTTAAAACCAGTCAAATCACATTAAACCAAAACCATCAACCTCATAACCTCAAAATACTAAATAATAAAAATAAATAAATAATAGTTTTGGTTTCATGTATTTAGGTTTTGTTTTCTTTTGTGTCAATAATCGTGAATAACCACTGTAATGTGATGTTTCTTTTCACATTAACCGTAGCTCTAAAATTTGATACTGAGACATCCATTATCGCCTCATTGCTGGGAATCTATTATTACAGTTTTATTTTTTATTTTTGGTTCTGTTGCCAGAAAATAGGGCTTCCTAGTGTACAGTATTTGGCATAGGTTCCATGCTATACACCTTTATAGTTGGTTGGGAACAGTCTTATTCTAAATCAATTTAATAAGTAACCAAAAATTAAACATGTAACCAAAAACAATGTCATATTTTCCCATTGTTTATCCACACTTGCATGACACGGTTAGCTGCCTGGCTCGCTTCATGTTCTTTCATTCTGTGTTTTTCGGCTCCAATGTATTCCCTTCCCATGTGACTAATACTGGTGCTAACAAAACAAGCGCTCCACAGTGCTTTCCTGGGCTGCATTGCCCGCCTCCAGTCTGCTACCAGGCGCTCCTGCTCTGCTCCTTGCTCACTGCAGCGAAGGAAAAATCAATTAGCTCCAACGTTCGCTTTGGGAACGATGGACATCTCTGCAACACAAATAAAAATATGTGCCATTTTTATCACCCTTTTCAGGATATTAATACCAGGGGATGTGCCATAATTAGTTTTCTGCACAGTGAAACACATGTACATCTTTCTAAATGAGCTGAGTTAGTTAGTTAGTTGGTTAGTTAGTTAGTTACACAATTAAACTCACCTTTTTTAATAATCAAGACCTAGGCCTCTAGAATAGACCAAAGCCTCTATTCCCTTAATTTTCAGCTGATGTGCCAGGGAACAGCAGTGTGCCTTGAGGGATGTGCCTTGAAAAAATTAATCAATTAGCAACCCAATTTGAGGTAACTAATGTAATAAAGTGCCATTTTGCAGAGCCCAGAACAAGCATCTGAACCTGAAAATGCATAAAAACGATAAGAACCAGACACTGACACATCTTTATTTTCTAGAGCAGGGGTGCCCAAAGTGTGGCCTGTGGGCCAAACCTGGCACACCGGCTTGTCTAATTTGGGCCGCAAAGGAATGCTAAGATTTTTTAGGAGGATCTATTTGATTGCATTTTGTGGTAAAACGACTGAGCAGTTGTAAAAGAGACCAAATCAAGTCTAAGCCCTTAAATCATGTTAATAAAAGACAATTTCAACATCATATCTTTGCAAATAAACAGTAACTGCAACACAAAATTAGGGTTAGCCCTCGGCACACTACTATGTATACATTTTTACCCACCCGGGGAAAAAGTTTACTAATTGTGGCCTGTCGAGGAAAAAAGTTTGGGCATCCCTGTTCTAGAGTAATTTAACCATCTTTTAGTGATGATCAAAACACTACCCTGGCCTGTTCTATCAGCTGACATCTGAGCAAAACGAAATTAATGAAATTATTTAAATTGTTGGCAGAAGCAATTTAAAGTGCATATGACAGGTTAGAAAAAACATTTCACTAAAACGCAGTGAACATGATTATGTTTAAGATTTTACCATAGAGTTTGTTGATTTTTGACCATTTGAGATTTATAATGTTACTTCCTGGTTGAACATGAGCAGCAGATATGGTAATTCCACTGTTACAACTGTTACCTAGCAACCAGGCTGTAAACAAGGGCCAAGATCAATATAAATTACACAATAGTTATGATTTGACAAACAATAATACATTATAGCTCCTTTATTTTGTTAAATGGTCGTTTAAACTGCAGTAAATGTGTCCGCTGCATGTAAATTGGCTCAGGATTTTTAATGAAATGTATCTTATTGGTGACATCACAGAGGGATTCTGTTTTAGAAGTCAGACCTACTTCCTGTAATTTTATAATTTTCAAAAATTCTTCACAACTGCAACTTGATGTAAACTATTTGGCTATAAATATGTACCACATGGACTATCACACCCTAAAATAATTAGCAAAACATGAAAACTGGTCATATGCACTTTCATATGCAAGTTCTAGGCCTATGATCCAAGAAAGAATTCTAACAATGCAGAATGAGAACCAAGAAAAGTAATTTAGAGAGTGAAAGAAGTGAAAGAAAATGTAAGTGTAACCATGTAAAAACAAGACAGTATTAGACAAACTTTAGTAGAGTTTACATTTTATTTCAGGGGACAGTCAGTACTCCCAGGTTTGACTAGAATGTATTTGTTTTGGTTTTTCGGTGACTCACATTTTAATTGTATAGTACACAGCCTGACTAGAACCCGATGCATTATTATTTGAACTGTTTTGCAGAACATAATAAAACAACTGCCTCTGAATCTTTCATTAATACATAGCTGGTTGCAAATTTACGACGCACTCAGCAGGGGACAGTGGGTGGCAGTGATTCGCAAAGGCAGGGGGTCACACGAATAAAGCAACAGTGTGGTTTCTAAACAGTTTTGGGGACAGTGTTGAAGCCATGGGACGCCTTAGTCAAATAATGATGGCAGATGAAAAAGTGGAAAACAGTGTGTCGTTATTAGATATATATGAAACGTACACATCGAACAATTTATCAAAGCAACGTGTACCTATTTACTTTGCCGTTTTGTTTATGGTAATGGATGTCTCATAATGTTTTCACCTGTTGTTAGCCAATCATATTTCCAAACAATATCCTGCCCAACAGTCCACCATGGGTCCCAAAGTGCTCTATTATGTGCACAGACAAGACAAATAAATCAAGGCTACCACTGGAGTCAGGACTCAACACTGTCTGCTGAATCAATTCTATTTTTAATGAGCGTGGTTTTAGAAAATTGCTGCCATTTAAATCATATCAGCCAGTTTCGGCATCTGAAATGGTCAATGGAAATCTAGCAGGAGATAGATCTTATATTCTCCATAACTTGATTGGCATATGGCATTAAACCTCAAGGTAAAAGGTAAATTGTGACAATGAAATAAGTAGTGTAGATATCTGTGTAAATGTTATGCCATTTCCTCTTAAATGTAGCATTATGAATACATGTAAAAGCATGATTCATTGTTGAGGGTCTGTTCTTTATTCTTTGTTTGTGTATTTGAAAACGGGTAGCTTTTGGGCGGCAGTGGTTTGGTGGTTAAAGCGTTCGCACTTTTGATTTCTCCATGTTATTTTGAGGTCCTACTTTCATCATCCTGTCACATTTTATTTAGTTAATTCTTCTTACAATCCCTAAAATAAATAGTCCGTAACATTTTTAAAATCTGTGATAATTGATTTTCTCCTTCAGGTGTAGGGGCACAGAACAAGCTATAAACCCCAAATGTGACATCATTGCACCTTATAAAGTTTATCCAGTGCATTAGCCAACACTATTGCTTCCATGTTTGTTTGTTTTGATCATAACCTCAATTCTCAATGAGTGTATCGGAGCAACGTGAACATAGTACAGTCACAATCAAAAGTTTAAGACCAGTTGAATAACTGTCAAAAGTCTTCTTTCTTTTAAATCTTAACAAGGTTCCAAACAGAGCTTCAATAAGCAACAAGAAATGGGAGTGAGACAAAAAATAAACTGTGTAAACATTTTATTGAAAACAACAATTAAACTGAAATAGCAGCTAATCAAAAGTTTAGGATGACATGCCTTTAAAAGCTGTGCAAAAATGTGGATTCAGACTTCAAGATACTGGACGATCCTTGACCCAAGTTAAGGCCATTCCAGGTGTTGACAGCAATCCAAAAACCATCAGACAACATCTGCCACTGAAGGGCTTCAAAAACAAAAAACGTCTTCAAAGGCCTCGTCTCCTTGAATGTCACAGAACTGCCACTTTGACTTTACAAGAGACACCAAACATGGGACATGGAAAAGTGGAAGAAAGTTTTATTCTCTGATGAGAAAAAAATGTAACCTTGATGGTCCTGATGGTTTCCAACGTTACTGGCACGACAAGCAGATCCACCTGATTTGTTTGTAGATGTTTTCTACACGCCACAGGGGGGGGCGCCATAATGATCTGGTGCTTTTTCCTTCAGTGGAACAATGGAGCTCCAGGCGGTACAGGAGCCTCAAATGGCCCCTGGCTCTGTGCAGATGCTGCAGAGAGGCAGGGGCCTCAAATGGCCCCTGGCTCTGTGCAGATGCTGCAGAGAGCATCCCTCATGACTGGGGGCCCTTATCTGGGTTTTTCAACAAGACAACATTACAGTTTACAAAGCTTGAAAGACAAACGTCACTCTTTTAGACCATCCTGCGTGATCTAAATCCAACTGAGAATGTTTGAAGTTTTTTTTCCAGTTTAATTGTTGTTTTCAACAAAATCTTTTCGCAAACTTTTTTTTGTCTCATTCCCATTTCTTGTTGCTTATTGAAGCTCTACTTGGAACCTTATTAAGATCCAATCATTACAAATGTGACTTTTGACATTTATTCAACTGGTCTTAAACTGCTGATGGGGACTGTGTAATGAAACATTAGATATTTTGAACAAATAGAACACAAAAAATTGAACACAAGACAATAATAGAACAAAATGATAGAAAAAATAATATTAACGTGGACGACTATGTTGGACTTCTGCGAAGATGCCGCTAATCAGTTACTGAGTTTCACTGTTGTTTCTGAAAAATATCCACAATTTTCACCCACACACCCAAAACTGAAGAACAAGATGCATTAAGAGATGACTGCTTCAAAAAAGACATCGTAAGGTAAGAGTAACTCTGACACACAGCTTGACCAAAAAATAACTGTGAATTTCAGTGAAGGGTGAGTGGAACGGGGCTGAGATCAGAGACTCGACGAACGAGACGGACTGAAAGATGCCAAGCAAGATCAAATAAGGACTGTGCTGAGCTCAATGAGGTGAGATTGAGTGAATAAAATGAGATAAAGGCTGAATTCAATGCAAGATTTGTCAAAATGAAGGCATGAAAGTCTTGAGAGGGGATGTGAAGTGTGATTCACAAAGATGGAACAGCATAGTTTGGACAACACAGACATGATGAATAAACTGAGAGACTTTACATGCAGAAAACAAAGCCATGAAGAATGCAAAAACAAGGAGGAGTTTTAGGAGGGCATAATCCTCGACGTCTTGACCAGGAGACCACCTGCAGGCTCAACCAAAAAAGAATACAGAGAAGATAGTCCTACAGGGTGCAAAGAGCAAACAGAACATCCACTGCAGAACTTAAGAGGAGAAACAAGACAATTGTCCCATGGCTTATTTAATTGAAATACCTGCCTTACTTTATCATCATAAGCAGGTTTGAATTTAACTGCCTGTAACGTTTTGATATTGTGACGATAGTTAACACATTGAACTATAAAGACTTACTTTGTATTTTTGGTTGAATATGACACATACTGCATGTCCAGTTGAGTATTTCCTCTAACTTTTTATTTTTAGTTTAATTTAATTAAATCTCAGCATGGACCTTTTTTTCTTTGCAGTTTGTTTTTTCTTTTGTTTCAAGTTTTTGCAGTTCTTATGTTGTGTTCATTGACACGTTTCCATTTAATGTAACTTGAGGAAATGGCATCCTGTGAGGTCAACAGCGTACTAAAGCCAATCAAACAGTCAAGGATGAGAAAAGAAGTGGCATTTATTTGCGCTGGTTAAGGGAGCTATTAACGGTATGTGTTTCCTTTGTGTGTCCCACCAGGAGACGTCACGTGGCTCTTTTAACAGTTTGTTCCAATGTGTTATATTAAAACAATAAAAAGAACACATGATGTCAAAGCTCTGCATGCCTGAAGTCTGGATAAATGAAATTGCGTTGTGAAATTGTAACAGGAAGTTGAGATCCCATGTTGAATTTACAAATAACTTCACAGGGAGCTCTCAAAAACAGAAAAACATGGCTTCCACACAAAATGTTGTGAATATTTACAAACAGTTTGTTTTGATTTGTACTTTTTGAGACACAAATGAACAAAAAATCCTTATTTTTGTCAGAGCTACAGGGGATAATTTTCTTTTCCTTATTTTGTCAGAGCTACAGGAGTTACATTTTGGATTTGTTGATGCTCCACTGTTTTGCCTCCACATGCCTTGATCAGGGTGCCGCATACAGTTGATTTTTACTGCTGTTTGTTGTGGCCTTGAATGTGGCACAACAAGCTTTTGCCATTTTGGGTGAGATTTTACCAGTCATTAGTGGGAGATGACTGACTGCGTCCAGCTCATCCTCCCACTCTTCCTTTTCATCAGTGTTTTTGAGGCTTCCGCACTCGGAGCACACGCAGCCTTCAGGAGATAGAAGCGTTAACTATTCACTTCTCAAACACTTGGCAGAAAAAGACAGAAGAGCCTATGTAATTATACAAATATTGCTACAGCCAAGTTAGTGTCTGATGTGATTACGAGAAGGCTTCAAAAGTTTGGACAATCTTTTGAAGCCTTGAAGCCTGAAGGTCGTTTATGTTCTAATAGGTTTTAAAGTATATTTACTCAACCTCTTGTTTTTGCTGTGCTCTTTTTCATTACAAAATGGATCAGCCGTGGCTTAGCGGTTATAACAAACCATCCAAAAGCTTGACAGTTCGAAGGTTTTCGACAGCGTCCCTCGTGGTATCCTGTGGGGGACACTCCAGGAGGGCCCTTCGCTCAGGGCTGTCCAGTTCCTGTATGACCCGAGCAGGAACTGTGTTCACATTACTGCCAGTCAGTCAGACCTGTCCCAGTGCATGTAGGACTCCTCCAGGGCTGCCCTTTGTCACCAGTTCTGTTCATGGACATGTTTTTATGGACAGAATGTCTAGGTGCAGACAGGGCCCGGAGGGCGTCTGTTTTGGGGACCACAGGATCTCATCTCCGCTGTTTGCAGATGATGTTGTCCTGTTGGCTTCTTCAAACCAGGACCTGCAGCATAGACTGTGACGGTTTGCAGCCGAGTGTGAAGCGGCTGGGATGAAGATCAGCTCCTCCAAATCCGAGGCCGTGGTTATCGACTGTAAAAAGGTGGCTTGCCCTCTCCGGGTGGGTGGGGAGTCCTTGCCTCAAATGGTGGGGTTCAAGTATCTCGGGGTCTTGTTCATGAGTGAGGGAAGGATGGAGCGTGAGACAGATTGGTGCAGCTTGGGAGGGAGGCTGCATGTTTACACTGTCCAATGTGTCCACAGGTGTCACAGCCCACAGTGGGATTGGTCATAGAGTCTCGGGGGCAGGTTTTTCTGCCACATCGCTCAGATATGAGCTGGTGGTGCAGAATCTGAGGATGGTAAACCAAATCCAGGTTGATTAGGTCCAGGCTCCTCAGCTACACTAAAGCCCTAAAAGTATTCATTAGAGGCTGGGATAGGTACCATTCATTAGCTACATACATCAAATGTATACATTCCATTTTAGTGGAATTTTGCTATTATTTTTGTATTTTAGCTATTTTTAACAGAAATATAAAAACAAAATAATTACAAATAATTACAATTACAAACTTAAATAAAAATATCTGATGCTAGTTTAATCTGTTAAGTGATGCCTTATAGCTCAAATAATATCTCAAATAAAATGAGTTTACTTTTCAAAATCCACCCTTAAACTGCAGGTAAATTTCACTCACCAAGTTCCTGTTGGAATTTGGTTCAGTTAAACATAATTGTCACTGAAAAGCAGTGACTTAAAATGTGCTCTAAGAATGGTTGAGAAAACCATCTATTATACAGTCAATTGCTTATGTGATCACGTTATACTTGCAGGCCAGTTTTTGCTAGCGATTACAACATGTAGAATATTCACATTTTCAATTCAGTTCAGTTAATTGTTAACTTGACTTGACTCTAATAGTGACCAGATCCTTTCTTACTGTATTTTAGCTGCACCCGACCTGTAATAAATCGAAGTGTCCTATAATGTTGTGACGTCATCTGAAACTCAGCCATACTGTGACAAACAAAGCACAAATAAATCCTTGAAATCTTCATGCAATTTAGACTGTCATGCAACCCAGCAGTATGCACAAAACATCAATTTGCTTTACATCCTGGTAATGGCGATTTCTATTTAGCAGAGGATATGTGCTCTCCATCTGCCCACACACTGAAGATGGCTTTTTCAGTGTTCAGAGCGCTCACTTGTGAAGACCTCCGATCTTTCCTTTAGTGCCGTCAATTATCTGCACAGTTGTTCAAAAAGAGCATTTTAGTTCACTCAAGTTCAGAATTCCAATGCACTTTTCACCACTGAAAAATAGTTGAAAAAGCTACTTGTATAATTGATAAAATATTACATCATACACACTTAATTGTCAAGGCATTGTATTTTCTTTATTTTATTTCCAACTACTTTGTGTGGCCTAATTGGAAAACCTGCACCGTGCAAAGAACTGGACGATGACATTTGACACACATACAGTACGATGAGAACCCGACCCCCAGGTGGCTGTGTGGCCCCCATATCACATAAAACGGATCAACTTCATTTGTTGAACATGTGTATATGATTTTCTGGAAGATACTGTTCTATGTACAATAAACATGCAACTATTTCTAGCACTGTGCAGTCACAAAAATAGCCTCCTCTTCTTGTGTGGCGCAACAGTTTGAAATGAATAAGTTACCCGATTACATTCACACACGGTCAACTGTTCTTTGGGCTTTCAACCTGTTGGCAAAATGAAACAAAGACGCCTGTGACAGATATTGTTCCTTACACTGTTTTGACTACCACTTTGTCTGAGATGCATTAGTGTCACATTTATTATGAATAAACCAATCAAACTGTCATAAAAAAAAGTTTTAAAACACATCACAAAAGGGATTTGAGTTATTAGTTTGAAAATGTATGTCAAACATTTTGATTTTTACATTTCTAGTTTGACAAGTCTCCAGGTCTAGAATATTAAGTGTTCTTTGTGTGGAATAAATATGTTAAGTAAAAGTGAATAAAGTAATGAATGTATTATTCAAATTTAAATTGTAACTTGCACTAAGTAACTTTAGAATGTTCCAAGGAACAACTACTTGTTCTAGAGACAAGCAGCTCCCAGTAAGAATGCATATGTTTAAATTATTGTTATTTTTTAACAGTAACTCATGTAATTAAAAAAATCCAAGATGCATTTTATGAAATACAAAATCATTTCATCTTTATTTCATTTAGACATATAGAGTATCCTAATGTGCTCATGCACTGATCACTAGTGAGCTAATGAACCCAGAAAAGATATCCTGCTCATAGTTTTCATTTTTTATTTATATCCGTCATACTCTCTTCATTTGAGCAATGCACATTTTGGCCAAAGAGCACTCCAGGAGGGCCCTTCGCTCAGGGCTGTCCAGTTCCTGTATGACCCGAGCAGGAACTGTGTTCACATTACTGCCAGTCAGTCAGACCTGTCCCAGTGCACGTAGGACTCCTCCAGGGCTGCCCTTTGTCACCAGTTCTGTTCATGGACATGTTTTTATGGACAGAATGTCTAGGTGCAGACAGGGCCCGGAGGGCGTCTGTTTTGGGGACCACAGGATCTCATCTCCGCTGTTTGCAGATGATCTCATCCTGCTGGCTTTATCATAGACTAGGACGGTTGGCAGGCGATTGTGAAGCGGCTGGGATGAGGATCAGCTCCTCCAAATCCGAGGCCGTGGTTATCGACTGTAAAAAGGTGGCTTGCACTCTCTGGGTGGGTGGGGAGTCCTTGCCTCAAGTGGTGGGGTTCAAGTATCTCGGGGTCTTGTTCATGAGTGAGGGAAGGATGGAGCGTGAGACAGATTGGTGCAGCTTGGGAGAGAGGCTGCATGTTTACACTGTCCAATGTGTCCACAGGTGTCACAGCCCACAGTGGGATTGGTCATAGAGTCTCGGGGGCGGGTTTTTTTGCCACATCGCTGGTGGTGCAGGATAAACCAAATCCAGATTGATTACGACCAAATTTCTCAGCTACACTAAAGCCCTAGGAGCAATATTTGTTTTCATAAACAGCATAATATATAATATATATATGTATATATATATATATATGTATATATATATATATATATATATATATATATATATATATATATATATATATATATATATATATACTTTCATATATATATATATATATACTTTCATATATATATATATATATATATATATATATATATATATATATACATAATAGTCTAGACATTTACTTTCAAAGTAAAGAGTGCAGGTAAAATCTTTCAGTCAACTGTTTTGAGCCTGGATTTGAACACGGTCAGTTGAGGCTTGTCTCACATCATCAGGAAGACTGTTCTAGATTTTAGCTGCATAAAACTGAAACGATGATTCCTTAAACAAAACAAAACAATTTGCAAATGGATGGAATGTGTTTATTCATCTTTTCTGACCTTCAGCATTATTAAGACGCCCTCTTTATTCCTGACTCTGTCAAAGCCCCTCCCTGAAAAGAATAGCAATTCATCCATTTTCCAATAACTCGCCACCCGTCGGCAATTATAGCTGGTTTTCTTCCGCCACCTCTGCGACTTCTCAATAAAGTGCTCATAAACGGGCAGGGCCAAGATGCGAACCAAGGAAGTAATTTTTTTATTTTTCAAGATTGTTGTCGGGTAAGTGAGGAAATGAGACGGCGAGGAGGTTGAGAAGCGTGGAGATGGCAGAAAGATGATATGAACAGGCAAGAGTTAAGGAGACACAGCAGTGGTTGGATGACTCTGAATTGTTGGATGCAGATTTTATATTTTTCTCCAGTTCTAATTTTAATATTATATTTAATATGTTTTTTTTTTTAGTTTAAACCATAAATTGTCACCATGTTAGGCGCCAGCTAACTGAAGTCAATCACGGCTAATTTTGAGCAAAGTTCCATATATCGAAATTGATGCCTGTGCATTTCCACAGAGCCAATCAGGAGCGAGGTTGCAGAAGGTAATCGCCCCTTCCAGCTCTACCCATAGAAATATACATAAGGAGATGTGGCATTCGATGCTCATGCTATCGATCATACAAGCAACTTGGCCATGTCTGGAAATATTTATTAGCATTACACGCAAAAAAAAAAAAAAAAAAAGTGTGTGTGTCAGTTGGTACCAACCCATCGACAGCATTTATGTGACACCAAAGTAACCCTATAGTAATATAGTATAGTAGTGTAGTAAAAAATCATTGAAAGTATACATTTTTGGGTGTTTTAATTTAGTTGATAATCAGCGTGTAAAACTGGCAATGTAACTGACTGAGACAAATCCTAATGTTACTGGTGAGAAGACCATGCAGAAAAATTACACAAATATGATGAAATAAACACTTTTTGTACTTCTCACTGCTGATTTCCATGGGGTGGGCATTTAGCAACAAGCTGTGCCAGCTGTCAATCAAACCTGTTGCTAAGGCGACGTGGAGTGGACCTTGGAGAAAGAAGGTGCTTATTATTGTTAATATCTTGAGACAACGAAATAAAAACACCAGAATCATGTAGATCTTCGTAAAACAAACACTAAGTCCAGAGCAGCAGGAACACAGAAAGAGGCGCAGATGTTTCAGTGGAAAGTGAATGGGAGCCCGCCTCATGTAGTCTATAGCTAAAACACATCATATTTACAGTAAACAAAACAACAGGAGGAATGTCCAGACTATTGAGCTGCTCTGGTTGTGCCCTCTGCCACGATGACCCAACCAAACCCATGTCTGGAACCCCAAACCGTCTTGATTAAATATTGAAGTCATTACTGAAGTTGGATTTCTGTTATGTTTTATGTCTCCCTGTATTTTATTCCTTAGCCTATAAATAAATCAAGATGCATATGTAACATTTCTGGTGGCGGGTCCGCAACCTGGCCCGTCTCCAAGGGGATGTTATTGCTTTGGAATGGTGCATATATGAAATTAGGCATACCTATCTCCATGGAGACAAGCATGTGACTCCACCGGGCAAAGTACAGGTCAGTTCTGTGGAAAAGTGAGCCTGCTCGAAACAAGAATGCATGTTTTCAAGGTATTTCTGAGCAATAAAGGCACATTTAAAGGAATGAATGCTGGATAGGTATTTCAAATGCTTCAGTGAAACATTCCAGACAGAAAAGTTACAAGGTGCTCATTTAACATGCAAGCACATTATCAAACAAACAGTACATAATGATATGGCATTATTACTATTATTATTATTATTATTATTTATTTTGGTCTGAGAAAGCTTTTAGTAGCTAATCTCTTGTGAGAATGTCCATGGACAAGATGGAAATAGGTTTTGATATTTCACACTTGTGCAGAAACGCTTAAATTTAAAATTATGAAAAGATGGAATTCTACTTGTTCTTCAGTGACACATGGGCACTTAAACCCCACAGCCAAAAATGTAATATGGTGCTTTTCAGACTAAATTGCTTCCGTGTGGGTGGACTGTGACCAGTGTCTCCTTATAAGCTTTCTACACTTTATGAAAATGGCTAATCTCTTGTCAAAAAGAGATTTGAAACCAGTGAAGCTTCATGTGACTTTTTGAATGCTACCTCTTAATGAATACAAGTCTACGATCCCTGTCAACATATGTTCTGTTTGTTTGCAGCTTTTTAACATTGTGATAGTTATTATGTGAACCCGGCTCTGACTTTGGGTACACCCTTAAAGTCTTCTGGCTCAGCTGTCATACGTGTCCCACTCATGGTTTGACAGTCCCACAATACACAGGTTGACACTCTGCATCATCTCTGTGTTATTGCTGCCGTCCCTGTCGAAAACTGGTATTATAAAGAGAGGCATACTGTGAAAAGTTACAGAAATAGAAGACAGGCATTCGAGTATCTTTGCAGTACAAATTCGGAAAACATTGGAACACTGTAAAATATAGACAGAAATACAATTGAATAATTTTGCAATGTATTTAAAAGATCACTAGGAAACCATAGTTTAATATTTAAGATTGAATCATTCAAACCATGCAATTTTTTTGTTTTTTATTATGACTTAAACCGACTTGAACTAATTTTTCAAAGCCCATTTGACCTTATTTGCGTCTGCTTTTTTGTGATATGGCATTGACTTGTGTTTATGTAGCCCTAGTCTATAAAAAGCTTACTATTTGTTTGTCCTGTATGGGTAAAAACCTTTGAGATGATATGGCAAAAAGGAATAATAAGAATACAACCTATAGGAGGAGGAGGTGGTAAAAGTGTCTGTGTTTGAGCAGCGTTAAACAGAAAACTACAAATCAGGATCTGTGACTAAAAGCATATCGTCACAGGGCTCGGATCACGATTAGACTTTTATCACCACAGTTCTATATCTTTGTGTTTGCGTGGCTGCTTTCAAATAATGGTCATATTTTTACCTTAAAAAATGTCAAATACAAACAATTCACAATGGTTTAAATTTGTCGATTGGACTATTACAACAGTGCAACCTGCGCCGTCCCATTGCTGTTGTGGTGATGTAACACTGCATCACACATGTAATGGCTTTGGCTGGAGGTGCGTTAGCTCAGCAATATAACAGCACAGTAATGAGAGATAGAGAGGAACAATGTCCTGGAAAGTGTGTCAGAGATAGAGGAACGACGTGTCAGAGGATGGGCTGTGTGGAGCAGGGCTTATAACTATTACAACAAAAGGGGGCCAAATATTGCTCATGGTGTGGATTATTGTGCCTGGACTATATGTTCCATGTATCAATAGCTTAGAATGGCAAGGGAATAGCAGAATTGTTTCTGTAGTTCTACCAGTAAAACTTAATACCTATACTCTTGCGAGATGCAGTCAATACCTGTAACATAATTGCAAGCTAAAAATAATTTATTCCACATTTTGTGGAAATCTCCTGTTAATTTTATCATGTTACATACATCTCCACACCTCGTTCATTATTTTTCAACAGGAGCTGTTATACACTTTGCCATTGGAGCCTTTTGCATCATGAGTAGGCTTACAGTGGCAAAGGCAAGAAAAGTTTATTTGTGGTCCACAAACCATACATAAAACAACTCAAAGGGCTTTGTAGAACAAGAATCAAAATGTAAAATCAAACGTTTACAGATTTGCAAGCAACATAATTGGTTAGACATAATATAAATGCATATAAACCTGAATTGGCATTCGTTTCACATCGGATCAGATGTTTCTGTTTGCACAATATTCCTGTCTCAGCTTTGACAGAACTGGAATAAGGTCCTCCAGTTTGGTATTCAGGGAATCAATAATGTGTCAGAAGTCTGCCCTTATTTTTCTGAATCTTTCCTCTATCTCTTCACTTTCAGATGTGTTTGTCAGGTACACACCCAGAGAAGCTCCGCCTCCAGCCACCTCGATTGCTATCCTCACTAGAACCAAACTCACGCCCCGGTGAAGGGCGCAGCACAGATGCCTATCACACCAGCCACAGCTAGTGTCGCCTGTCCAGCAATCATGCCAGTAGTGTTGTTTTTTTTACGTAACTCATCTTTCTTTGAATCTATCTTATCCATCTTGTGAATAAGTATACCTAATGTGGTACTTTTTTTTGTCCAAATCCTGAATGAATGCGGAAACTTTTTTATCGAATGTTTCTCTAGTCACTTATTTAGATCAAACAATCTCCAAAATAAAGAAGCTGTTCAGAAAAGAATTGCAGGGGAAAAAAATGAATGACATACTTTGTTGGCAAATTCATAGATGTCACAACAAATAATAATAATTTTAGATTTGAAATGTCAAAAATGTTATCATTTTGCGGCCAAAAGTAGACACACAAAGTATTGATAATAATCTCTTTAGATATAACTAAAGAACAGCTCTTATCTGAGTTGAAGACAGAAGTCCACTGGGTATGCTTAGTCTGGGGCTGTATCTAAAATAACATCAGAACCCAATCAAACCAGTTTCATCTTATTGTTCGAGTGCCCAAGTGTAACTGGGTGGGGCCTTAGCAGAAAAGTTTTTTTGAAGAATCCATACTCAAATGCTTTCACTCTGTTCTTTTATAACTTTTTTCAGTCATTCTTCAGTTTACGTTACTGCAAGATGTCAAGTGGAAGTATCCAAATAATAGAGTTGAGGCTTCACTACTGTACCCACATAAAGACACAGCACGCAGTCACTTCTGCGAGAGGCTGGAGGTGGTCGGCCCCATGTAGTCCATAGTGTAGGCTGCAGAACATCTTGTGTTTTTACAGTGAAGCAAAGTTTGTTCAGTCATATCTCAATTTAAAAAAAAACTATGCTTGTCCAAGAGTCAATTTTTACAAATCAAACTTGTAATTATAAACTAGTTATCACATATAACAGCATGTGCACCGTTTACATTTTGTGCAGAAAGTGTTAAATTCCTGTTAAGGGCAATTCTAGTGTGAATGATCTATACCAGGGAGACTTGACATTTATCTGTGTCTGTTTGGTTCACAAACACATAGCAGCCTTACTTTAACAAGCTCTACTAATGGTATTTGGGTGTGTCATATCACCACCATCACCACACAGTGCAATACAAAGGCCTATTACGTGCTGCATCATGTTATGGGGGAGAAAAGGTGGAGATAGTGGATTTACATAATGTTATTAGTCATATAATGGCAAATAATTGATATTTGCTTTTATTCACAAAGCAGGGCTCACAACACATTGCATTTTCATGACCATTTTAACTGTTTTTTATGTTGCATGACAATTCAGACTGTGCGACTTTTTTAAAATTACCTGTTCACAATGAGCAGCTGACTCGCCCTCGACTTTCCAATCAGTAAATGGTGAACCACTCAACGTTGCTGAAGAATTTACATACCGGGGAAGTCTTGTCAGCAAAGATTATTCTGCACAAAAGTCATCAAAACAAGGCTGGGGAAGGCCCGTGTCACATTCAGCACACTTCGACCCATCAGGAAGTCAAACCAGTACAATATTAAGACAAAGATAAGGCTGTGTAATAACATTGTCAAAGCAATCTTGCTTCGGAATGCTGGTAGGCTGTTAAAGGCAATATGTATGAACAAGATGAATGCTTTCCACAGACATAGATTTCTAAGAAAACAAGAAGCCGAAGTGTGGTGCAAGAGATCAAACGCAGACGTCTTCAGTGGCTGGATCACCCCTATGAAAGGAGACTGTATAGTAGCACTTAGATGGGGGACGTCTTCTTAATCCATCTAATATTTTATACTCTTTTATAATACAGTTATGAACAGAATACACCCAGCACTATTTGTAAGATAAGCAAATAATCTCGAACTTTTGCTAGAGGGATTCAAATTCATATTGAAAAGTCCAATAATGCACTTGAGTGAAACTTTAACAAACTGTCACAGAGTTTGTAAGTGGTAAAGTGGGACAAACTGTTTTGGCAGGAAATGGGAAGAAACTCTAAGTATTTGGCAGCTGATGACGCGGACGGCAGAATGTGCACCCCGGTATTCTCTCTCACATCGAGATACAGTATGTGCAAGTTTTTCAAGTAGCGGGCCACCAAGGCAGATGCAAAATGGATGACATCTGGTCCAAGCGAGGTTTTCACTCCCTGCGATTTTTCTTACTGCTCATAAATAGAGAGATAAATTAAGAAGTTGTGGAATAAGTAAACAGAACTTGGAGTCTTATTAGCCAAATATAAATCATGAATGTAAAGAAGAAAGGTAAAGTGTGCACGAAGAATGGTGTCTCAAAATAGAACTGCGCTATAAACGTACATAGGAATGATGCAGGATGCAAAAAACTGGAGAAAAGACACCGCGCAATTTTTTTGGCTTTAATTTCATGCCTCTCTTTCTTTCACCCATGGGTGCTAAGTTTGGAGTTGCTTGAGCTGTTTGGGAGGTGCACCACTTTGAGTACAGCGCAGTGGAGTGTGGGCGGTGGTAAATAGAGCAGGTGTGAAAAAAGAAGAGAGATGCGGCACGAAAGATCAGTGTGTCTGGCAGAACTTGGAACGGTGTGTGGACTTGTGAGTGAGATTTGGTAATGGAGAAGCAGAAGAAGTGTAATCATTCTGACCAGGGGAATAAGGAAGAGAAAGTGTCGACAAGGAAGATGTGCAGAGACAATTTTCACATATAAATTTGTTGTTACAAATTTGTTTCTGAAATATTTGCAAAATCAAATAAATGAACATTTATTTGATTTTGCAGAATAGCTTGCAGTGGTAGAAAGCAACAAAAGTGAAAGCACAAGGGCTGTACTTGAGTAAAATGTTTATCTAAATTTTACATAACAATTTTTACTTTTATTATGTACTTTTCTGTATGGTTTGAGACCATCTGAAATGCCAATGGTGACATCTTGCCTAAAGATTTTGAGTTTAATCTGTTTTGACAAATAAATGCCTCAAAAGAGCCTGTGTTTTTGTAAAATGCAGCCTGTGCAACTCATTTTTTAGAAAAAACACAGTGAAGAGAAATATATTTAAAAAAAAAACTGGGACAAAACTCATCTAATATTATTTAACAAATAAAAATATGAGAACACAATTATTTTGTTGAATTCATGTTTAAAGTACCAGAAAATGCATTTTGTGTGTGTAAACTGTCCCAAACTTTTAGATGGCGTCATGTGATGTCATTGTGTTTTGGAAATTTTTCATCTTATCTTCACGAACTGGCACTTGATTGGTGTAAAACTATCATATATGTTTACAACAGATTTTATCCCATCAAATAAAATCAAAACTAGAAAATCTAAATCATACCTTGCCCTTTAAAATTAGCGCTATCCTTTATGAAGAGCTTTACATTTGATGGTTTAATAGTTCTCAATCTCTGCTCAACAAGTAAGTTTGATTTTTTATATCATACTGTTACTTTTAATTGAGTATTTCTTTGCCCCTGTATCTGTCCTTCTAACAAACTTCAGAAAATGTTTGCTATATTGCGATGTTGAGATGAATAGCTTCAGCACTTCCAGCCGTTCTTTATGTATTTATGTTTACATAGATGGCTTAATACAAAATATCAACAAGACATCAGATCGACAGAGACAAAAATGTTGAACGCGCAGCACTGCAGAGCTCATTGCACAGCACCAAACGCATTTACAAAAGACTTTGAGAAACGTCTTGCCTTCCCCGTTTGTCAGAATCTACCTTTTAGACCAACAGATGGTTAAATTGCCACAGTAACAACAGTGGGTGGTAAAAGCTAATGGGCAGATAGTATTTTTTTCTGATATGTTTACAAGTAAAAAAATAAAAATAAAAAATGGAAATCCAATAAGAAAAAAAAATAAAAACGCAGGTATCACAAACCTGTCTATGGCAAAGCCTCTGACAAATAGTTAAACAGATACAGATTATTTCACAAATGCAACTTTGATTTGAAACTTTGATTTGATGTTTTTTTTCTGCTTTTGATCCGTATCTTTTAGATGTTTAATGAGGTGGAGCGTGGGTGCATTTTTTACCACTTTTCTCTCCTTTTCTTCCTGCCTCCCACCACTCCCACTGTTCTGTGTTTCATCAGCCCAGCTTGCTCCCTGCTCTCCTCTGGGGGTAGTTAAGTCAACTGGCACTAGTCACTGTCACTTTCAACATGTCTCATGGTGGGCCTCAAACAGTTTGCTACAAATTATAACTTCTATTTATATATAAATATATATATATATATATATATATATATATATATATATATATATATATATATATATATATATATATAACTTTCTATTTAAAAAAAAAATCTGTTAATCCAGTTTTCTTTCAATAACAAACATTTCACCAGTCAAGGCTCCATAAAAAGGGGTATTAACTGAAATGATGGCACAAAAACAACTTTTTTGCTGTTAAGTACTTTCGTTGTAGACCTCACAGATTTTATTGTATTCTTTTCTATTTTGTTTTTGTTATGCTTTGTTGAAAAAAATATGAAAACAAGTATTTAAAACCAGTGGCGGCTCCTGCTTAATTTCCCCGGTTGGTGCTATGGTCAATGCAATGTCCAGTTCAAAGGGATCAAAGTTCACAAGCAATTCAACGCAATACCACTTTAACACACTAGATGGCATACACACAAATGAATAACACGAATAATCATAAATAATTTCATGATATTTATGTCATTTATCTGCTCTCCTCACCCATAACTCGTAAAAGTGGATGTTTTAGGGCCACTAGTCTTACAAGAAGCACACAGAATCAGAAATCTCAACTTAAAGTTAGTTAGACAAGTGCTTTGCCCTCCCTTGTGGGCCAAGCGGGCAAGTGCAAATGTATAAAATTTTGAGTTTTTAAAACTACTGAAATGTTTTTCTTTTTTTTTCTTCTTTTTTTTAACAAAGCAATGGTGTGTCTCTAGGCTTCGGTGCAGACGCACTTGCCTTTTGCGCTGTAAAGGCGGCAAGCATGAAATGAGTGGAGATGTCAGGTAAAGTTAGAATAAAAGTATTTTTTGAAAAAATAGCAGGGTTTACCCAGCAGACATCGGCTTTGATTATCATGCCCCATTTTTATTGAACTGGTGACATTAAACAGAGCTTCAAAAGGCTGATGAACATAACATCATCTGGACAAGCAGTTTTTGAACACTAAAGTAAAATAGGAAAACAGCGGTTGAAGAAGTATTTTTCTGTCTCTACCAGGCCACAACATTGCCGCCTCTGCTGTGAAAGAATAGGCCTTTTCAGAGTATTCCTGAATTCGGTGTCGCTCCTCTCACATGCACACAGCGAAAGGCGCAGAACGTGAATTCACGCATTAACCGTGGATCTTGGTTGAACTATTCCACCGGAGCCTTGTGTGACTGTCACACCGGGCAGTACCGGGACACACTCAAAGCGTGGCCATTTAACACCCGCGCTTCATCTTATCCGCTCCTCAGAGCGCCCTGTACGTGCTCTCATGGTCCTCTCCCTCACGCCACAGCAAGTCCCACTCAGATTACAGAGAAAAGTCTCACCTGTCTATTCTCCCTACGACTCTTTCGCTCCACATAAATTTCCCTCTTTAATCCAATAGTGCGACAACAGCGATGAGAAAAGTGAACAACACAGAGCTAAACTCGAAAGGCTTAGCTGATTAAAGCTGCAACGACGCTTCGACGTTGACAACAAAATGAAAAATAAAATTTTAAAAAGTCCCGCCAAAAGGGGCGGGACTTTGTGTCGGCTACTGAACACCGGCTCTGCTGATTGGACAAGGATATTTCTGGGCCTTTAATGTAAGTGAAATTCAATAACATCACTCAAGAAAGGTATTTCTTTCTCTTTTTTTCCTTTTTTGCTGTCGCCTTAATAAAGAGCCACCTCTGCAATCAAATGTAAGAGCTGTTTTTCAAAGTTTCATCTAATCTGCGTGGGCACTGGCTCCTACCACATACAGTACATACTATGGCACCTACCCACTGTCGTCATGTACGTGTATGCAAGCCACGTACATCAGTCGTCTGATGTCCATGGTCTCATGGCTACCTTTCCAAACATGGACATGGAGTGGATGACATGTTCCGAAAACTTTTTACCTGTGAAAGAAAGTTCTTTTTAATCGGTGCTCGAAAGATTATCATCATCAACAAGCAAGTTTCATCAAAATGTAGTAAATTATCGTGGGTTTTTGTGGAGCTGGTCGTGATGTAACCCATACCTTCTTTTTCTGCCCCTGTCTCTTGTTTCACCCTGGCAGCGCTGGCACTGCTCATAGACAGAAATAAGCAGACGTGAAGGTCCATGCTCACGTTATCGATCGCTTAACTACTCGCCTAGTCCGGTATAATTTGAGGGACTCCAGTGGCATTGTGATGAATTGTTAGTGTAACCCAGGTGACAAATCCTGTGATCTCTGCCTTTCTCCTTTATTTACATCTCTGCCATATTAGTATCTCCGTCTCAAATCACGTGTTGTTTGGCGCGTTCTCTTTTCATTGAATTTGATTCTTATTATGAAGCACACATTGTTGTTATTTTGTGATTGTTTACTGTGAATGGCCATTCGTATATCCTGTCTGTTATTACATTGCACAGTATTACATGAGACAGTTGCTACATTAGCATTAGCCTGCAAAATACACACTTTATGAAAAATCTAAAGAATGTCAGCTGGTACCGACTCATCGACCACATTGAGGAAGTCAAAGCCTTATTAAGAATCATTGTTGAGTGTATAAACCATTTGGTGTTTTTAATATAGATGATGATTGGTGTGCAAAACTGGCGTCCGAGCTAAAGGCTAACTAACTTTAAGTTGAGATTTCTGATCCTGTGTGCTTCTTGTGAGACTAGTGGCCATAAAATATCCTCTTTTATGCGTTACGGGCGATAGCACCCCCAGTGAAATTAGGCAGGAGACGCCGCTGATGTTTTCTGTATTCTACTTCTGAGAGAAAGGAAAGGGCCAATAAAAATCTAAACATTTGACTGGGCACCATCTTGGTTATACTATGTTTGAAGTTGGTGCGTCTGATTAGGCAATGATTAAGTGAGTGCAAATCCATGCAAAAGGTTATAGTTCAGGTCTAAACCATGCCTAAATCCTCCAAATCCAACCAATTCCTGACACATTTATTTGTTTACTGACCCCTTCTGGTTGGAGTTCATACAATTAGCTTCTTCTCACTATTGCACAGCATTCCTAAAGCCGGTTGCTGTCTGTTTCCATAGTGAGGCACTGTTGTACCAAAAGACCCAAAAGGGAAGGACTAAAGATGTAGAAAAAAGTGACTGCTAACGCTTTCAAAATGGACACTTGCCAATACACTGAGAGGGGATTTGGAATGTTGTTATTTACAGTAATACTAAAGTTTTTCAAGCAGTGTTCAAAACTGATCATGAGCATAAAGCTTTAACACATATGCACTTTGAGAACAAACAAAAAAGCCAGGAGTATAAAATCTCTGTACAGTTTCCAGTGAAAATGTCAGGAGAGCTGGAGATGTTCCAGAAGTGGCACCGTGGGACTTGTGTTGTTGGCAGTTGTGTTGTGTTGCTGCAAAGAAGAGTAAAAAAGAATGTAAGAACTGAAACTTTGGGCATTGCATGAGTCAGATGGGACTCTTTATCAGAGGCAGAAGATGCTCTTAAAGTCTGCACAGCAGCTAATTTACAACAATATTCTTTGACAATAAAACCCAACGAAACTGTTGCTTGAGTAAACCAAAAGTGTGTTATTCTTAGCTAATACTAGAAACACCACAATAGGCGCTTTTCATGACGCTCTAGTGGAATAATTGTAATGTTCTTATAATGCTGTCAGTGATTATCCATATATAAATAGTTTATAAAGACTCACAAATTCCCCATGAACAGTCAACAAAGATCCAAACTTTTCACTGAGTCAGAGCAAGACCTACCATGTGCTTTCCACATTTACTGTATTTGAACAATTACCACTGACTTACCATTGACTCTTGCTTAGCCTATACCTTTTTCTCCCAAATCAACTTGAGAATCTTACTAGTAGTTAATATTTATTTGGCATGTTTGATGCTTTTACTGTAAAATTACATATTAAAATAATATCACTCCCACTTGTATACAATATTTAGCTACTTTCCCCAGTTCTGCTTGGCAATGCAGCTGGAGCAGATGAGGGAAGTGTTGCATCAGGAGTAAAATGTCATTCGGGGTGTAAGTTTGTCGTGTGACAGATGGGCTGTGGGTGTCAGTGTCTCTATGTTTTGTCCGTGGTGTATAGAGGCCATACCTGCTCCCTGTGCGTCAGCCGTTAGCTCCGTTTGTGCTGTGGGATCAAGAATCAAAGATATATGAGAAGGCACTGGTGTGTGCATGACAGAGGTGTAGTTCAAATCAAATCAAATCAATTTATTTTTATAATGCCCAAAATCACAACAACAGTTGCCTCGATGGGCCACAGGTAAAAGCAGTTCAGATAACTGTCCCAGAATGCCCCTGTCCTTTGACCCTCCTTCAAGTGAGAGGAAAAACTACAAAAACCCCATGGGAAAAAGTAGAAACCTCGGGGAGAACCACAGTGAAGGAGAGATCCTACTCCCACGGACGGACAGGCTGCAGATTAACTAGGAATGACGCATCCACTTGGACTGTGGAGCCAGAACCACTCAAGAGGGAGGTGGCTTTAGTTGAGTGATAGAGCTCAGCGAATAGAAATAGTAGCAGGTTGAGTTTTCTGTGCAATCCTTTTGATATCATTCATTATTATTTTCATCTTGTGTAGTATGTTTGAAGGTTACAAGCACAACTTAGTCACAAGGCCGACTGGAGAGTAGGCAAGATATCAAGAAGGGCAAGATATTAAAATTGAATATACTTTTATATATATAGTATGTGGAAAGAAAAAAAAAAAATAATAATATATATATATATATATATATACACACATATACACACATATACACACTTATATACTTTCAGGGAGCATGGTGGCAGAGCTATTAGAGCTCCTGCCTCTCAAGCAGATCGTGGGTTCAAATCCCAGACCAGACCAACATCACACGATCTCTCTGGGTGGAGTCTGCACGTCCTCCCTGTGTTACAGTGGGTTCTCTCCAGGTTCTCCAGCTTCCTCCCGCCGCTCAAACACATGCATGTGTAGGTCAATTGGCAACTCTAAATTGCCCCCAGTGAATGGCTGTCCTTGTCTCCGTCTGTGTGTCAGTCCTGCGACGAGTTGGCCACTATCCAGGGTGTACCCTAAGGCCCAAAGTCACTGGGATAGGCTCCAGTCCCCTGTGACCCCTAACGGGAACAAGCGGTAGAAAATGAATGAATGAATGAATGAATGAATGAATGAATATACTTTTAATAGTTCATTTTAAGAATAAATGTTGTATTGGGACCAAGAATCAAAGATATGGGAGAAGGCGCTGGTGTGTGCATGACAGAGGTGTAGTTTAGTGAGAGAGCTCAGCGAATATAGAAATAGTAGTAGGTTGAATTTTCTGTGCAGTCCTTTTGATATCATTCATTATTATTTTCAGAGCTTGTGTAGTACAAGGCCAAATGGAGATGAGTGCATTAAGACGGACAATGACTGATTCACTTTCAAATACTCAAATTGAATATATGTTTATATATATTATATAAAAAATAGTATAATTAAAAAAAAAAAAACTTAAAAAAACAAACAAACTATAGTATATAAAAAACCCACATAATCCACTGCAAGTGAATGGAAAAATCTTACATTACAAGATATCAGTTTGAAACTTCTTGTATAGTTTACTCACATAAATGTATTACAAGTTTTTCACGTCAAGTTTTCATATAGAAATAAGGCATTTTAAGAGTATAAATGGCAAAAATTGCTCATATTTGGGACATTAAAACACATATTAGTTACAAAAAGATTTACAGAGGGAATTTTGGATATCTTATTAAGGTTTGGAGTTTTTAAACTAGATCTGACAGACATTCAATGGCTCATTTTTTAGATTTAAGAGATTAATAAATCAGGATTAAGAATTAGATGTCAGCAGATCCTTCTGTTTGTCCCGTCAGAATCTTGTTATGTACAAGACGGTGTGTATAGTTGCTACTTTAAGTGGTGATCTTTATGTTTCTGTGGGAGAGAAATGCATTTTAAGGAAACATTACAATGTACCAGATAAAACTATGGATGAGGTAAACCTGTAAAGTGTCATAAAATTGCAGCATTGTCACACGTACAAGTTCAATGATTAGATATTTACATTTGTTCGGTGCCCATTGCTACGGCAACTGCGCATGCAACTCTTCCAGGCTTTAGGTGTTGTTAGGTTTAACTGTAAGTAACAGTTTCTTCGGGCAGATCATAACATTATTCACCACCTGGAGGATTCTAAATGAAAACAATAGGTCCTGTATAACACGCAGCAAGCAAAAGAAGTGCATTCTGAGGCCATCTGCAGCACCATCAGTGTTCTGTTATAACAACACAAACCTGAAGCCTCACTTAAAGACACTGGTTGCATTAAGTTTTCAGTAAGGAGTATATGTTCCTTACTGTAAATGACTGAAATGACTAAAAAAATGTCATGTAACTATACTGTAGTTTTAATACTTAAAATAGTCATCTGTTTGTCACAGCTAAAATGTGTCTCAGATAAAGAGAAAACCTTGTCTTCTTTGCCTAATCTTGGATGTGCTAAGATGGACCTTGACTGTTTAAGTTACGTCTTTATGTTAAACTTTGTGACAGCTCTAATTCAGTCGGCCTTGTGCTGTTTTTCTCTTAAGTTAACTGGTCTTGACTGGTCTGAGTTTTTCACGTGGGACTACACTTCCTGCCTTCTTTCACCGAGAGACACATGACTTTGTTAGGAACAGATGATTTTACCTGTGCACTTATAATTAAAATAAAATAAAATACTAGGTCAATTGAAAGAGACATAACTCCTCTTCAGTTCTTTATTTTTGCCAGAATATTATTTTCAATGTATTGGATCCGTCCCTACAGAGAAATATTTAAGACAGTCCCTTGACAGATCTGTGTCAAAGCCGAAGAAGCTACTTGGATGAGAGACGAAATACACTGTCCGGCCAAAAATAAAGTCACCACAGAAAAAAGGTCACACGCTCTAATACAGTATTTGGTTGGACTGCCTTTAACTTTGATGACAGCACACATTCGCTGCACCATTGTTTCACCAAGTTTCTGTCAAAACATGTTTATTTGTTTTTTCACCAAACTCTGGTATTGATGATGGAGAGTGTGGCCAGTCAAAGCCTTCTCCAGCACATCCCAACATTCTCAATGGGGTTAAGATCTGAACTCTGTGGAGGTCAATCCATGTCTGAATATGATGCCTCATGCTCCTGAACCACTCTGTCACAGTGTGAGCCTCATGAATCCTGGCATCTTGGGATCAGTAAAGAATAACTGATGGTCATTCAGGATGTTCAGGTCTTCAGCTGATCTCAATCTTTGGGCACACAGTGTTGCTGAACCTAGACCTGACCAACTGCAGCAGCCCCACATCATGACTCCGCCCCCACAGGCTTGTACAGTAGGCACTATTATGGGTGCATCACTTCACCTCCGCTCTGACCGGTCCTCCTCCAACATGAAGGTTTCTCACCATCCTTAAATATATTTTAGTAGGTTGTGTATCTCCTCATATGTTTTCTCTGCTTGATGCCAAGGATTTGACCCTTCCCTAAACACATTGACATCTTTTCCACGACCACAGGATTTGTCTTTCCATATTTGTTACAGAAATGCGAAGCCTCTCTGCATCAGTTGGGTTTAAGCATTATGATGCAGCTGAAAGACCATGTGACTTTATTTTGGCCATGTAGTGTATATTCACTCCACTCACTTTTGTAGTTGACTTATTTTTGGATAGAGGATTGCAGAGACACAACATTACAGAGATGAAGATAGAGATGGAGGAACAGGCCCTCTGACCACAGCCCCCTCCAGAATGAACAGATGTTGGGCCCCCAGGCTTCCACCAGCATGGAGCCCCTGAAGCCACCCCTGTAGGACGCGCACCACACCAACCATCCTTTATGTCCTGCTGCTGCACTGAGCAATCAGGTCATGATGCACTGGAGCTGGGAGCGTCTGGAGTAATGCTCATTTCGCAGTCATTTGGTTTGGCTTTTTTTGTGGTAAAGGCTGTTTTAATAGCTATAACAAAATAAAGGACTTTTAATTTCAGTGCCTCGGATGAATTTTTGCAATTTTTTCGCAACTTTTTATATATTTGGTTTAGAAAAAATCAAATGTTAAGAGGTTAAGCAGCTCTGTGGTTACTAATGTTCATTTTCAGTCCAAAAAAACCACATGTAAACTTAAAATTTGGCAATATGTTTTAATAACTGGTCTATTCATTAAGTTTCACAAGCAGATTTTAGATAAATGCACAGATCTTGTTCTTATTACCACATAGCTGATTAGCCTCGGACAAGCTTTCAAACAATTTATATATATTTTTGGGTGATTATTGGGTCCTCAATTGAGTCACAGCCTAGCAACCTATTCAACTTTCTGATAACTAGTCAGCCAATAAAATGTAATACAAACCTAAACACATTTTACATTTTATAAGCCTACTGTTTACACTATACTCTGAACATGTACCAGCTGTAGTGCCACTCACAGACCACTCACTTTTCAAAAACACAAATGCATCCGGGAAGTAGTTTATCTTTGTCGACGGCTGCACTGACCTTATCTTGAGTGAGAGGTCAACAGTGTCACACTCTGCTCTGCACTGGCAGTGTTTTCCAGCTCTTTCCCTGAAGCCACGGTCAACCTACGCTACAGTGTTTCATGCATCAGAAGGTGATTCACTAACAAACCATGATACAAACACAATGAACATTACTCCTGCACATCAGAGGGAAGCACTTTTATTGTCCTGTTTTTTTGTGATGAGTCTCTAGTCAGTATTTTTCAGAAACTTGACTTTACTCACAAAGGAAAGCCGTGAGACGCTCTTCACTGTCACTGTCACTGCCTACCACAGACAGATGGTTCGCGTTTGAACTAGGAATCACAAGGCCAGAATTTAGTTACCTTAAGTAATATCGATATGTTGTTTTGAAGATAGCTGAAGAAATTTGAGGGATGAATCTCAATTCTACAAAATGAGTTCATAAAAAAAATTAAGGAAAACAGTATAAAGTGACAATTTTTGAATCCTTTCACATTGATTCGGTACTTACACCTGAACGAACCTGTTTTAGCACAGTTCTGTCAGGCCTGTTGTTATTGGGGGAAAAAAATTGATATTTATGTGTATTATGTATGTCAACTTGCCCACCTCGAAATGTAAAACAACAAACTTACAAAAAAATGATGTGAGAGGCTTGCACAAGAGCACAACCGCAGAATGCACCATTGAACCATAGCTGCCATCAGACCCAGAGGCATGTCACGATAAGCTTTAATAAGATGAAAGACCTTGTAGATTTTTCTTTCATGCCCACTCTGCCTCTCATATCGCTCCACTTGGGTATTATTTGTCAGAATCATTGGTCATTCTTGACAGTCACTTGTCAATTCAAAATTTCTTTCATTCGGCCATTCAGTGGCCGGCGCCTGAACTATCCTCAGTCAGAGGTCGAGATATCCTTTAGATGTGACTGTGGGCACGTGCATGTGATTAAGTGGTGATGAAGCTCTTAATCTCAGAGTTTTGATAAGAGGACTAATGGTGCTTGTGGTTGCCATGGAAACCTTTGTTTGGATCCAAAGTACATTCCTACACACACCTCCTGCTGCTTGGTGTGTCATGTTGGAGCGCACTTCTTGCATCAGTGATTTGAAAACAGGTCCTTGGACGCTGGAGCAAAAACAGATGCTTTTTTAATCCTTCTTTCTCGTGCTGGGAAGGGTTTATCAATCACCAGAGAGTCGTCCTATTTGAGGTTGGGTCCGTTTCATAGAATGTAAAGAGGAGTGAAAAATGGCTATTCAAAAGCCCAGATAAATATAACTGTTAAACATGAACGTCTGTACAATACGCACACACATACACCGACATCCTCCCAGGTAACCTGCATTCATGCCGAGAGCACGCAGCGAAATTGTGGCTAATATTGTGAAGTGCATCCTGGCTTATACATTTCAATGCCTCTTAAATTACATTTTAAATTTAGATGAGCTGTTTAGTTGACAAATGTGTTGTCCTATTCTCCTGTTGCCATGAGAGGCCTCATTGCATCTCGTTAGATTTAGATACACTGTTATTTATAGCTTTTGTTAAGATAGTGCCTGCAGGATGACCCTTTTGTTTTATTTCATTAATAACGTTAAACATATATGCCCATTGTTAAATGTATACACAGTTGCTTTGAAGGTGATCTGTGTCTCCAGAATTAAAATAAAGCTCTTCTTTATTTCATTGATATCAAATATTGTTATGTGTGTGTAGTCCTAATTTAAACCAAAAAAAAAGTACAAGATGTAAAACTAGTTTGTTTACATTTTTCATTAGGTTCGCTATAAAAATCTGAAAAAATATAATATAATTCCAGAATCTATGGCTAAATCTAACTTGTGCACGTGTATTCATATTGCAATTAATAATATCCCAGTTTAAGTTGTACTATTGAAAGTAAAGACACACACAAACCCCATGTATTTGGTGATCTAACAGTACACAAAGTAAAGTGCACTTACCCAATGTTGTGTAAAGTTTTTTAGAAATGTAAAAATTAATTAAGAGTCTTCTATCAGCAGCATTCATTATAGCAGGTGATCGCGCAAGGAGAAATGTAATCAAATCCAGTGTTTGATGATGCTTCAGCAATTTCCTCTGTAAACTCCAGCATTTGCACAGCCCGCGCTCCCACCACTCTTCTTTTGGTTATTGTCAATAGTCTACTGTACCGCAGCCGACTCACCCACTGACTCTATGCAAATATCTGTGATCTATGCAAATAATGCAGGTACTGGCGCTGCTGAGAGATGAAGCTGGATTTGTTTGCATATACTTCAGCCCACACACTTTACTAACACCCAAAACAACTACTGAAGAAAAACACTGCTGTCACCTGTTTTATGCACCATGTACTTTCATTATATATGTGCAAGACTAATGGTTTATGGAGATGTTTTGTCACTGTGACTTTGAACGATGCTGACAACTTTTTTGCATGTAGTTTATTGATTTATGTTATGTGTTTATGCAAATTCTAAGCAAATGCAGTATTTGATATTTGTCATTGGATGATTTGGGCTCCATATAGTCATCTTTTGGAGTTTTGGAGATAACTTATGGATAAATGAAGTATATAGAATTGATGAAAATTGTTACACAGTGGGAACGCTATGTAAAATATAAGAAATGTGTTGGGGAGGTTTTTAGTTTACTAAGTAGATTTTGGTCCTTTGGTTTTGATAGCTTTCAAATTCTATGTTCTGATGACCATGTAGGTCAAGGGTCAGCTTTCCTAATGATTTCAAGGCATTTTCATAAATGTCTAAAAGCAAAAAAAAAGAAAAGAAAAATGTTGTCATCTCATGTTATAGATCTTTTAAATGTTCTATGGAGAAACTAGGATCAACCTCAGAAATGAACCACTCACCTACATGTGACACATGATATCAGAGCCCAGTTTAAAGATGTTTACTATTGTATTTTGCATATTTTTTTTATTCAATTGCAGGTTATGACAAACACTTATCGTTTATATTGATGATAAAATCCTGATTGTTGGCTTTACTGAGCCATCAATAACAGCTGGCCTCAGTAGTTTTTCATTTTATCTTCAGATGTATTACAAACTTATGTGAAGCTCAAATACAATTTTGAGGGTGGACAATGGTGTTTTTCCATCCTTTGTGACAGAAAAACGGACATTTCGAACCTGTAAATTGTAAAGTGTTTTTGTTATAATAGCCTGAAGGTCTGCAGTCAGTTTGCACCAGTTTGGTCTACTTCATGTTGCCTCCAGTGGCCTCCAGTCAGGACAGAGCTTTTAAAGTGTCCTCGGCCTTTATAATGTTGTGAAATCATCTGAAACTCAACAGTTACTTACTACTGCTTCTGCCATGACAACCTGACCATCACTACACGTGTTACATTTGTACAACTAATGCATGGACATGGGCATGTTTAAAATTTCGTACCTATACTGTATTGTTTAAATATGACTGCATGTTTTGAAGCATTTTGATTTTGTATTACTGTTAATAATACATGTTACATTTGCTTTCAGCCTTACACATGTTTAGATCATCTGTTTACTACCACTTTTCTTCATCAACTATTTGAACAAGTATTTTTGAACAGGTAAATTGTCAATAACCCTGACAATTTTCAAACTTGACTTTGCTTTGGCACGGCAAATTCACAACACATGAATGCATGAACAATATTTTTTTTTTAAACAAAAAAAAAGTGGCTGAGGAGAGCGATAAGGGCTAAGGTCAGGTCACAACCAGACCAGGAAAAGTAAGATTGACAGAAGAGTCTGGTCAAATTTATCTGGCAAGGTGCATCTCTCTTAGCCACAATGTACTGTAGCCATAGCAACTGAGAGTCGGCATCTCATGACAGGAACGAGGGAAAGATCCATGATTCATATCCAAACAACAGGCCGCAGCTCCAAATATAGTGAGGTGCACGGCCACCCCCATACAGTCAGACTGACAGCTGTGAGAGGAGGGGCGAGGCACAACACAAATCCACACAAATTTCATTCAGCTTCGCACCAAAGTGGTCTAGTGGTCAGTGAACTTGATCGTATATAAGCACCAGATGTGACACAGCGGTAATGGGTTGTGTTCACGTGACATCACAATATTCCATCAGCCAATGATATTTAATACAGAGGGAGGCCAGCTAAAATGATTGTTCAAGTGCAGGTTTGTGTTGTAATACAATTCTTAGGTCTGTAGCCACTAAGAGAAACCATCAGGTTCAATGTTTGTGAATTTACCTTGGCGATATTTCATGCAAAGTCCAATCAATTTCCAATCAATATGGAAAAGTGGCTCTCGCCCTCCATCTGGGGCTATGACATGATCACATTCTAGAACGAGAACACAACCTCTTCCACAACCATTAGCTTGCAGCCAATTTGTAAACAAGTGCAAAAATCTAGAAATTACACAATTGTTGTGCTTTGATAAATAAAATTACCGGATAACACATTTGTATTGTTATATGTGTTTAAATAATGTGCCAGTTGTGTGTAAATTGTCTCTGAATTTTGGTGGAATGTTCCTAATGGATGACAATGACAGAGATTCCTTTTTAGAATCTATAATTTTCAACTTTTATTTTTGAAAATTTCTTCACAAACTGCCTTGACGGATGTAAAACTATGATGAATATTTACCACAGGCACTATCCCACCAATAAGTCATTATTAGAAAAACACAAAAACCTGTTGTGGGCACTTTAAGACCAATAATGTCAGCCATATTGACTGGTGCTGACAAAGCCAGAGGCAACTCAGGACATTCAGCTTATTATTTTGATACAAATTATGTTCAAAGACTTCAGATACTTGATTATTTATAAGGTTTTACATATTCATAAGTAAGTTGAGTTAGTTCTTTTCAAACGTGAACTTTCTTTGAAACTTATAAGATACTACTAGTGATAATAGGCTTAATTATGCATTAGTCTTATAGCACTTTTCCAGATGCTTAAAGCCGCTGTACAATTTTGTGCATTATTCATTCACTACTATACTACAACTAAAATCCATTAACGATCACTTATTTTCATTATTTTGATTTTGTCTGGAAAATCAGACAAATCAATATCAGTCTGGTCAGTCTATCATAATCTCCGTGAGTCCAGATGGGCGTGATTGACAGATGGATTAGCCAATCAGAGACACGCACGGCCTGTCCTTATCCAAACAAACATGTCATCTTATGAGGAAAAAGGAAAGACCATAGAACTATAATAAAACCTGGAAGATGAATCCAAGATGGCCGTCCTGTTTATCCCTATGGAGAGTGCTCATTGGCGCATGACCCCAAAAAAGTTTCTTACTTCCGCATTTACTTCCTGATACGAAGGCTGACATCTTTGTTTTACTTCCTGATACGATGGCTGCCATCTTTGTTTTACTTCCTGAAACGATGGCTGCCATCTTTGTTTTAGGGCGCCACGTGACGACAATCCCCCACTTCATATAAAAACGGTAATTTCGGTGATTTTAGAAACGGTAGAAAAGAACATTTCCTTCTATTTTATTTAAATACAGATAATAATTCAGTACTGTCTGCAATTATAATGTGCAATTTTAGAAAAAGGCTGGTTCCAAGAGGCTGCAGTACCTCACACGGCCACAAATCAATCTGGGACCACAGACAGAGGGGGCGTACCTTATCGAGTTCTTTTAATACATCCATGGGAAAGACAGACTATCACAGGGACTGACGTGAAAAACACTGTGCATTTCTGCGGAATCAAAGAGCGAGCACAAAACTTAATCTGATGTGAGAGATATTTGATTTTGTTCTAAATGAAAGATGTCCAATGAACTTATTTGTTTGACATGCGTCTGATTGCACGGTACAGTTGGGAAATGACTTGATCCGATAGAGGGCGCGGTGGCCTTTTTGTATAGAATAGAAGAAGTTCTCTAGATCCCAGGCAAAGAGGGATGCAACCCAAAAACCAAAACTGGTGACAGAAGTATTTTTGTGTTTTAATAAACCATGAGATAACAGAGACATTTTCCCCGTTACAAGTAACTTCCATTTTCAACACATTCTAACTTGAACCCTTCCATGGTGACAAACAATACCATTTGTCTGTTTATTACCCAAACTTTTTGCTTTTGTAACTGTTTTCCCTTTTCCTGGTTCTAACAAGGCGCACCAATCAGAACTGCTCCTGCTGGGCCCACTGTACGGCAGCGGTAGCTCATTACCAATCAGAAGAAAGGAGGAGACGGTCCCCCGGGAGACGCCGCTTTGGACCAGACTCAAAGCTAACACACAAAGGACGCTGTTGTTTTATTCCTGTGTGTAACCATCTCCCATGCGCGTCATTCACACCTCACATTTCAGCGCGTCGTTGCTTGGTAGCCTTGTTCATACTTTTTTTATCACTCAACTTATTTTGCATATTGTTGTTTTTAAAGACAGGCGCTGAAATAGTTGCGCTGCTTTTGCGGCTTTTCTTGTCACAATGTTGTTTACATTGTTGTCGGGTGTTAAAATTAATTCTCCGTCAAATTTGGAATCATGAAAGCTAATTGTTTTATGCCTGAATACATTTTTGTGGCATGTATTACCGTTTATTTATAAGCAATTGTTGTTTCTTTTTTAAGAGCACCCTGATGTCAGAGAAAGCGCTTGACATGCTTGGAATATAGCTATTTTTAATGTTGATTCAGTTAAGCACACAATTCAGGGCCCATTAAACAAAGCTTATGAGTGTAAGTTTTACAATATATACGTGGCAAAGGAAGCCAGACAGAAAAGAGCAGCATTTTGTGATACTGAATCCAATTTGAAAACTGACATTTAGAGCAGTCACCCAACACATGTGTGCTTTATCCATTGAGCCACAAACCCAGATGTAAAGAGTCCATACATCGACCTATAATGTTATGAAAAAGAATCAGGCTGTACGGTATTTAACAAAATACTGTAATATCAAAACAAAATCTGACTAAGATGTATAGAAGTGTCCACATGTTTTCACTGAGGACCGCATTTATAAATATATTTAAAGCGGAGAGCCACAAACTGATGGTCAATACAGTCATTCAAGTATGCATTTGCCATGGCTTTGACAAAGTTACCTTAAAAAGTACGGCTAATTATGGCTGTTCAGTTATAGCAACAGTTATAATCCTAATTGAAATCCCAATTATTTCAAACAAAATCTTCAATCATATCTTCTGATTTTCCATCAGAATTAACTTGTAGAGAAAAAACAGGTCGAATACACTGTTATTAGTAATGTTTAAGAAAGTGCCTTTGCTCCAGGTTTTGAGTGGCAAAAGGAGGGCACTCATAACTCAACAGGCGGTAATTAATTGTATAGTCGATTACAACATTTTGTAAGAGAATAATAATAATCATAACCATCAAATCATAATGGTGTTTAAGCCTTTATTTAGCAAAGAAATTGCCCATTAAGTTACCCAGTGGCTTTTGGCTGTGTTGTCTATGTTTGGGAGCAAAAATAAAATAGGATTTTGTTCAATGTACAGTCTGTAACATGGTATATTAGGTTATAGGTTCAAATGTGTTTTACGCCTGAAAATAACAAGGAAAGAGAAAATCAATTCAACTCAAATACTATTTTGATGCTTGTTGTAAATGTCAAAAAGATAACAGCTATGGTGTCTCTGTGTTTCAAGTCACAGCAGCAACAATTTGGAAAAACACAGAAACGTTTTTCAAAATGTGTTTGGGGAAATTACATGTTTTCCAAAAATGTCAGAGTTTCTTTGAAGATGTTGTGGTCAATTCTTTGGAGATTATGATGTGCATGTACATGGAAAATAATGTCCAGCTTTTGCCACTGAATTGTCTGTTGTGGTTTTTTAAAAAATCTGGTCATCACTGTGAAGCAAAACCAGACAGAATTGATGATAAAGTCATTTGTCCTGCAAGGCTAATTATAAGGCTCTCTCTTCATCATTTGACAGCTCTTGCACCAGAGAAAAACTCCCTGACGTCATGTAAGACAACTGATTTGTTGATAAGAGTCACTCCGTTCAACTATAGCATCACAAAGACGCCTTAAAAAAGTCCTACAGTCTTACTAAAACATACACTGGTTCTCACTCTCTCCCCACTGTCCCTGTCATCGCAGCCATCCTCTAAATGTCAGTGTTTTCTGGGCTTCCTAATGCGTTCCTAAAATAGCCCATTGCTCCTCCATGGCTGCGCCTTAGAGTGTGACTCACAGCACGGCAGCAGCAGCAGCAGCAGCAGAGACACCACCACTTCCTCCCCAAAGCCAATTAAACATGCATAGGGGTGTCTCTGTGCCCTGCCAAAATCCAATAGAGCTGCATGGTCACACTCTCGCCCCATCCTTACCACTCTTACTCTTTCGGCAATGCTCCACTTTTTCCCCTTTTCCCCCCAATTAGAGTCAATTCTCTGAGGCAGACTGCTTGTACCTGTTGAGCAATTTTATTTTACTTTATGATATTTCTGTGGCAACACGTTCGAGGAAAGAGAAGGTAAGAATGTGTTGTAATAGTTAACATAGGTTGCACCATGCAGTAGACTGGGTTGCCCAAGCAAATAGTTATGCAGGTGAAGACTGACAAGGTAAGGACGAGAGATGCAGAGGTCAATGTGAGACATCTCTGAAGTTTATATAAAGTATTGTTGAACATTGACTAGGAAATTACACAGTAGAAGCCTTGAAAAGAACTTGAGAAGAAGTGACCTCATCCACCGTCCTGAAATATTAAGACTCCCCCCACGGTTAAGCCATGCAAACTCTGGATGTAAATCAGTGCATGAGAAGACACAATGTGGCTGCACGTTGTGGGTGTTAAACTATCTTGTGTTGGGTCAGGTGTTAAACTTTCATAAGGCACGGCTCCTTTACTCTTACTTCTTTTTCCATTGCTGTCATTCATTTGATTAATTTTTAATTTCTTTTAAGACAAAAATACAAAAGATCAGGCCTGGCTCAGTTTAAAAACTTAGTAGTAATAAGTACAGGCTATAAGTGGTGATTGGTCTATGGGTTTCAAGTGAGGAAATAAATTCAAAACTAATACTATATGTTTGTATATATGATTTTTTTTAAATGATAATGAATAGAATACAACACAGACTATAAATAAAAAATAACAGAAAGACACAGGGTGCAAAAAGGCAAAGATAAAGTCAGTGTGGCAAATGTCCCCTTTTGAATGTGGCTTATTTGTCCCAGTGTCTGACAAATTTGTCCATTTTCAAAGTCAACGCAGGTAAGTCTTATTTCATAATTGTCAATTTTATTTTTTAATCATTTGAACTGAGAAACATCTTCAATATATTACAATGTTATACCAGGGGTGGAAAGTCACTACAAATACTCAGATCATTGTACATTTTGGGAGTAATTTACATTTTAGTCGATTTTTAAACATATGCTTGAACTTCTTACTGAGTGAAATTCTGTGCAATTGTTATTAATTAAAATCAGTATGAGAACCAAGGGCAGTTCAAGTCCCAGTTGTTCCAAAGCTCTTGTCTCACCACTGTCTCTGCTGCTCATTATAGCCACAAACAAACGCACTGCATGGCCTGCTCTGATTGTCCAGAGCCACGCCGCGAGACATGAGGATTGAGTAAAACAACTTCATTCATCATCATGTGTACTTTTTACTTTTACAATTTTTGCAGCGAGTATTATTCAGTACTCTTTCCACCATTGAACGTTACTTACTAAACATGTCGACAAATCACTTGTGGCCAATATTACAGACTTCACAGGAGTATATTTAGATGCTGTTATATGAAAAAGGACATGGAGATATGGAAAATTAGAATATCAACTTGTTTTAAGGCGAGACACAACAGGCCAAATTCTTTTTTTTCAAACTTTACAATCTTGAACTCAACCCAAGTGCCATATCTAAGAGGCGAAATTAGAATTTTTAGGACAATTTTTAGTCCACTCTAGTTTACGTAAAAACTAAATAAGAAATCCAAAATTCCCCTCTGTAAATTTTTTCATAACTAATATGTGTATAAATATGTGTCTATATGCGTATTTTGGCCATTTTTACACATAAAATGCCTTATTTCTACAGGAAAACATGACATGATCTTACGTTTATGAGAAGTTTACATAGAGGAGAAGTTTCAAATTGATATTTTTAAATTTAAGATTTTTTCCTATTCAATTGTAGTGTCTCACCTTAAACTATTAACATTTACTTAAAAAAGACAGGAACTTCTATCATCTGCCAAACAAGAGCGATGCAGTGATATTTCTCTCCTTTTGTTAATTTTATGGTTCATTCATTGTGCGATACTTGAACCTCGCCCTCTTGATATATTGTGGAAATATCATCTGAACATCCTCATCGAGACACTCCAAAAAAATACTGATATTCTCATTTTGTCATATATTGCCCACCTCTAGTTACAAGTTTATCATTCTGGACAATACAGTTCCATCAATGTGTGATAAAATAACGAGATTTGTGTCAGAGCCGCGTCCATTCACCTCTACCCCATCTGTGCATAACTAGCCTCCACATTAGCCAGAACATGTCCGGTGCATATATAGCGCTTAGTGGTGTGGAAGGAGGAAATGGAATGGAAAGCCTCAAATGTCATACTGTATATGGATGGGCTGATTTTCCACATTTAATCAAATTCAAAGCCGCTTTAAATGTCATTGTTGCCTTAATTAACAGAGAGCACAGTGTTGTATCAGGCCCACAATGGGGACAGCTTGTTACCGCTCCAGTCATTTGTATTCATAAAACCCCGTTCCACCGAGTTGCATCATATTCTGGGGTTTGCACAGAGAGGAGAGGTGGCCCATCAGATCACATTCAAAGAGACTCAATCCAACAATTAACACCTGAGATTTACTGGCTAAAGATGTTGTTCATCAATTTAGTGGAGATTTCATCGCTGTCCTAAAACTATTCTCAGATGGCCTTTTTGAACTCTTTATCCAGGCTTGTGACTGCCGCAAAGAGATGCTATAAGAGGTTGGGCTTTTATTTTAAACATGCATTCAGTATTTCGACAGAGTGGTATAATTATACAGGCAGCATAACTGATCAAATGTATTTCTTTGCATTGTTTGGCCTTAATTTTGTTCATGGAGCTATTGTTTTGTTCAAATTAACTATATATGTGACCATAGAAAATGAAAGTAGTTTCTCCAGTGCTATCTCTATGGGATTTGCAGAGTCCCAGTAAAATGATTGAATACTTAAGGATCAGGCAGTGAACAGTGAGCTGCAGGTGGATGTCACTGACAACATGTTAAAGACTTCACAAATGAGGTGAATACTTCCCCAGACACTTCTGTGTTGGTGAATAGAGGTGTTTGTGGGTCGATGCTAACGTTAATGCTAATTTTGAAACATTCTAAACAAACAAACTAACGTACATACAAAAAAAAACTGAACTAATCTACAAGTAGGCATTTTACATTTTAATTGATATTTTAAGTTTTAATAAAAGTTAGCATTAGCTGTGAGAAGCGGTTAGCATAGCCAACTGATGCTGTGCGCAGAGCTCATTCATTTCCTCACCACACTGAATCAAAAACCGCTTATTTTTGGAAAGAAAAGTAATCAGTTCTGCTGTGTAAATAATTATGTAGAGTAAATTTATCTGATTTTCAACTGTTTACTCGATTTCCTTTCCTTAGATGGCAGGTACAAAGTAAATATTTAGTGTAATTGTAGACCTTTATATCTGTTATTAGACTGTGGCAGCTCTTTTACATTTTAGCTGTATTTTAAGTAAAATGTCATTACTCACTGTAGGCTCACCCTCTCATTAAATTTTGAATGCTGCGTGTTCACGTCCATGACCTCTACACTGGTCAGAGGTACCAAATAATCTTTAGACTCAACAAAGCACAAAGTCATAGGTACAAATTTGAATGTGACGGTTTGACATTTAAATCCGTAACACAATTCTAGATTCGTGATGATCTCATATATTACGGCTGTCTGCTGTCTTTCCAACATTTTATTTCTGTGACATTACATCTACTACTATTCAGTCCTCTCACGCTACCATTGCTATTAATTAATGACACAATAAACAAATCGGTTTGAAAAAAAAAAATCCTAGCACTTGTCATGCCTTTGGAGCTGCTAGACTTGTCACCTCGTAAGACACAGCCAAAGCCGTTCCCCTTGAAGCAGAGGAAGCAGGGAGTCGGGGAAGATAACACAGGCAGGCAGCACTAACCGATCAGAGCGCTCCAACTGAGATATGACCCACATAGACCACTGCTCATTTAATCAGCCTGCTACTGGCAGCATGGCGCCACACAAGGCAAAAGGAGCCAGCGGATGCAGGCAGGAAAGGTGACAAAGACGCCTGGATGGATGGATGGATGGATGGATAGACAGTTCCCCCTCAAATGTCTTGCCTATTCCAAAATATTTTTTATTGATAAGCAGATCTTTCTTCTTCTCATTCCCCCACCGTTATTCTTTTCCTCGACTTCTTTGACAAAGTGCATCTATGATCAAAGCAGATAAGGCATGGAGCAAGTCTTTAATATTATAGAGATGCCAAGCAGGGCTTATAGCAAACAGAGTTGTAAGAACTGTTTGCAACGGTTGTTTTGGAAATTCAAAGACAATATCTTGGAGCTATTTATGCTTTCTGAATTTGTTTTATTTCCTGCGTTCAAGATAATGCACATTTATTATACAGGTCGACTGCAGATAAACCGACGAAAGGACTTTTTATGATTGTGAAAATAGCCACGTTGACAAGTCTGAGCTGTCTTTGTGCGCGTCAACAAGGGTAGTAAACAGCAGGTAATCAATATAAATCAATTCAATAAGTACTAGGACACGTGACTTGTAATGATCACAGGAACCCAAGGAAAGCAAAGGCATTTTCAAGACCAAATTCTAGCTTTTGTATTTCATATTTCTTCCGTTTGTTTCTCAGAATTTAAAGTCGAGATATGCAGTGAAGCAGGCCTTGGGTCAGTCTCGGCAGGAATAGCTGCTTTGGCTCAAACATGCGAATAGTTATTTGTCTATAATGCATACAGTCGACTGTGAACAAATGCATAAATAAACAAATGCATAAATAAATAAATTGCTGGCTCAATTGTGCTCAATCCAGAGAGAAACTATAGTATGTATCTCAGATGAGGTACGTCCTTCACAGCAAGTAAACCAAGTAAACCAAATTGGGCAGAGAGGGAGGCAGAACACAGAGAGGCTATTACAACACAAAGCTAAAGTTTAAAGGGGACATATGCAAAATCGACTTTAATGAGATTTTAACCTTACTTTACTCTAAGTTGTATTTTGATTTAGGGCTGCAACTAACAATTATTTTAGTAATCGATTAGTCTAGTGATTATTCTTTCAATTAATCAGTTAGTTGTTTAAAATGCAAAAAGCACGTGAATATGAGATTTTTCTCACTTTTATCCAGATAAAGTCATAAAACCTCTCATTTCAGCACATAAAATGTTTTTGAGTCTGTGTGTCGACCCGTTAATGATTATGCAATTACTTAATTAGTTGGCAACTATTTCTATAATCGATTAGTTGCGATTAATCAATTAACTTGTTGCAGCCCTATTTTGATTCATTCCTGCATGTTTGAGTAATCCTGTATTGTCCAACAACTGAGGTGTTCAGTAAAGTCCTGTTTTCACACACCCTCTAACCCTGCCCACATCCCCGCACTTAGTTGTGATTATTTGAAAAATTAAGATTCAGAGTTCTAAAATGTTACGTTACCACTTTTCAAAAATACAAACATGTCAATGACAATAAACAGGAAAAATGTCACAATGAAGAGACAGAAAGTCAGTGGACCTGTTTCTATTACTCATCCATTCTAGATCAGTTATGTGGTTTACGATGAACAAAATGTAAAATCGTGGTCTGTGTTATAGTTCAATACTAAATACTCGAAAAAATAATATATAGAATAAGAGAATTATGTTTTTTCAATATTACAGAATCTCATGTAACACTAAATCCAATAAATGGAACAATATGCATAATACACATCTGCTTCTCCTAAATGTGATTATTCCAGTGTGATTTCTCAAAAATAGCAAAAACATTGAACCATGATTTTGTACATTGAAGACTTTTTTTTTTATTAAAATAACTTGACTCTGTCTCGAGTATCGTCTCAGATTCAGAAATTATTTTTAAACTTCTTTCATGGGCTGACAACTTGTTAATTTGATTTGTGACAAAAACGTACTCACTTCTAGAGGAAACATCTGCTGGGAGTATTTTGACAGGAGCTTTGGTGGCCCACAGTGAGTATGACGTACTGCGGTGTGTAACCCAAACCTCAACATATGTCATCGTATCCCAGCATGCAACTTGGCACTGGTGTATTGGACTGTTTCAAAGTGCAGTGTAAGAGCAGGTGACTAATCTGATTAACAAAGGCTGTGTTTCTTGAGCGAGGACCAAGGAGTGAGGCAGGCGACTGTACTACGGCTGTATGTCTGACGAGGATGTTGTATCTTATCACACTGTACAAAAGGAAAAGTACATTACCATTTACTGCGGATATCTGTACTTTTGAACTGGACTGAAAAGTAAAGTACTTTTGAGATGTCTGAAATGGCCATGGTGACAGAGTTCTTCAGCAAGATCTCTACATTTGATGCTTTAATAGTTTTCAATCGATTTTTGTTATGTGACAATGTACTTTTACTTTAATAACAAACTTAAGTACTTCTTCCACCAAGTAACAAGTAATATGTATCACAATACAGCATGTGACAAGGAAATATTCCATCTAGTATGTCAAGATTATTTGGTTAATTGATAAAAAGGATTATTTGGATCACAATTCTCGTAAAACTTAAACATAATGGCAAAAAAGGCATTACAGTTCAATATCCTCTAAAAAGAATACCTAAATATAAAGTATGTTACATTCATTTCTCTTTATCATTTAGAATATTTGATTTCATAAAGATGGTCATATACTTTAGGAATGATAATGTATTTGACAGTGGTATTATTTCACAGTGTGGCCGTGATGTCAGTAAGTGTGAAAAATATTCTTCTCACAATAATCACAATCACAGTAGAACAACAGCGTTATACTGTGGCATCCTTCTTCTGTCATTGTTTGTGTGAGATTTGTTGCAAGAGGAAGTGTTAGTCATTTATGGCTGTTTAATGTGAGAAGAAAATACGATTTAAGAAAATTCTATCTTCTCATTAGGGCCTGAGATCTCAACAAAAGAAGGGCCTCGGTGAAGGTCACAAACACTGGCCTGGTAGTTGTCAGATAGACTCAAAGAAATTCACATAAAGTCACATACATAACATATTCAACTTCACTTCAACTTAGTGCCAAAAATAAACTTGTTTTTGAGGATGAGAAGAGGCCGGAGTATCCAATGAGAACTGGAGAAAATGCCAAAAATGTCGCACTGAGGATCAAACCCAAACTGCTTACCTGAAAAATAAGGATATATTTTTTGTAAATAAATATTCAAATTCTCATCTCATTTCATCAGTGAGCTTGCTTATTTAGAAGTGCGCCTGTATCATTTACCTTTGAGATCCAACTGTTTTGTTAACTCAAGTACAAAGGAAAGTACAAAGCGTGTGTGAGACTGATGTTATTTTTAACCTGCAGCCTTCTCACTTCTATAAGAACCAGTGAGTTTGTTTGTTAGTCAGTGATTGAGCTAAAGCTTTGATCCTTATCTTAGGTAATTCAAATGGGCAAATCCTTTTTGAGCTAGAACAAAAAGACAGATGCATCTTTCTAATTAACCTAATATGTGGAGGGCCACCAGCAGAACAACCGTCTGCTAAACACAAACTATAACATAATAACCAAAATGTCCAAAATGATATACCACACATTTTATAAGGTAATCCACCTCTAACATGAGGGCCATGGACAAAGTAAAGGGCCACAGCCTGGTGGTCATTACAGTCACTCGTTCAAATATTGGCATTTAGAAGACGTTTGACTGAGCCATCACTCCTTTATTCAGACGTGGAGTGAAAATATAAAGTCTGTCTCACACAAAAACGTGAAAATACTGGCTATGTAATGCTGAAGGTTTTCAAAAGTTGCTGTATAAAGTAATGCTTATTAGTGATTTGGGCCCATTCACCAAGAAGCCTGAGCGTCAACAAAAATAATCTGATCGATGTCATCAAGAACAACATTCTGTCCAAACTGCAGGAACAATTTACACGCGATAGACACATTTTTCTGACAGTTTTGTAATCAATTATACTTCATAACAATTGTGTATGGATTTTGGACCTTGTTTACAATATGGTTGCTAGGTAACAGTTACGTAACTACTATATCTACCTATATCTGCTGCTCGTCCAACCAGGAGGTAACATTCTGAACTCACTGAAATTGTTAAATTGGGAGAAAATAGGCTGTTTTTAGTAAAATCTTAAATTTAATCATATTCAGTTTTAGTGAAATATGTAGTCAACCTTGTCATAAGCACTTTAAGCTTTATTTATCCATTTTACTCACACGACACATTTCCAAAACAAATTTTATTAACTCACAACTTGAATCTGGAGTTCTCTTATTTCAAAATGTTATGTTTGCAAATTCCCTAAATGACTTGTGGTTCTGGTTATGAAAACACTTTGCTTGTACAGTACATCGACGGATAAGACTCAAGAGGCAGAAAACCGCAAAAGCTATGTCAGTAATTTATTTGTTGGCAAACAACTTTCACTGTTACAACAAATATTAGTTTTGAGATCATTCAACTTTGAACCCATACAAAAAGAATAAATAATTAGCATAATATTGTAATAATCATGATCATAATAATTTAAAAAAATAACCCAAAAACAAAGCCAGTGCCACTTTTATTTAGTCCTACATAGAACTATCCTCTATCCTCCAAGCTTGTTTTGCCATCTTTAAACCAATAAACAGATAAATAAATAATTTCTCTCTTGGGGATATGGAGGGGCTTGTGGGATACATGTGCAAGCTAGACTTCATACACTTTACCAATTGATCCTCCTACATAAGTAAACATTGGCGTCTCCACATTGGACAGTGCTGTAGTGGTTTTCACATTTGTTCACTACACATATACAGTGTAATCTTGGCATTTCAGGGGTCAGAGCTCCCTTCTGCTTTTCTCCCTTTTTTCTTCAATAACATTTAGTATCTCGTTTGTTCTGTACAGTAACCATGTCGACCAGCACATCAGTTAACATCAATTAGTATTTGGCAAAAGAGAGGATATGCTTCCATTCATTTCCTATTTTACTGTGGGCTCCAAACAAGTCATTGCTTTCATTTATCACCATAGCAACCATCTCTGTAACTTCAAAAACTACACAGTGGTAAAGTATAGTAGCAGTTGATCTCAAAAGTGAGTGACAGCGGTGTGTCTATAAAAGGTCCAGGATGAAGAGTGTCAAGTATATGTGTGTTATAATTAAAGAAGTGCTTCATTGTCTCTGTATTGATGAAAAAGTAATATGAGATATGGTAGTTCCTTGCTCCTTCTACACCAGAGCATCAAGACATTTCTGAACAGTTCCACAGACAAAAAGATTTGTAAACTCATATGTAAAAAATAAGACTTGGTCATATGCAACATTTGAATCTGTATTCTGTACAATACATAGAAATAGTTTGTGATTTCTTCATAATCCTTTTGATAACAGAAAAATGCGTACAGAAAAAAGGAAAGATAACCATTTTTTTCTATCAAGTCTGTAATATGTTCTTCCTTATTTTTCATTGAAATACACAGTAGCCGCAGTCACTACAAGTCGCAGGAATGTTACACCAGCCCAGACACAACTCCATTTTAGCAGATATGAAACAGGAAGAGAGAACATTAGTGACATGTTTACAGTTTGTTTGCCCCAAGTCTTTTCGGGATGGGGGTATAAGTCATAGTACATCCTCTGTTTTGATTGGCAGGTAAAGGGGCGGACCCTTTACATGGCTAGTTCATGTTGTGCACTGTTTACCACCTGCTCTTTCCAGTTGGAGAACTTTCCTCCAAGTCTTTGAGAGTGACAGAGAGGACAGACATACAGACGGACGGGTCCTCAGGTTTTGGACACTATATGCTATGATCTGCTAAAGAAGGTCCATATTGGGGGATTTGCAGGGCTACGATCAATCCAAAGATCTCATAGTAAAGTAACAGTGAATAAAATTACAAAATCCCTCCCCAATTCCTCTTCATTTGCAAGTAATTGTCTTAGCCCACTAACTCTATTCATGACAATACATTCAGATTCCTGTTTGCACTTTTACTGGCAACCACAGAAGTAAGTGTCACAAGTATTTGGCGATCTCGGGCTAGCTCTGCCTGTCAGATTTAGATGTTCGAAGGAGTTTTTTCAAGGGGAGGGATAGAAGTCTTAGGGATAGCTCTATAGACTTGTAACCAGATGAGAAGGGTCTACAGGGGGCTCCTCGGGCGAGGAATCCGACTCGTCCTTATTTTCTGATACCATATACCCATCACTGCCACCACGGCCCATGTGGTAGTAGCTTTGCAATTCATGGAGGTGGTTTCTGGACCCCAAGTTGGGCATGCTCTTGTAGTACACGTCATCCAGCTCGGGGGCAGTGGCACTCTTACAAGGTTGAAGCTCGCCCGAACTCTCGTCCTCTCCGTCGGTCAGCCCGTTCATGTGCGCGTCGGGCAGGTCGGTGAGCACCGGCATGCTCGTGTAAAGAGAGTCTCTATGATTGGGCGAGTGTGTGTGCTCGTCTGTGTGCTCATTGGTCAGTAAAGGGAAGAAGCTCTCGCTGGTCTCCTGGGGCATGCGGCGTGGCCTGGAGAAGCTGTGGGGTGGAGGGGGTGGCGGCGGGTGGCTGTCCGGGGGTGGGGGCCGTGGAGGCAGCAGAGGGGCGTTGGACTCCTCGCGGATGATCTCCAGGCCCAGGTTCTCGTCGTGGGGGAAGGCCGCCGGGTTGTCCAGCACCATGGGGCCGGGGTCTTCTTTAGAACTGACCACGCAACCACTCACACCACTGCTGCTACTGCTACTGCTGCCCGGCATGCTCCCTACGGACACAAGAAATAGGGATTAATGATTTGAATGATTGTTTTATCTCTGTCAAGTAGTGTCTTTAGAGATTTTATTATAATTTTATAATAATTATACTAGGTAAGTGGGTTTCTCAAGAGAGTTAAAAACAACTGAAAAATAAAAGAAACAGAAAAAAGAAAAGCAGTTTGAAGTTGATTTGCCGCTTAGTTCACCTGCTAGGCTCAGTATTACCTGGATTAAACTGGTTTCTATTTGTAAGAAAATCATCTTAGATGACAAATCTGAGGAGTCAATTACCTAAAATCACACCCAAATGAAACATTAACTTCTCAAAACATTGAGTGATGCATTCAAGCAACATAACAGACCTTCAAACTGAGTTGGCATTGTAATAACAGTTTAATAGAATCATTTTGCAGTTCTCACTAGATCACTTGTCGTAAAAGTGTCATGCTGTGTCAAAATACAAGTGTCAAACATTTCAAAGAATAAAACAAAAAAATTTGACCTGAAAATACACATTTTGAATAAGACCTCATAACTCATTCACTTGAATTTCAGCACTGGAAAAAATAAATGTCATTGTTTCTAAATAAATTATTTTTTATAGAAGTTAGTTAATTAGTAAGTTTATATCTTCTGTTATTAGACACAGTCAAAAGGAGAATCAGAAACGATCATGTGTGTTTTGCAGACTGAAAGGGTTTAGGCTGGTTTAGTTATATTCATTTACACACAAACACAATCATCCATATACATAATTATTTACACTTATTTAGATACATACAGTATGCCTCTATGCGTACTCAACAAGGTTATCTACATGATATGTGTCTATATTTTTGTATTATATTGGAATTAAATATTATTGTTTTTGTAACCTTTTAATCCAAGCCATTCCATATTAACTCCTCTAACGGAGATACACTTTTTAGGCTAGTTCTCATGATTTTCTTTCTGAAAAATACTAGATCTTCTGAGGTTGTTCCAGGTCTCTCTGGTTTTGAACGTCTCTTGGATACAGTGACAGAGCATATGGTTATGTTCCTAACAGCTCAAAATTCCAATGTAAGGGTGAGATGAGATCATGTCGTTTTAAGATCATTTTATTTTATAAAAAGAGCATTTGTTAGTCATAGTAACCACACAATTCCAAGCATGTAACAACAGAAATGGCATTCAAATCTCATAAGACTGTTTTTGAGTGTATTCTAGCTTTATCTGATCCTATGACATGACCTTTTTTGCCTTAATGCATTTTAATTCAGTAATTGTTCTGAGTTGGTGAATAATGACAGCAGTAGTTGTGAGTAGTCACCTCCATTGGCCAAGCTGCTGTTGACCAGCTTGTTCATGAGGTTGTGGTTGCGCTCTGTTGTGGCTCGTTCGTGGTTGTTCAGGTATGATGGGATGTAATTGGAAGTCAGTTCTTTCAGGATCTTCTTCTCCAGAGTGGTCTCCTTGTGGTTGCTATGGGTACCGTATCCCCCGCTGCGATCCAGGATTTGGACGCAGTCGCTCAGGTACTCGCTGCTGGCCATGCTGTAGTTGTTGGCGTGGTTACCATTGAGAGGGAGCGTATCCATCACACTGGAGTCTCTGGCATTGTTCAAAATGCCCTCTGAAAGAGAAACAGTTGAATGATTAAATAATTGTTGAGAATTGTCAGAAGGGATTTAATTATTGCATGATATTATTAGATAGTGAGAACTGAGAATAAAAATATGTAATGATAATTTCTTAGTCAGAAAATAGCTTTAAGGGTGCATAATTTATTTAACAGAATCCACTGATGTAATTTATTTTCCCAATTTACTACAGGGATTATAAATACTAAGTTTGTTGTAAAATGTTATGACTACAGGAATTGGGCAAAACATGATTACCAGTCAATTATGAAGCAGCCTTTACTCTGAGCCAAATATCTTATCTAATCAGTGTGTTTCACTGTCCTACTTTAACCATAGCAACTTAGAAAATAAAACACACACTAGTAATACTGTATTTCTCCCCAACCTTTTACTTGTCAGAAAAGTGTGACAAACAATACAAGCCAGTCAGATTATGGACTGGAGAATTGAGGCAGAGCGTTAATGTGGCCGACAGCCAAACAAAAGCTGCTACTCTGTTTTAAATTGGACTCAAATTCCTAGTCAGAGTGCTTTTGAAACTAGCAAAGAGAGAAGACAGTGGATGGTGCCAAAGTAGTTGAGTATTAATTTAGCCGTACTTGTGTCTCGGTAAGGTGCTAATGGACAGCATGAGGGAGGAAAGAGAGAAAAGACACATACATGAGTGCATACGAGTTTAAACAACCACACAATCAGCAAAGCATAATTAAATTTGCAAAATTACACTATTCTGAGTGCACATTCAGCTAACTAACACATGCAGAGAAACAGCTAAAAGATGTACAGTGCAAGGACATACTCAAATGAAGGGCATTTCAACTAAAAATATGCACAGCTCCCAAGTGACTTATGAAACATTTGGAGTGGATTGAATACGATAACTGTCAAATTTAACAAGGCCGAGTTCTACACAAGAGAAGACATTTTATTTATTGAATAGTTTAAACAAAATTATTTTTCAGGGAAGTATAATTTGGACCAATGAGTTTGCTACAGAACATCCTGTTGAGGTCAGTTAAGGTAATAGTCAGAAAGAATACATATGGACTGAGCGAATATGGCCCCATTTAAAAAACAGTTCAGCAGACAATAAACTGGATAAATATCTCCACTCCGCTGCAACAAGCTGGTGGTGTTTGGGAAATCTTTTCATGCAGTGTAGAAGTTGCCCACTGGGTGTCCTTTGTGAAAGACAATATGATGGATGGAAGTCCCTTGGGAGCCACACTGATAGCAGATATTACCCTCAAATGCATCACAGTTATATTCTGGCTATAAGGCAGGCAAGCATGCAGCAAATACATGTAAAAGAGAAAAGATGAGGCAGACCTTGAGTGTTGTACATGCCCACGGCCGGGTTGTTATAGACTGCAGAATCCCCCAGTAGCGTGTTATAAGGATTGTTAGTACCATGGGGACGAAGGAGAGCATTAGTTATAAGATGATTAGCCATGGCTCCTGGTACAGGCAGATAGAGAGAGGAGAGAGAGGACAGAAACAGACGAGTGGAGAGGGGGAGACAGTATGCAGATGTGGCAGTAAGAAGTGGATGGGACGTGAGTGTGTGGAAGAAAGAGGGAGAGAAGAGCACAGGTAAATCAAACAGGCAAAAAAATAAAAACGCAAGTCTGAGGTGAAAAGCAACTCGACAAGTCCTTCTGGCAGCCGGACACGTACACAGGCTGGACGGAGACACGGAGAGGTGTGTGTGCTGCGCCCCCAATAAACGCTTGAGCAGGGAAGCGTGACTACAGGAGACTTAATGGACAAAAGCTCTGGGAATGTGTCTGTCTGAGTGAGTGAGCTCTGGCTTTTGGGTGAGTGAAGCATCACAGAGTATTGTTACTTCAGTATAATGCTAATAAAGTTGAAGTTGTGCAAATAATTGATTGACTATGTAACTGTTTATTAATAGAATGACATGTAAAGTAGAAATAAAAATACATTTTCGCGTTTACGTCACAACTTGTGGTGAGTGGAGCTGGCAAATGTTTATTACAGAATTAAAGTGTGAAGCCACGTTCTCTAAAAAAGTGTGATAAGGAAATTTCTGCCTTGCCATAATGTTAATGAAGCTTCAAAGCCAGCTGAGGTTCTAGATGTAAATTGGAGTAAATTGAAGGCTAACGATGTGATAATTAATGTCCATAATGTGATTATTTTTAGCGCAACATTTAAAACCTAAACTCTTAAATGTTTTTGTGTTTTATTTTTCCTCATAACGTCTTGGACAAAAAACAGATGGGAATTTTATATCCGGAAGCTGTATGTGTACCTGCTATATTTCTCATTCATATTTTCCAGGAATACCACAGCAAACCATTTTTTATGTTACATTATTGTGTAACTACAAAATACCTGTTGCACAAAGTGAGCTAGAGCACACTGTTTCAGGGAGTAGCACTTAATAAATGTAATAAATTTAAATGGCAGGAGTAAACGTAGGAGAGCACTAAACGCCTAGACAGTAAGGTAGTAAACTGTAAGTGACATTATAAATATGCTGTGTAAAACGGAAGCAGATTATTTCCAACTGCCATCCGAAGTAGCTCTAAATTAAACCCGCTCCTGTCATTTCACCAAGTCAATCTCCTATCAGGACGTCCAATTCAGTCCTTTCCATCCATGAAAGCTGCAGTAACACAGTCATTTGAAATCTCCGAGCTACTTTCGAGGGAGAGAGAGAGAGAAAGAGACCAGGATGCGGGAGGTGTCTCTTTAGCCTGCCTCTCTTAAGTGTGTGATAATTCTGCCGCTGACACACACCGCGTAGCTTTAGCATCAATCTGTCATGCTAACAGCTTATTAGTGGCCTGGAGGAAACCGGGGCCACACCTCGACTCGGAGACTAACAAATGGTGGTGTACGCATGTGTATGTGTCACAATGTTTAGGCATTTGGCCCGTCTCTACGTCCTCATTACCCCGGCACAAGCCACGCTCATACAATTCGTTCTCGCTGACCATTACTGTGGCTTCAACAGTAATAACCAAGGAATACAGAGGAAATACTTAGCATAATACCCATTTAACAGCTAACAGCGGCTTACGTATGAGGCGGGAGAAGCTAAGCCGGACGTGTCTTATGTGCTTACCTATGCATTTGTGATAGTGCGGTTAAAGGGCTTTAAAGTCTGGGAGAAGATTATTAAAGCTGGCAGTAAATTTGCATTATTTACAGTGAAGGAATTGGCCCACCAGTTAAGTCCTTTGAAGGATCCAATGAATGGGGCAATATAGTGAAGTAACAATACGCTTGTAAAGTCACCGTGGCCATTGAAATAGGGTTTATGAAGTGAAATGTGATTATCATATTTGAAAACGAAAAGGAGGCAAGCCTAACTCATAAAATGGGTTAATTGGTTAATAAAAGCATTCCATAACCAAGCATAATTCTCTAACATGTACATAAAGTAATCTCTCAAACTACATCCCAAAATACAGTATATTTTGAATGGAAATGTATCATTTAGCCTAACTGATGCTGAGGTAAACACAACTGAAAGCCACTGATAGAAAAGCATACAGTAAATGGTAACTGGTGCAAGTAATTTAGAACACCAATTTGCAAAGGTTTGTAGGATATCTCAAAATTCTTCTTCATTAATCAACTATAATTCCTTAGTAACTACAACTTACTTCCAAAACCTGCTCCTCCCACTCCAAGAACGTGTCCTGACTCTTGTTTACAATCTACTTTGCTAACCCTGTCTCAAGCGGAAGAACACAGGGCTATCATCTTAAAGTCTTGGCTGCTACTGCTCCGCTAAATGACAGCGTATGCTTTGAGGCCCTCCTGCTATTTATAAAGTACATACAGTGACAGCGATGAGCATGCAAATGGTAGGTATCCTGCGGTTACCTCTGTTGAGAGTAGCTGAGCTGTTGATGTCTCCAGTGATGAAGGACGACTCCTGTTTTCTCACAGTGTCATTCCACATACGCCTGATTCGACTCTGTGCAGGAGACGATAAGAGGGAGAGGACACAAAGAAGCAGTGGTCGTGGTAGGAGTCAAGGTAAGGAGAGGGAAAGACAACAAAAAGGGAAAAATATGGTGAGCAAAAGTGGGTTGTGCAAAGAGGGCAGTTCAGTGTAGGAGAGGTAATAAATGTGGCAGGGGAGTAGGGAGAGGTGATGGTCAATTAGTCCCAATTGTATTTTATGTAAAATATTCAATGAATTAAGCTTTCGTTTAGGGTTCGGTTATCACACTTTTAACACAATCCATGAGCATATTTCTATTGCACATTATACTTCATTATATTTATTCATAAATGCATTGAAGCCAGAGGGTGGGTGGGGAGCCTCAAAGATTAAACTAAGACTAGTTCACAATCAAATATAGAAAGAAAAAACTGAGCATACAGGGAATCGGCTATTCAGCATCACTGTAGAGTGCACATCAAGCACTATAATACAGAGCAACAGCATAATTATGTATTCTAAAAAGGGATGTTTGTATTTTTTTGTCCAATACAAAAGTATGTGGCAATTATATTTTGCATATGGCATAAATTTGTAGTACCCTGTATCAAACTCTTGGGTTTAAACTTTGGGTGTAAACTTTGCTTAGATGGATTGCAGTTGAAAGTGGCTGGTGATAACCGAGGACCCTGTTGGTGCACTGGTCTCACCTGGGAGTCTGCTGTGCTGTAGCGTCCAGGTGTGCAGGCAGGTAAGCTCACCTGAGAGCCTGTAGAGTAGCGGCCAGGCGTCCGAGACGTGGTGGTCTTACTGGAGGAGGAGATGGAGGTCTCCACACTTTTACCGCTACAGCAGTGAGTACGCAGGCATTTCCCGTACTCTTTCCGCACCTGTGGAGATAAAGTAGTACACAGGTGACACTCACAGATGTGAACCACCACAGGGTGTTCTACTTACTTTATTGGGGACATACTCTTTCGCACACTGTGCTCATGATTAAGACCAGACTCCTTATTGTTATTATGCTTCTAAGAAATTCCTCAAACAAACATGAAAGTTCTAAAACACACATGAAAAGATTAACTCCCTATCCCTATCAACCCAGGCCCAAATGTTATTACAGCCATATTGATCTGAAATGGACCTAGTCCTTCGAGAGACATATGATGCACTTGTACACAAAGAACATCTGCATTTAGATCACAATCAAGTTAGAACAAATAGGACCGTAATTGGCTTTTAACAAGCCTGTTGGACTGGCAGGCGTGTGTTGCCACATGCTCTGTTTGCACAGCTGCGTGCTGAGTTGTTCCATGCTTCTTGGGAGAAAGCACTTTGGGCCGGCGCCAGAGAAAACCTCAGCAGTGTTCGGACGACATGTCTCGAGATACCTGATCCTTCGGCCTTTCACATACCTAAGTGCAGAGCACAGGCTCAAGCGTAGATACACACTGCACTTGTTCACTGGTCAAACCTTTAAAAGTGAAAGACTCTCCGCGGGACTGCAGCCAGACAAAAGTATTAACCGCTCTTTCCCTTCACATCATACTCCTCTTCTGTTCTCCCGAGCACTGACAGTGTGTGGGAGACTGTAAAAATATCCTCAATGTGTAGGCTCCTTCTGCAAACCATATTTCAAATGAAGCAAGTGATACACACTGTGTATACCAAATGCTGTATTAATAATGCTAACTGTAGAAATAGCTTTAAAATAAGAAAAACTAAAATTCAGCGTGGGCATGCAAGCATTTGAGCTTAACCTAAGCAGAATCTGCCTAACAAATATCAAATATACATTTACTTCTATGTGCGCAGGCAAAACGTTATTCTAGAGTTAGCAGTGGTGTTTGCTACACAGACTCTTACCTTCTTTTGTAGTATACAGTGGAAGATGAAGATGAACATGCCCTGCAGCGAGTTGAAGATGGTGAAGAGGTACGCCATAATAACAGTACTCTCGTTGATGTACATGAGGCCAAAAGCCCAGGTGAGGCCCAGCAGACACAGCAACGCTATGGCCCCGATGACCCAGGACCTGGACATGGGAAAAGGGCAGACCATTTTAATTTAGGGCTGAGTGGCTGTCAGACATGTATGATGCATGTGGGACCATAAAACATAGGAAAGGCGTTAGCAAGGGTTCACTCAGAGTCCTGTCACGGCAGGAGGGGAATGGAGAAAACAGCAGGAGTTTCTGTCTAAAAAGAACTGCATTTTATAGGAAGAGGGAGAGGTTATAAGTTAGCTTATGTCATTGAGTAATATAGTGAAAGTCAACAGTTTCTTTCCAAAGAATATTTTCCCAGCCTGAAATGAAGTCTGCTAGTGTCATTCTCACTATAACTGTTGAAGCAGATTTAATAAGTTTCTAAAGCCTAAATGTTTAAATAAAGCCACTGCTGAGGTGCTTCATAAAGGACAAATGTCGTGGCGATCTGGTCTAGACTGGGTATATGTGGCTTCTCTGGGCAGTAAGTAGTCGGACATTGCAGCCATTAGGGGTGACATTTCAACACTAAAGGTCACAGTTTGTGGTTGGACATGGCTACTGCTATCGGCTGACTGGGAAGTGATCACCTTTGAGGAATAGAGATACTGAGACACACATGGAGGGACAAAAAACTTAGGGAGAAGTGAACCAAGTGAGACTGCAGTGATTGATTTGATGTTGGCCTCCGTGGCACCATTCCGGCGAGACAGAACCTCCAATAAAGCTCGCACTGACGACCCCTTCTTCTATAAAGGGTGCGCACTCCATTCCACTCCTCACAATCCAGCCATTTCACCTCTTCCCTCCAGTGCTCCCTAGAGTCAACTTCTCTCCCTCTCTCCCCTCGTTCACATCTCGCCATTATATTTCAATAGCGCATTAGTTCTATAGGTCACGAGAGCTCACACACATCACAAATGAACGCGTAATGCATTGAACTGAGTGGTTGTACTACGGAGTCAATCTGGGCTCATTTAGGGAAGGGTGTGGTGCCGTGTGGGGAATGATTTCTGGGAAAGACAGAAAGGAAAAGTGGGAAGAGGCCTTACCACAGCCAAATCCACAAAAAAGACAACCATGATGGCAGATGGCGATGGGGACAGGAAAGAAAAGAAAAAGAAAAACACAAAAGGACATAATGATGATTAACAAGTAAATGAACCGCATTAGGAGTCGACTAATGAATGGAAAATAGATTACAATCTTCTGAGCTTTTAGTGTGCAACAAAAGTCATTGCAAAAAGAATTCTTACAGCATCATGGTCCTAATTTGCCTTTTGATTTCAACTTCATTAGTAAATTTAATTTGTTGTTAAGTGCGCTGAAGCATGAGTTGGTTTTGTCATGCACTTCCTACTTCCAACTGTAATGAAAAAGACATGGTTACAATATCTAAATGATAAATCAGAAGTTCAGGCATAAATTTTAAGTTACATGTGAAAAAGGGAGTTGAGTATATTATCGAAATTAGCCACGGTCTTTTGATATTGGCAGAGCAAAAAAGTAACTTCTGATTAGCAAGCTTGTAAGCTATTTGGGAGATTTAGCGCACAGAATAAATGAAGTCAGATTTCATTCTCTAAGGCAATGAGTAATAGTAACATGACTGGGAATAATAATGTGATGAAATGTCAAGCAGAGGTGAAATGATTTTATACGACAAAAACAAGGACATAATCGCAAGCGTGCACGGCCACATTCATCGTCAAATTTAATATTTTCTCCCCCCCACAAGGGCAGTGTGTACTTACTTGATGTTATCCAGACACCCTGAATCTGGTTTGAGGATAGCCGTGTGGTGGAACATCTTATAAAGCGCTATACCCAGGAAGATTACATTAAGCTGCAACACACAAGACACACAGCAAGTTAATACACTGCTGCCACCACTGCCTAATTAAAGACACAATGTCATCGCGGCTATTCACTCTCACACACATATTGCCTATCATTTCATTTCCCCCTGTAGCAATTGGCTAGGGGGCATTGTATCAGTGTGCAATCACAAACTGTCTTTATGTGCACAAAATACTCTGAGCTCAAGCGTCAAGGGGAAAACACAGCAGTCATTACGCCCATAGAGCATCATTGGTACAATAGAAATCCAATTCTTGCAGATGCCGTCTTTGCAACTGGCCTTCACACACACACATACAAAAGGCTTAATGGTCTGGACTGCTGTGTTGCCAGTGCGGAGAGTTGGAGACACATTGCGGCCACAAATGCATTGGTATTACTAAAAAAAGACCCAGTTAGATCGGTGATAGCCCGCCTGACATTTCTAGAGAATGAGACCAGAGCATCTGCGTTGACATTCACCTAATTGGAACCATTTTTTGGCAAACACTCTTTTTATAGCTTTGTTTCTACATTTTTAATATGTGCGTGAGATGTCTGGTTTATATTGCCCCGCGCTATTTGTCATTGATTTCTCTGTTACACTGTGGTAAATAATAGTCATAGCAGAAAGAGACTGTCATTTACTACTCATGGTGTTTGCTTGAAATGGAACAGTACATCAATAAGGTGCCAATATTTTCCTAACACCTTGTCATATTCACTCCAGAGTCTGCCCAGAATGCTTTCAAAAAGATTTTCAGCTTGTTAAATAAAAATGAAAGTAAATCTATAAGAGGATTTTTTTTTTCTATATGCATGCACTTGTATTGTGTCTTACCATAATGATGAGTGTAGCAGGCCCTATAAAACTCCAGATGAAGTATGTATCTAATCGTAACCAGCACCTACAAAAAAGAGAAAGCAATGTTATTGAGCATCAGTTGAAAATGTTGTGACACTGGTTTGGAAATCTCACACCATACTGCATTACCTGTTTTATAAATCGAATAAGGAGGAAGTATTTAAATCTAATTAACTAGCTCTTAGAACAGCTTTGGCACATCACTACTGTTCACAAGGAAGAACTTTTAGGTACTTGCACAGGTTTAGAACAGCTTTTTTGCAATGATCAGTAAATCCTTGCGAAACTCACAACTCTTTCTTCAAGGTTTGCAATTGACAAAAGACGCAGACAGTGCACAGTGATCTGATTTTGTCACAAGTGCTGCTTTTACAAAATAATTAATACAAAATAAATTTAAATGTACTCATAAACAAGAATAAATTCAGCTACCTCACCTTTAATCAATGACTACAGGATCTGTTCTAGTAGCACACACGTTATAAATCTATACTATTTTTTCTATAAATATTCATACTTTTTATATTTGAATTTGATTAGGAAGAATGTATTTTTTTCTTCTTCTTTTTTTTTAAACAATGTACAATGTCAGTGTACTCTAATAATTCATACCATGCACCAGTCCTGAGCTTGATCCAGAATTTATTGTGCACACTGGAACCCGATGAAGATAAAAAAAAAAAGGCCTTGACGTACAGTTTATCAAAAGCACGACGACAACGGGAGTGTGTAGGAAGTTGGGCACATGAGAAAGTGACAAGAATGACTAAAGGTATAGGGAGGACTGGCCCACAGACATACATCACACATGTAGAGTCGGACAGCCATGGATGAACATCTATGATAGATTCAACTTCTCTTCCCTCTAGGAGAAATATGACATGACCACATCCTGCCGCCGCAAAAATATGACATGAGCGTGTGCATTTGAATACTGACTTATGGATGCAGCCGTCACACGTGGGCTATTTATGAAGTCTAGAGAGGTGAAAGGTCAGTGGAGAGACACACTGTCAACACACCAGCTAGGATAACCCACAAAGTCCAGCGCATACTAAAGACATAGATGGATGTTTTGCATGCATGAGGACACGTAATATATACAGTTTGTGACAAGGTTAGCCAGGATATGCTCTATATGGTGAGTTAGACTGTTGTACTATGCAAACGTCTGAGAATATGAAAGTTCTATCAATTTGCAGCCAAAAACATACAAGTAATTAAAGAGAGTGGGACTGTGCTGAGGCATGGGCAATATATCGGTTCCAGTATTGGTATGGGACGATATTTACGGATTTTCATCAATATCAGTATCAATATTTGACACTGATATTTTATGGCCGGTGCTTCAGTCTGTGTCATTCCCACTTTGTCCTCAGTGCATCAGATTTGTCTTTTACAAACTCATGAGTACATAAAAGTGCAATTAGGCTAAAATATGGCCAAATGTTGTTGTCACTTTAGAATAACTTCACATATTCTTGCCTTAATAACGCATGAACAAGGACTTAATTAATAATGAAAAAACAGTTTACTAAGAGCCATTTAGGCTTAGTAATAGTATATTAATTACTTAAGAGGTTGAGGTTAAAAGTTAGGATATTAAAAGTTGTTTCTAAGCCTGAATCCTTCTTAATAAACGATTTGTTCTTGTACTTGTAAGAAAGAGCCACGTGAGTCATTATATGGCGCTTTGGGATGAAAGCAGATTGGCTGGGCAGGGATAATACCCCAGTTTTACTTTTACGTCTCTTTTGTGTCTTAAAGCTATGTTAGGGGCCCAAAAATCAAAGCATGTGAAAAGTAGTGAATGTGCTGAAGGGTTTGTGAGAGCTTGGGGTGAGTTGGAAAGTTTTAAATACACACTTCCTCACTGGTTGAAAATTATGTACCACCACAGCTTTCATATCCGTATCGACATATATTGGTTATTGTCCACAGCTGGAAGTGGAAGGAACTTAAAAAACAAACAAACAAAAACAACATATTGGCCCATTCCTAGCTACAATCAATACATTGACTCTACAATATGGACTTAAACATCAAACTTGAAGATCTAGCCATTAAATCATAAAAGTCTAGTATGTCTATTTTGTAAAGACTCAATAGAAAGCAATTATTCACTTGTTTATGTGGTAAAGAGACTATTTAGAAAAACAACAACAACAAAAAACAACTGATATATACAAAATAAACTGTTATTATTACAAATTCATACATACACATCAAAACGTTTGTTAACAGTGCAGTACTTGTGCATATTCATAATGTTGAGACACAAGTTAGAATAACCTCTTCAGATATGGGTGAGCATTTCGCATTCATGAGGACACATATGAGTATATAGTGAACTCTGTATTTGTGACAAGGTTAGGGAGGATATGGTGCACTATGCTGAATTACATTACAACAAAAGTCTTTCTTCATCCACTCTAGGAAGTAGGAATTCAAAAAGACTCCAGTATGCCCTCTGATGGAGGTCAGACCCAATAGGTTGCAGAAATAGGTGCCAAACAAAAAAAAAAATATACTGGGGCAAAATGGCCGCCTGATTCATGACCAGTTGCTTTTGAATTATTAATCTTTCAATTTCCAGCACATTAGAGAGCCCTCCATTATGGGTCCCTGGCTGTGTCACACTATCCCCCATTAGGGCTCCTGTGCTAAGTCATAGCCGCGTTCATTATAGGGACATGAATGAGAGCCAGTGCCACTGGCTAATACAGGGAGACTGAAGGTGGGTTATGTGACAAGGTGACACTGCAGGGGAGGCAGATGATATTTTCAAAGGGTTTAGTCGCAATATTATGTCAAATATCATATGCAGAGACATTTTCCAGACTAGATGATGAATGATATATGATATAGTGCCATGGCATTGTCTTATTCTAATTTATGCAGATTCTACACCATTTTAAGGACTGTGATGTACCAAAAATGAGTAACCTTACTGATTATGTATAACATGAACATACCTGATGTTTAACCTACAGATCTTCTAGTTTGAGGGTAAATGCTCCTTACAAAATTTGGCGTGGCACTGTATTTATTGTCACCAAGATCTTCCCAGTGATCTAATGCTATGCAGTTTAGATTATTCATCTCCAACTTGGGCTCTCATGTTTTAATGATCGCCCCACAATGAAATATTGATCTAAGTGGTGTACGCATTGGTGTGGCTTGACGTTTAAACACTCTTAAATCAGAGCCTTTTTATCTATGGACTGCTGTGTGGATAGTAGAGAGCTATGAGTTCTGAAGTGTGGCACAAAGGCCTTGGGAGCAACTAAGAATGGGAGCACATCTGAATCATTTAAGAGTGCCATCCTCTATTCGTAGAATCAGTCATTTATAAGCAAATCCAACGTCTTCTTTAACCCCGTGATTTTATCGTTGCTAAAGAAAGGACAGGTCACGGACATATATAAATGTATTATATATATATGTAATATTCATATGCGCTCAATGGATAAGTGTTTATCAGTCAAAGGGCAGACAGTGTAGAGAGTGAGAGTGTGCGTTTGTAGGTGGCAAGTCAGAAAGGCTTGAATAATTACAATGCACTCTTAAAGCATGTTCTTATCCTCTGCGTGACTATGCTGCCTCCAGGTAAGCCATCTTTTTAAATACATGCGAAAAAACCAGCTGCATGCATATATTTAGCCCCACAGCACGCTCCTCCATCAATCTCCACTGCAAATATAGTCAGATAAGATATAAGATTAATAGAAAATGATCCAATATTTTAGTTAGTGGGTGCAATGTGTTTGATTGCTATATTTGATATAATATACTACATTTAGACAATAACTAAGCCACAGGAATGCTTTTCAAAATGCACAATATCTTTGAAAAATGAGCTGAAACATCGACAAAGCCCAATGAAACACAGTCTTTAGTTAGTAGCTATAATTTGTCATAGAAGTTAGTGATTTGAATCGCTAAAGCTCCGATCTTATTGCAGAAAAATAACAAATAAAATCCCACCAGTAAAAAGAAAATATTCAAACAATAAATATATTCAGCCCTAAAATATATTGTTCCAGCTATTATTAATTGAACAATAAGTCAACATTAGTAATTATTGTGAGATTCAGCTATTTGAGTAGCGTTTTGTTCACAAATTTATAAACACTTTGATACTAAATAAGATTAATGTAGCTCATGTTTTCCCTCTACCTCCGTCTTCTCTGTCCTTGTGAAAGCCTTCCATATTCACACTTTGTCATATTCATGTGGTGAACTCTCCCCTGCGTTTCCTTTTCTGCACTGACTCTTAGATTGAAAAGTCCAACCGCCAAAATAACAGTAGGTACTGGCCTTAAAACACTCCTTGGCAAATGTGTGCACACTTGCTTCCTGTTCCTCTCCCCTAACCCCCATGTGCTGCTTACACTCGGTCCGTGCCATAGCTGCGGTAGTCCACTGCTGCCGACACAGCCACGATGATGGCGGGCACGCCGTAACCTGCCAGGTAGAAGTACTTAGTCCTGGAGTGCTCACTCTCAAACACCTCCACCAGCATGATGTAGAGCTGAACGCCTTCCAGGAACATCCAGGTGAAGGCTGCCAGGAAGAAGAAGTGGAGCAGGGCGGCGAAAACAGCACAAGCAATCTGGAGAAACAAATGGAGATTTATGGAGATGGTCATTTGTCATGTTTAATTGTTTAGGAGATAAATACACTGCTCAAATACACATTCTAATACGACATGGTTAGAGAGTACTAAATGGACTACAATGAGTGCTGACTAATTGCTATCAAAACTAATGGATAAAATAGGAATTACTAGTGCAACCGAAAGCAGAGCGGAACCAGGATTACACTAATTATAAATGACAATATGATATGTTTAGAAACTACATCCTTTATTCTCCTCTTTGTGGCCACTAACACAACCACAGGTGAGACATGGCCAACAGCCTGTCTGCCAAACATCAATCTGGAAAGATGGATGAAGTGGTTTGCCCGTGGACACAACAACATACCCAGAATGCCAATGGTGACGCTTGAATGACTGTGCTACTGTTCTATTCAGCTAAACCTGGACTAAATCAACATGAAACAGGACTAAGCAAGCACTAACCCAGTTCTTGATAAGGAGGGGATAATTGAGACTAAATAAAGATTGACCAAGCTCATAAATAATTACTTTAAATATCTGTAGATAAATACTGGATAACCACATGAAGTCAGGTTACTTCTTTTCGTGGTTCTGCTCTTGATTCCCCCATTTGAATTTGAAGGTGAATAAAATGCCTCTGTGGTTGACCACACAAAAGAACCAAAGCACTTTGCAAAACGACCAGGTTGCTTGAATGCCTTGGCAACAGCGTTGACAATTCAATATGATTTTTGTCATTGCCAAGCATTTTGAATGAATACAGGGGCTCTAAATGAATCAGCCGTATGAGACACATGGTGCAAACTGAATATGGCACATTTGGTATTTAAAAAGCCAATGAAGGCATTTAGGTAGTGAATAGAGGCAAAATCAGTGGTATTATTGCACCGTAATCACATGTTTTCAGTGAACTGTGTGATAAATCGATAATTAGTTCCTTGTAAGATGATAATTATTATATACTGAGTTAAATGGAAATAAATTGGTGTTCACCTGAGGCAAGCAGTGGTTTATAGAGAGAAAAGGAATGAATGGATTTTAGATTACATTGTTATCTGGTAATGGCTGAAAGATGAAAGCAGTTTGAGAGACAGATGATAAATAAACTACAAAACTACATAAAAAATCTACACAACATTAAATTTAAAAACAGGGAGTATAAAGTGAGCAGTAAATACGGAGAATTTAAATCTGGGTACTGGTGCTGGGGAAGGCTAAATGTCTGTTTGTGGATTAGATTAAAAAAACACACAAACAAACAAAACTTCAATATGAACATGATTATTTATACATTTAAAAATCTATTAAAAAAACAAATTGTATCACATAAATGGGTTTTACGCATCATTATTAATTTATTTGCTTCACACCAATTCAATTCTTTTTTTTTAGTTTAGCTCTAACTTATTCTAAGAGGAGTAATAAACTTGAAACGGCATTAACCAGGAGGAGGATAAGGAGGAAAGCTTAAGAACAGAGCCAATTGGTCTGTGCTATTCATGCCTTTAATCTAAAGAGTCACTCTTGAATCAGCGAGCGGTAGCGCTAACACACAGACACAATTACCTAATGTCTGAGACACAATGAGTTTAGGGGCGCGGGAGTCACTCATTTCCATTTCTAATGATGGCTCCATGTCACACACACACACACACAGGTACAGAAGCCTCTACTTATGCAAAGTCATTTCGTTTTTCCTGCTGGAATTAGGGCTTAAGCGTCCGCGAGCTAAGTGACGCTGAAGATGTTAATAGAGGTCACAAATAGTCACCAGTAATTAACAGGAGAATGGCGGCGAGGCTGATACGCTGCACAAAGAAACACCATTCCCATCCCCCGCACTGTAGCACTCACACAAACAGATAAACACCCACGTCAAAACACATTTATTAAATTTGCTCCATGTCTTCGTTTGAAATGAGCAGGTTGTCTCATTTTAGCGCAGCGGGGAGGCAGAGGCCCAGGGCGCAGCGCATGCCGTTCCCTCCTTACACAGAAAAACATCCAAATGGCTCGGAGACAAAGAGTAGAAAGCGCTACCGATCACTATAGCAGATATAGAGGCGCACAAGCACAAGACGTTTTTGTGGTTTGTTCCGAAGGCTGTATATAGCAAATGCATTGTTATAGCAACATCAACGATTTATATTCAAGAATAGTATGATAATGTTTTCAATCCTGGTGTGTTGTGAATTTTTTTTTTTTTAAAACATGATCAAATGACACTGTATTGTTTTAATTCAAATTAGGGCATATGACAGATGACTTATTAAAGATCTTTAGTAAGTCCCTGTTTGACCTGATGCCAGTTTGACAATTTTGGTGACACTTCCTGGTTGAACATAAGCAGCAGATAAATAGTAGAGATAATGCCACAACTGTTACCTAGCAACCATACTGTAAACAAGGTAAGGTAAACAAAATTCATGTGAATTACACAATAGCTATGATTTTACTAACATAATATATGATGAAACCTCTATTTTGATAAATAATTGTTTAAATTTTAGAAGAGTGCGTCCCTGCATTTTTAGACGGACTGTTGCTGATGACATAGATAAAGGTATTCTCTTTTAGAATTCATCACTACCTCCTGTAATTTTCAACTTCTATTTCAAATGTATTCTTTACAAAATGTCACCACACTGATTCCTTTATTTCACAGCAGCACCTCTCTGTTCCTCTCTGATCCTGCCCTGGAAATTTGTCATGCATTTACTCATTGATGTAATTTGCCTACTTTATTTGTTGCAGCCTATTTCCTTCCTCTCTGCATTCCACATGTTGAGAGCCCCATTATTATAGAGGTCAGTGGATTAAATGCTGTATCTGTTGCATGTGGTTTAAGTATGTGAGGTTTGTTTACACTCTGATAGAGGTTGAGAAGGGTCATCGTCTTCCTGGTCTTAGCTGTAGTTTCTCCCCTACAGATGGGAATAGCTACAGACATTCTCACATGAGCGGCATGGGTCACGCGTCATTAACTGTAATAGAAAGTGCCTGGTAATGTTTAGTGGGAGTGAAAAAGAGCCGGAATAAGAATGTGCTTAGGGTAGAGGCACATGTTAGAAAAATTTAAAGTAGTAAGATGCAATTAAAAAAAAAAAGTTTTACTAAGCAACAACATTATAACAATGTTTAATGCCAAAAACACCAGCAAAAACATTTCACTGTAAAACTATTGTAAGTGAAAGGTACAGGGGTTTAGATTTTTGCTCTGTCTTTTGTCTGTCGAAATTTCTAAAGGAAAACAATGATTTATGGCCATCAAAAACATATTTACAACTAACTTTACTATACTTTGCTTTAACATATTTAACTTTACTCTCTATATGGCAATGTAATAAAGTTGAACAACAACAGAAGAGATTGTTGTCATGTGTGCAAATGTGTGTTCCTGATTCATTTCGGGAATGCTGCATGTATCAAATGTTCTGTTGATTTTGTTCAAGCCTCAATGTGGTCAACCAATTACAGCTAGTTAGCAAACATTTCAGAATTTGGTGTGCCAATAAAGAACTATGAACAATGGTAGAATATGTGTATTGTGTATGAGCCAAAATTGAGTCTGTTCAATTGGAAAATGAAACCAAGCTGGTAAACTACAGATCATCTATCCATTGTTTTTTCTTCTTTCTTTTCTTCTCTGTTGCAATAAGTATTGTAGACCAGGTTTTAATACATACCAATCAAGCATAACAATGGCAACAGCCTGTTGCGGTTACTGCTATGATGTGATGTACTGCTGTAGCATTAAGCCAAAGACAAATGTCCCGTGTGATTGATTTGCTCATGTCTTCTCACCGGCTGGTCGGCCCTGTTGATCCCCACGAGGAACAGCGACTCGGCGATGAACAGGCTGATGCACAGGTTCTTGTGGATGGTGTTGCGGTCGCTCTGCAGCCCGCGGAAGAAGCAAAAGGTGAAGATACAGATGAGCAGGCAAACTAGAGACAGCAGGATCCCCACCCAGGTGATCACATCCAGGAGCAGGTCGTGCATGCTGTCTGCTTTCTGTAACATAAGAACAACATACAGTTTCACAATTATCATTTTCTATTTTAATTGAATCATTTCTGGTTTATGTTCACATGAATGCATTTTACACGTCTCTCTACTCTCTCATTCTAACAAGAGTTCAGGATGTGATTTCCAGTGCAGAATGATGCTCATTTTGAGTGCAATGTCACCAGAGGGCCAAAGTCATGAATATCCAATACTCATCATAAAAAATCTTGCCCATTGTCATTTACTTTTCAAGGTTGCAGTAATTCCTTTGCCTCCTGGTGTGTAGGAAATGGTCTGGTAATTTGACAGGTTTCATGTCACAAGAACAGTGTCAGATCACTTCTTATGGCTTAATTAATAATATGGCAAAAAAATGCCCTTGATTTACCTAATTTTCATGCTGCTATTGATCATGATTCACTGTTTCTCTCTTTAATGCAGCTGTCTTTTCAAACACACTTTTTCTGTTGTTTAGCCTCTGAAGCCTCTGAGCGCATAACTTTATTTACCTCTTATAGACTAGGGCTGCACAATTAAATGAAATCGACACTAAATCACAATTATAATGGATGCAATTGGCAAATTGTAAAAGCTGCAGTTTTTGAAGTGCAATAATTTCTTCCACAGACGACAAAATGTCTTGCTTTGATTTGAATAAAAACTGGTAACACAGTAGCTTGGATTTGTAGGGTACAAAAACACGCCTAAAAATAACAAACGCAACTCAATGCACCAAAACGCGACTAAAAGCGACAAAAACGCATCTAAAAACAACAAAAACGCGACTAATAACGACTAAGATCTGATTAAAAATGACAAAGATGTGACCAAAAGTGACGAAGACGTGACTAGAAGTGACAAAGACACGTTTAAATACGACAAACGCAACTGAACGTGACAAAAAGGCGATTAAAAGTGACAAAATTGTGAAATAGTGAACATGTGAATTATTAAAATGCAAATCCAATCACAATTGCACTGGTCAGAAATATCACAGTTAATACATTTTTCCAAAATCATGCAACTCTATTATAGGCAACAGAAAAATACAAAAATACAAAACACAAATTGCGATAAAATCATGATCTGGCCCCAAGAAAATCGTGATTTTTTTGCCATATTGCCCAGCCCTCATTTCAAATAGCAGTACATTTTACCCCCATGACTGTTTTTTGTTATTAACTGTTGTTTTACAGCGTAAAAATTGGATTAAATACTCTCTGACTTGAATCTTGACATAGAGACAAGACACAAGCCCCTATGACTGATGCTTGTCTGACTGTTTGTCCCTGAGTGTTGCCGGCCTCCTCCACGTTTTTACGCCGCGCTGCACAGGTGCACCGGCTCTATCCATCAGTGTCGCACAACCTGGCAGCCAGAGCACTGTTCACCACGGAGTGGCCATGATGGATCTACTGCTCACACCCGCACACAGAGCTCACCCAGGGGTTAGCTCTGACCATGACCCCTGCAATACTAACACACATTCCCTGGCCGCGGCGGGAGAGGCGCATGTCACACTGAATCAAGGGCTACAAGACACAATTTGGGAAACAAAACTGGAACTAAAGAGACAAAAGTGGACTTAACCCACACAGATATTAACGACTAAGTCTAACTCCTACTTTGTCTAATTAATATAAAAATAGGGGATTTACAAAAACAACATAGATTCCAGACAACTTATACTGTAGCTATAATTTACATATAACATATAATTAACATATGATTTCTGATCATTGAACCATGAACCTAAAATGTCTACTTCATTAGGTACCCCACAAAACTCCCACGTAAGGACACATTTTGGGACTATTCTCCTGGAATGGTTGTGAGTAAAATAACAAATACTGCATTTTTTGAAATATCTACACCAGTCTATGCTATGTTAAATCCCCTTTTCCTATTCTGATGATAGGTTTGAACGTTTGTCTTCTACTCTGTATGTAAAAGAAAACAAAGCACCTGCTTTCATGTCATTTCTTAATATAATAGCATACTGTTGCCCTGACTGCTTTTTGGCACTGAGGGAATCTTATGTTCCTCACTGGCCATAAACTCTAAATTTTATAGGCGTTATTATTATGATATTTCGGCAGTAAAAATAGGTTATCAAAAGCTTGCATTCTACTCACTGAATATAGTATATCTCAATCTTCCCCAAAATGTCACTTGCGCCCTTTATATTCTTACCCCTGCTATGAGCCTCTAACTGTCTCTATGATTGGATAAACATTATTTTTACAGCACACAATGCTTGTATTCAGCAGTCTCCAAAGACAACTTGTATCTGTCTTAGTCATTCTGGGCTCCACAGGTGGAATACAAATGTCTTAAGTGCTTTTCCATTCCACTCTGTGTCATCATCCACCTCTGACAAATTGAATGTAAAATTCCTCCTGCCAAATCTGATTACTTACTATCATGGACTCTGGAGACTTGTATTTCCCAGATGCTGTGGACTTTTTCAGGTCAGTTTTCTCTAATCAAATGATGAATGAGTAAGTCTTCGGGAAAACCTTACCTTGACCTCCACGTGGGCCATGAGCACAGCGAAGCTGGTGAGGTGCGTGCAGGAGCAGCTGGTGTGTGTGCGGTTGGTCGCCAGCAGACGACAGTCCTGTGTCGACCAGAATCCTGTCATGGTGCGTTTGGAGTAGCTCCAGAAGGAACAGTTGGGATTGAAGTTCTCTTCAGAATGCTGAGGGACGAGGCAAAGGGAGGAAGAGTGTGTCAAATTAAGATGAAAGAAGAGAAAAGCGTGGCGCATTACTGGCGCATGTAAGGAAAACAAAGCGAAACTGATGAGAGACTATATTTAGACAAAAATACAAAGATGCACCCTCAAATACAATAAAATGCCATGTATGTAACATGATTTTTTTTAGCAATGATTTTTTTATGGAAATTCTAACCCTTTTATAACACCTATATGCCATCTTCTCATTATGACAACCTCTAACAGCTCATTTGTAAGATCATTGTCCCACAATACATCACCTCATTGGTACACCACCTTAGCCTTCTCTGCACAAAAAGATATATATATCTATTAGAACAATAGATATGACAAATCATAATCAATAATGTTATAATGTAATAATGTTTTCTAGGTAAGTCACTTCATGTTGTGGTCATAATGTTATGGCTCATCTGTGCATAGCTTTGCTGGAGACAAATACAGTGAACAAAAGAGTCCACAGTGTAGCACAATAAAACAACAGACAAACAGAAGGGACCGAATGCAACAGGGCAGGCACAAACAAACATGGAGTCGTGGCAGGAGGTGACAGAGCAGTGTTCGCTTGTTGTGCGAGATTCTCGAGTGTAGGAACCGCTTGTGTTTGGTAAACTGATGAGTCTGAGTGGTGTGTGGCAGACTGGTAAAGTTAGTCACTAAATGAACAAGTGTCAAGATCTCCTAGCACTTTGGACAGGCTTGTTAGAAGCACAAAGTCAAAGAAAACCACTAATATTGTGATTCCAAATGCAGCTGACACTAGTGTGTTCATAAGTATCCAATGTATAAAGAATCTTTTCATGAAGAAAAATATGCCAAATGTCCAATCTACATAAAAATCATAAATATAGCCACGTTTTGCATCACCCAATGCTGAAAATAAAGTTAACCTGCTATGTACATTGACAGAAGAATGTGCAGTCTCAAGTGTCAAAATAATAAAGTGTGGTGTTGTGATGCTGTGGGTAAGCAATTATTGAACACCACAAAGTGAATGTTAAGTTCCAGTTTGTTAATGTAAACCAGGGATCTTCCCCATGTTCTAAAGTAACCTACGGTGTGCCGCAGGGTTCAGTACTCGGTCCAGTTCTGTTCACTCTTTATATGCTGCCCTTAGGTATGATCATCAGAAAGCATGGCATTAACTTCCACTGCTATGCAGATGACACTCAGCTGTATTTATCAATGAAACCTGATCAGACGCATCAAGTAGACAGACTTAGTGCCTGCGTGAAAGACATAAAAACTTGGATGACTCTTAATTATCTGCTCCTTAACCCTGAAAAAACCGAGGTCATTCTGCTGGGCCCTAAGCACCTGCGAGACTCCTTATCTGACCAGATAGTTTCTCTGGACAATATCACTGTAGCCCCCAGCTCTACTGTAAGAAACCTTGGGGTCCTATTTGACCAAGATCTCTCGTTCAAAGCTCATATAAATCAAGCCTGTAAAACAGCCTACTTTCATTTGCGTAACATAGCCAAAATTAGAAAAATCCTGCCCAGAGACGATGCCGAAAAACTCATCCATGCATTTGTCACATCCAGATTAGACTATTGTAACGCTCTGCTTACAGCGTGTCCTAAAAGCTCTATAAGAAGCTTTCAACTGGTTCAAAATGCAGCAGCAAGATTATTAACAGGTACTAGAAAAAGAGATCATATTTCACCAGTGTTGGAGTCTCTTCACTGGCTTCCTGTTGAGTTTAGAATCAAATTTAAAATCCTCCTCCTGACTTATAAAGCTTTAAACAATATGGCCCCATCCTACCTCAAAGATGCAATAGTAGCGTACCATCCAAACAGAGCTCTTCGTTCTCAAAATGCTGGACTATTGTTAGTCCCCAGAGTCTCTAAAAGCACAGTAGGAGGTCGAGCATTTAGCTACCAAGCTCCTATGTTATGGAACCAGCTCCCTGTTCATGTAAAAGAGGCCGACACAGTCTCTACATTTAAGACCAGGCTCAAAACGTTCCTCTTTGAAATAGCTTATGGTCAGGCCAGTTAGGAACAGAAATAAAAACCTACAGTTTTAGCTACGCTGCCCTTGGAGCAATTCTGCTGGGGGAAGTATGGCAGCTTGAACACTATCCTCTGGTTCTTCCTACTTTACCTATCAACAATATTTAATATTACTTCAACTGTAGTCTGTTCATTGCTGTTCACATGTTTCTCTTTCTCTCCACTTCCCCCGGGGAGTGGAGACTGTTTCAGACACTGCGGCGGCTGCTCCAGTGACGACCCCCCCACCCCCACCTGTCTGGACGATCTATGCGCCACCCGCCTGGACAGCTGGATTAGCCACACCTCGTCTGCCTGGACGAACTCCTTCTACTTTAGATGAACTGTTCCTCATCTCCTGCTGGAGGGATCTCTCTACACTGGTGGACTGCTCCTTGTCCGCCTGGAGGAACTCTTTAAAGCCACCTCCCTCTTGAGTGGTTCTGGCTCCACAGTCCAAGTGGATGCGTCAGTCCTAGTTAATCTGCAGCCTGTCCGTCCGTGGGAGTAGGATCTCTCCTTCACTGTGGTTCTCCCCGAGGTTTCTACTTTTTCCCATGGGGTTTTTTGTAGTTTTTCCTCGCCGCGAAGGAGGGTCAAAGGACAGGGGCATTCTGGGACAGTTATCTGAACTGCTTTTACCTGTGGCCCATCGAGGCAACTGTTGTTGTGATTTTGGGCATTATAAAAATAAATTGATTTGATTTGATTTGATTTGAATGGATTAGAAACATAAAGCAAGGCTAATTTAAAACTTGATGGGATGTCCTTAACATTATCATATTGGGATGTAAATGAGGCACAGTGCCAGTCCAAACTGGAACTACTCATGTACTTTGAGCAAAAAACACCTTTAAGACTAGTAAGGTTTTGTAAAATCTTTTGAGATGGCAAATACAGGCATAACTTTTTAATTTATCTTTTTATAATACTTTTTTGTATGGTTTTATTGCGTATTGTTTAAAAAGTCTAAAAAACAGCTATCCGTTGCATTATTAGATGAAGCAGATGCCGTTATGTGCTATTATTCAGATCATAATTTTGGTCAAATTGCCTGGTGTCTCACCTGCAAGTGTTTGACGGTGAAGACCACAGGTTCAGACAGGTACACTTTATTGCTCTCCTTGTTAATAGATGCAGTGATGACCGGGGAGTTGACGATCACAGAGTAGTTGGGGTACACAGCCTCACTGCTCAGTCTGACACTGGCGTTCTCCGTGGACAGGTACGAGCCCAGGTTTCTATAGAGGACAAAGGCCATCCGTATCTCACCTGTGGGATGGAGTGTACACACATGAGTCAACACGCTTAATAACTGTTGTATCCAGAAATAGTCTGTAAGAGCAGGGGTGAGAGAAACCCACTGCAGTGGGTCTGACACAGTGATCTCCTACTGTGGGTGAGAAGAGAGGCGAGATTTTTTTTTCCTTTTACCATTTCGTCCGTGTTGCTTGAGAGTGCTGGCTGACAGTTGGATGGAGTTTCCGTGTAGCTCAGATTGGGGGAATGTCAGGTCCGCAAGGTTTCCATCGGTGCTCAACCTCGCCACTTCCAACTCTGAGAGAAGACAACAAAAAATCATGACAGCGTTAATGTCACCTAATTGCATGGCACTCTCTGTCGAGGTTTGTTTTGAAAGGTCTTGTGTAATAGCTATGTTTTGCCACAAAGTGCTTCAAAGCGACATGCATGAATCCTGCCGGTCCTTTTTCATAAACAATGACGTGAGTAACAACTTTTTAGATTAAAAAAGGCAACAATGTCTCCTGGCAACTGGTCAGACACATTAAGGTGTGTAATCCGCTGTCTCTCTTGTATTGTGGGAATCTCATTTCTCCATCCAGGTTCGTTAGCAAATGGCTGATTACAGCAGAGTAATGCATTAGATAAAGTTTCTAATTATGGACTAATTACACTTTTTCCGTCCAGCTATCTTGTGCCCACAAGTGATTAAGTGATCTAGATGTTGCTCTCATGGTGAAATAAACACCACAAGCACATGCTTAGTTCATGAGGAGTTTTGTGAGCATGGAAATTTGTAAGGAGTTCAGTGTAAAACAAGAAAGAGCAAGGAGAAAAAGCAACAAAAAGAAAAAATAGGATATATAGATGTTTTTACATGAACTTAGCCCTGTTGTAAACAAAATGTGATACTAGCATGTACCACTGCATCTAAGAATGCACTCCATGTACCACACTGATGTTGATGTTTTGGATACCCGTAGTTACTGAAAGGCGCTAAAATGTACTGTATTAAATACAGATATAAGAAATTCAGTCATGAGTAATCTAGACAACAGTCAGGTTGTCAAAAAAATCTATATGCAGATACTAATTGATACTAAAACTGAAACAAGATACTCATTTGAGCAAGTATTGATGCAAAAGGAAAAAAAGAAAAAGAAAATCACAATAGGACAAATTTGCCCTTTCCGCAATTGGTATAAAGATTATTATATTTAGTTCAAAACCATGTAAAAAAAAACTAATTTTTTTGTTGAAAACTACATCCTTGCATCTAACAATAGTGTTTTTAATCATCAATCAATCAAAATCGGTAATGATATAGGAAACGTCAACCAAAACCATGACTTTACCAGTCCAAAGCCCAAACAAATGCACCAATACTGATGCAAAAAACCCCAACTAGATCCAATATTCTGTTTGGACCAAAGAATTTATGTACTAAAACTATTTACTTGATGATGTTTCCTTATACAAAGCCATTCTATAGATACATTTTGTGCCATTTTGTTATAAATTAATTGTGCTTTAAAGAAAAAAATATATATATTTTTAGCCCCTGCTCTGAAATGAGTTTATATCGGCAAATACTTAAAGCCAAACTATCGATATTGGCATCAGAACAAAAAAAAAGTTGTATCAGTGCATTTATAGTCCAAACCTAAAGTTATGTATCTTCCACCTCTGAAGAGTTTGAGATGCATTTTCTGAGTATAAAAAGTATGCTTTTCTGTGATGCTACTGTTGCTTAAAAGGTTTTGAATGTGTCCAGACACTATTGATTCTTTAGCCTCTGGCCACACTTGACTTGTTGCCCAATTGTTAAGGTGTGGCTTGTGTCAATAATCTTTCATAGTTGAAGAGATATCTTTGGTAGTTACTTTTTGACAAAGATGATCGATGGAGCCTCTTTCTCAGACTATTGGTCTTCTCTCACAAACAATTTCACAGTAGGACAGATGACTTCAGATTTTCTTAAAACTTTCTCTGTAATGTGTTGGTTTTATGATCCACCCTTTGTGTGTGACTTACAAAGCAAATGTGGTTAATTTTCTTAAAGGAGAATGAAAAAAATAACAGAGGGAAGTTTTTCCATGGGGTTAAAACGAGGTTGATGGTTCGCTGAAGTATAACAAATGTATGTACAATGCAATATATTTATTGTCCTACAGCTTGAAAACACAATTTGTGCATGTAATGGTTAAAAGTCCTATTCAATACAAAGGATACAAAATACATAACGACCCAGTCTCCCACTAATCATGTAACTCTGGCAACAGCTTTCTTGCAAAGTAATTTCACTTGTGCCATTTCTGTGAGTAAAGTGAAGTAGAGAAAGTTGAGGCTCTGAATTCAGAAATAGATGATACATGTTCTTTGAAAACTTCTTGTAATAATCTGGCCAGCCCTTATAGTGAAGTATCTCCAGATGTCTACAAAGAGAAGTCATATCTCCATGTTTTCCACTGACAATCAGGAAGTGCAACCAAGCAACCAAAACAGCAGTATATGCAAATAAGGAAAAGTGAATCGATCTCCACAGAACATTTAGCCGCCCCACCCACAATATGCACCCGTGACATGTACGCACAGCATCCCCACCCACGGGAGCGGCGGGGGTCTCCAAACATGCTGAGCCTAATTAAAGCATCCTTGTCATGACAATCCTCCTCCTAAGAAACATAGTCGTTCATTATCTTTATCACAACCACATGCCGGTGCTGCTGCGTTATCCCTTATCAAATCACATTATATCTTTCTTTTTTTTTTCTAATAATAGCACATTTGTTCAAGCCAAATGCAATGTAACACAAGGAACTGCTCTGAAAGTGTGTCAGTTTAATAATGTATTTTTCTGTGCAAGGCGCCTGGGTGAGACAAAAAAATCAGGCTTTTAAAGTGCAGGCTGAGGGTAACATTCTGATAGAAGAAGTGAAATGAGAGGCGGTATGGAGAGGAATATGAATAAAGGGGAGAGATAATCACGCTGGATCTGCCCACTGGATTAGCTGTGAGCAAAGATTAACAGTACAAAGGCGAAGAGATGAAATTTTCCACACTAAAAAGACGTTTTCCAGTTTTTAAAGTTCCTTTAGAGAGCCCACTTCTTCTCTATTTATGTAACAGCATTTATGTGGCACCAGAGGTGGACATAAATTGGAGGGTAAACTAGACGAGATTTATGTAAGGAGATATTGTGTAGGAAGGCAGCTGTTTTCAAATTAAACCTGACTTGTAAAATGTAACAGCTCTTTCTTTCTTAACCCATCACATCATACTCTCCGCCAATAATTGCTCAACATTAATTTGAGATAGAGCTTTTCTCCACAGTGTCACAATTGAACAACCTAAAAAAAATACAAAAGGCCAAGCCACCTAGGACAGGCTTGTGGTGGAGCTGAGCAGCCGTGGGCATGGTAACTATAGATTAGGAAGTGTTGTTATCTATTACTACGATTGCAAATTTCTTGAGATTTTTACCCTGGGAATCCTTTACTCCAATTATCAACAATACAAAATCAAGCAGCTCAAATCATGATTTCAATAAAAGAACCATTCCATTCACATCTTCCCATCACTACCACAAATTGTGCCCGACCACCATGTGAATCTTTTCCATTACCGAGACCAACGACCTCTAATTATATCACCCTATTCAGATCCACCCAATATTAAAACAGCGATTCAGTATTCTTCGCCCTATCAACCCTTGAACCTCTGTTGTTGCCATGGTCATGACTCATGGTCACTGCTATTACGCTTGACACACTAAGTATAGCTTTTAAGCCTTTTTCATTGTTTTGAGTGTGATTTTTAGCATACGTTTTGGATTTTAACCAATTAGGGAGCATAAGTTAAGGACTATTGTATTGTGCGAATTGAGTTGTTGTTTTTTCCGTATACATGGAGCAGGCCAAGGAGCTATGAAGGCTGAATTTTTCAACACCAATGCAGCTGAACGTGCACAAAAGCCTGGAAATGCTTCAAAGGAATAGCCCATGCTATCTCAACAGCAAACCAAAGGCGAGGAAAAGGAAATTCCCCTGCCCCCCCGGACACTGACAGTGATGCACACTTTTGTCCCAAGGGCTTTTACTCTCCTCGAACTTCCCTGAACCAGGATCTTCTGACCGAACCACTCCTTCTGTTAAACTGCACTGAGACCGTTTGCCATTATTTTTAGAGTTAATTTTTCTAACTGCTCAATGTGCTTATTTGTGGTGGATAAATAAAGTTTAACATCTGAAAAACTGAAACTTTACCATGCTATCTTTAATTACCTCAAATTGTCTACATTTCAGTCGCACATTGTCCCACTGCTTCCCCTTCCCCGGCATTCACGATGTCTAGGCTCACTAATAAAATCAATAGGGCATCATTTATTTGTCTGAATACTTAATTAACTTCTTTCTTGCTCAAAAAACTCTGTTAGCTTGCTTGAAAGGAAAAATAACACGATAACACCCCACCACCATGATAACCCTCAAGCTTCTGTCTTTAAACATGAACTCTGGTTTCATCTTTTCCATTAGCTCCTCCCTCTGCCTTAACTTCTCATGTGTTATAAACAAGCTCACTGAATACTGGTGATGGGGCGATGGTGTGCAGCATAATTAAAGACGAAAATCAAATCAAAAGAATAAACAGACGCAGAGGGCGAGGCATCAGTGAAATGAGCTGGTAGTCTACAGTGCACATTAAACACATCTAGTACATGCCATCACTAACTTCAGGATCCAATGATGAAAGAAGATGAAAAGAATTTATAAAAGAAGATAGCGATGGAGAAGGCAGAGGAAAAGCGATGTGCACGGCGCCATAATAACTGGCTTTGTTCTGCTTTGTCGGGTCCGCCTACATGTTAGAGGGAAGAAAAATATGGGAGAAATAAATAAATAAGCTTGATCTTGTATCTGTGTTATAACAATTCATTGCTGCACAGGAGGGCTCAAGGCCATCTCTCCAGCGTTGTTGATGCTGACGAGCGTGAATCTCCGGGGATTGAGCCCTTCAAAAGCTCACGCAAGAACACGACCTACGGACCGACAGCATGACCTCGCTTTGACAGCACCTAGTCTACATAATGGATCAAGTGAGGATTGAGTATGCATTGTACAGAGCAGAGTTATGTAAGTGCAAACATAAACAAGAAAAATGGAGAAAACAGCAGTGGTTTAAATGTGTTAAATCACCACACACCAGATTGTAACAGCACACATCAGTAGGTCATATTGCTAGTGACAGGCGAATCATTGTGTTAGGGAACCTGGGTGTTATTAAACTTGCATCTAATGTATTTCAATTTCATTCCACGCAAATTATTTTTCATACAATATTGATTTTCTTAATTACCTTCTCGGGGCTTTTGGCAGGCTGGGTGCCTCTGTGGTAACACATAATCATTACTGGTCTGAATATTGTTGGGATATTTCTGACATCTCACTAATGTCTTTTTCTTATGACATATTATTTTTCAATATAGTCCTGAGATGCACTGAACTGAATGCAGAACTGTTATTACGCATGGTCCTTTCTCAATCCCCTAAGCAATGAATAGGATAGCATATTATTATTTGGTTTATAAAAGTATACATAAAAGATACATGTTGTTATTTCTCAGAATATGAAGGGTGGATGATGAAGTAGGCCTCATGTCAGAAGAATTCTTACTGAGCAGTTGCATCAAAACCTTAGATCTTTAGCAGCATCCACAAGGTTTAAGCAGCGTTTAAGTCTGTACAGACCAAAAGCCCGGTGAAATCTAAGAAAGCTCTTTCCACACCTGTGGTGAACTTTGTATTCAGCTACTGTCTCCAAAACATAGTTTGCTCCAGCATAGTTTGAGTCTCAGCCTTTCACACTTTGAGCTGTGCAGCTCCTCCACAGCAGATGGATGTTAAGTGCCATGCTTGAGGGCATCTCAACAGGTTTCCTGACAGTTTGGGGGTCTAGCTGAGTTTACAGAAAAGGCAAAGAATCATCCACACAGAGAGATTGTGAAAAAGTACTCACGGATGTTGTCAGTGGTCTCCTGCACAGTGTCAGTCTTGAGTAGATTGTCAGCTAACATGAAAGCGCCCGTCTCCACAGTGTCGAGGAGCAGCGTGGCTGAGTGCAGTTGCTCACTGGTGGGGAGTTCTCTCCACGCCGCTTGGGCTCGCGGCTGCAGCAGATTATTCACTGTCTCCACCATGGCCTAGAGCAAATGCATAAACACCGGTTACGTTCACAATCACCTGTGTCAGCCTGAGTCACTGTTGGTCGCACGTGTGTAATGCAAATCCATTCATAGCACACGTGGCTTCATTATTGCTGAACAACTGCAGACAGGATGAAACAGCACAAATGTACCTTTCCATTTATCACGTTGATAAACAATGATAACACAAATGTTAGTGATGCAAATGCGGCATTCCCATGCAGTTTGAACGGGGTAAAATATAGACCACTTTTCATGTTCACATCCACAATTTAATTGGTTGTCTACTGGATGGTGCAATAGGAATTCTCCCACAGATGTTCAGAAATCAAGCTTCGCTAATTAGTTGATTGCAATCACGTTGTGTCTACACCCCCAAAACCTGGTTCTTCTCTCTTTTTGTGCCTTATCTATGAGTAGGCAAAACTTGTACTCGAGGGTCTGGGAAGAAATTAGAGTTTTATCTGATAATGTCTTCTGGGTCACACTCAGCCACGCAGAACATTTTCGAATCCAGGAATATTACCAAGCCGAATGAAGGGAAGTTGGCTTGCACTGCTGAAATATCCTCAGAAAAGTTGTTTTGTCTACAACTCACATTCCTTTATGCACTTATGAATCCAAGCACAGATTTTAGACACACACTTTTGGAAGAGAAACAGATAAAAGATCCGGCGAGAGTTGGTTTGAGACTTAGCACCGGGAGGCTGATAAAACAGTCCGGTGAGTCTGTGGTGACAGGCGTCTAGTGGGACCAAGAGAGGTGGAAATCCAGGTGCTATCAACACACACATCTCACAGTCCTGTCCATCTCTTTATTTTCTCCTACTGAACAGCGCCTTTATACCTACCCAAAACCCATTCTTCACTTAACGCCTGTTCTCCCAGAAGTAGAAGTGAAAAAGAAAAAAGAAAAATCGGGACGGTAAAAAAAACAGAGCCATGATATTAGAAAGACGAGATGTTTCCATATGGGGATGCTGCTGCTTTATTGGCATATACTAATAAAGGGTTTGACTTTGCACAGCCCCTTTCACTTCACACAATGACTCATATGTCAATGGTATGTTGTACAAAACACTCAATTTGGCCACATAAATGAGCAAATTAATCCCTACCTGTTTATTTTGGGACAGTATAAACCCACACGTGGATAAATGGCAGCACACATGAAATGAGTGCTTACCCAACAAGCTAATATGCTGATATGATGTCCTCTTTTAGTGCTAGGAGCTAATTAGCCAGAATGCATATCCAATGAGTTTGGGAAGGCTACATGTAAACAAAAACTAATTAATCCACTGCTTCAGCAAACAAACCAGGAAAAGCAGGAGGGGAGTACACTCTTGTCAGGAAATGTGTCTCCCGTGTTTTATCAAGTATAAAAAAGATTTTGGTTTCCCCCATCAATTATATAGTAATTATTAGCACAACACGGTTAGCACTAGTGCGTATATGACAAAGGAATGAGCACAAGTGGTCTGATTAGCACACAAAAGAAAATAAATTCAGTGTGGAGACAGTAAAATTGGGCACAATTTTGTAAATCTATTCAGTTGTGTGTCAGGGGAGAATGTCAGAGAAATTGGTCCGTTCTGGTTTCCTAAACATACGGATTTGCGGTTTTTGTTTTGGGTGATTTTAATTTAAGTGCTTTGCAGCTTTTGCTTTGTCGTCGGGTCAAATCAGACTATTTGATGGTTGGTTAAAATTATGTTTTAAATCAATAATAGTGAGGATTGTGATGCGGTAGATTAGCCACACTTTTGAGGCAGAAAGTCTCAAAATGCACTCCCCAGTGACTGTTCTGTACCACAGAATCTGCTTATTGTTTGGCTGTCTCTGGTGGATGATTACAATACCTCCTGATCGTGTCTTTGTGTTGCAGTGTTTGTCGTGTTGCTTATCACTCTCTGAACAGCAGTAAAAGAAGCAATCATAGAGATTAGATGGCTAATAAGGACCTTGCCCCATCTCACAGTGGTAAAAAATACTGTATGGCCCGAACTCCTGAAAGAACATCCAGGACAAAATGTTTTAATTAACAAATAGCTACAGACTTGGTGACATTATATAACATTTTTGTCATGTTTCATACAGTGTTGGGATCATAAAAACACTGGCAATGATGGGCAGCTGGTAATTCAATTTTCAGCTCCGAGCCATAAGATTTCCATAAGGACATTCTGACACTGGGTCATGCCTGGCCCTAGAGCCATACAGTGGACATGCCCTCTATAGGGAGAGCACTAATAAAACATAAACCTATTCCCAGCTTACATAGATGTCATATATACTGCTATAGTGGCAGGTATGTCTTCCTACTCCTCTCCATTTATGTCAATGATGCATGTGTTGTGTATTATGTTCCTTCAGCACACTCCTATGGGTGTATATGTGTGTGTGGGCGTGAGTGTGTGCATGACGGGCCGGAGGAAGCATTGCTGTGCATCATTCTGCTCCACTTGTTATACTGTAGCGGGCTGGGCAAGCGAGACACCAGGGCAAGGATAGGGAGCGAGACAGTGCTAGTCTCTGCAGGCAAAAGCAGAAATGACAGCAGTGGCACTCATATACTCTTCTGTTCCCAGGACACTAACTTTGATGTCATCTAGATAACCCCCTCCTTTTTTCAGTCTCATTAAACTTTTTCTATTGAACTTATGATTATCTCACTTTTTCAATTTCTTATAGCTCTTCATTGAAATTTAATTCAGCTGTGATTGGATCTTTAGTGATAGGTGCAGAGGAAAGGAAAGAGTGTCAGTTCCTTGAGGTCTAGACATCTTTAAATCGTAAAAGTCAGAATATACATGTTTTGGGGGTGCCTGCGAGCGCTGGTGCCACTGGTGACATTTCTATCTTATTCTAGAGTATAAGGACTCGGGGGGCAAAAATGGAGACTGTTTTTTTAGTGGTGTTTTCAAAGAGGAGCAAAACTCTGGAGAGACAGATAAGGTTTGTGTGAAAGTGCGTATTGTAGGGGATGTGGGGATGCTGAGCGCACATATACCAGTAAATGGGGCAGAAGAGAAATGCTTTGAAGCGTCGGGGTAATCCAGCGTAAACAGCAGTGGAGAGACAGACTGGGTGCCTCTGCTACTTCCAACTACACAAGGGGAATGCACACTCCGTGGGCCCACAGTACAGTATACATGTGCACATGGTTGAGAGGCATCAAGTATGGAAGAACAGGATGGATAGCTCAAGTGTATGTTTGGAAAATAGTATATTACATGTGCTAGTTTTTATGTGGTTATGGATAAATGACCCTTTAAATTCACAGTATGTCATGTTCTGACCTAAGGACAAATTGTACATTGCTGTCTCTCAATGACACTTCTCCTTCATGTTAATACTTTAAGTGTCTACGTCATCTTTCCTCAATATGCTATGGTTTGCATTATTGTGTAACGTTATGAACTTCATATGTTCTTTCTTGCACCATAATTTCCATACAACCAGACTTGAGATTAGCATAGTTTTTTTGTTTAACCTTTCTGACCAACCAATATGGGCGTGTTCACAAATTCCAAAATAGTTCATATTATAATGTCTACAAATGTTCCCCAAATTAGCACTAAAATAGAAATACACATTATTCTGTTTTCTTCCTTTGTAATATTTCATAAAGAAACTTTTACTTGCTAACAGATTTTGAGTAGTTGATTTAGCTCGTTTACATGTTTTCCTAGCCTCTACCCCCTCCCTCTCTATCATCTCTCGTTGCGTCTACCTTACTCACCCTACAGCATCAAAGCCTCTCCACACCAGCAACTTCATCATGAATAAATTGCCAATTTAGTATACATGAAACGAGTCCCCAATTCCCCGAACGACTCTAGACGGAGGGAAGAGCGGGGAGGAGAAGGAGGAGCAGGAAAAGCAGAAGAAGAGGGGAGAAAATAAAAAGAGAATTCAATTATTTTTTTTGTCTCTATTAGGAACCCAAACCTCCAGCCCACTCTCCTCACTTGGCAATTAGTGCGGTGGGTAATTAACGAGGAGAGGCCAGCGCCACGCCACAGCCCTAATCACGCACATTTCTATCCAGCAGACACAGGCACTGTTGCTATAATTTTGTTTCACATTACTAAAGGCTAATTATATAATCAATCATTCCCAGCCCCCCATTCCTCCCCTCCAGAATCCCAGTCAGATGTGCGACAACAACCACGATTAAGTTTGGAATGCATGTTGTTAAGAAACATCAGTGGATAGTACAGTTCTGCGTAATATTAACACTGACAGAAAAAAAGGCAGTTGGTATGCTAGTTAGAGTTATTTAGCTGTTGTTAATACTTATAAAACACTTACCAATGCTTACTAAGATTGCTAATAATGCTCCTGAACAATAATTAAGAGTATGAAAAGAGAATAGCAAAAATACTTATGCAATTTTCAACTAGCCATTAATATGTGGCACATTAAATTGTGTGTTACCAAAATAACCTATTATGTCTAGTCTTCTTACTGGAAAAACAGCAAACAAAATAAATGCAGTGCTCGTGTGGAGTTGACGATCAAAATCAGAATTTAATAAAATCAGAAAAGAATAAAACGATACATGGCCTTGTCCTCAGATTCGGTTACAGCTCCAAATTTTAAAAAGGACCTTTCAACTCTACTACTCTAAAGATATAGAATGTTGAATCTGAATAAAAAGGTCATGCAAAGTTCATCCTTTAATGCGTATTCATAATTTAAATGGATATTCACAATGGATTATAACAATTACTAAAATGTGAAGGAAAAAAACATAGAAATCTGGGACAAAGTGTTTGCTTCAACCTCATTCTCATTCATTTGTCCATTAAAAATGTCAAAGTCACAGTGCACACAGAAACACCTCTTTTCCACTGCCCCTCCACTGGACTGATGATAAACAGAGAAAAAAAAACCCGAATGAATGTGTACATGGGGAGACACAATGGATCAGTAGATTAAACTAAATGTATGTATATAACAATGTGTCGGAGTGTGTTTGTGTGTGTCAGCTTGCATATCGTCCTGAGCCATGTTGTATGATGTGACATTGCTGACTAGTGCTGACGTTCAGACTTTTCCGGGGAGAGTGGAAAAAAGCCTTCATCAGGAAAAAAAGAGCTACACCATCACAGCATGTTTGTGTGTATGTGTGTCTGTGTAGGGAGAAGGTGTGTGCGTGTGTGTGTGTGTGTGTGTGTGAAGGTGTGTGTGTGTGTGTGTGTGTGTGTGTGTGTGTAGGGAGGTGTGTGTAGGGAGAAGGAGCAGCTCTGAGGAAGGTGCACCTATTTTTGTTCATCCTACAGACATGAGTGACAGATAAAGATAAATTGCAACAAAAGTTTTGAGACAAACTAGATAGAAGTGATTTTTTTCAATTACATATTTGTTAGAAAAATGGAAGTCGCGTTGAGGTACCATTTGAGAATCAATAATAATAATGATAATAATAATAAAAAGAGTAATAACATGAAATATTGCATATTTTTACATTTTTGATAGAACATGTGCAATGTACATATAAACAACTTTGACATGCACAAACAACATGGCAAACAAAAACAAATAAACTATAAGCCAAAAAGCCCACGCAGGTATTATTTCTTAAAGCAATGCTGCCATGATGGGGCCATAGCCAGGGCCGAATATCCATCACACTCAGCCGTCTCCCTGAGAAGCTGCAGAGAGGACGGTCCAGAGAATGGAGATGGATAGTAGGTCTCAAGCAAGGCCTGTTTAGAATTCTGCACACAACAGCGTCAACACAGATGAGCTATTATGGATATTGATCATGGCTTATCAGTGCCATTGATTCAGAGATGCAAAAGAAAGCAAAACAATATTTGTTGAACAACACCCTTTGAGGAGACTTGTGCACCTTTTCAGACACAAGTGCTGTGGCTGTAAAGTCAGCTAAAAAATGGAGACAGGTTTCATGAGTTTCAGTATGATTCTTACACAAAGTAGTATTTTGAATTTTATGTTTATAATTAGCCAAATATTGGAAAAAGTCAGCACTGGTTGCCATGTGCATGTGCATCTTGGAAACCACATAAATCGAATGCTTTTACTTTTTTGGAGTAATGGAAAATTTGTAAAAAAAAAAAAAAAAAATTGAATATGCAAACTATAGTTATGGGTTTAATAGTACCAAAAATTGTGTTTGGCATAGTAATAATAATAGTTGCTGATCACATTCACTAGTAATCAATAACTACTATTGATTACTATTGCAGGCGAAATTGAAGCTGTAGTCACCTCAAAAGGTTGGAACTGCAAATCATAAAATAAAAAGCAGCCACTTTTGCCTTCTACAAATAGCATCGCAATGTGTGATCACACGGCTTGGCAGCTCACATGCAGAGTAAAAAAATATTAGAACAAAAAATGTGGGACTATATGATGGCGAAAGTAATCAAGGGTACCAGGAAGTGGAAGTACCTGTGTGAAAAACCTGCAGGACCTTTCTCTCTTCTGAAGCTGAAAATTCAGAAAATTGCGTCTGTTAGCACAGTAACACCTTTCAAAAGCACACACAGGCGCACTCATCTCATTAACATTTCACAAAACCCACTGAAGTTATTGTTATTCGTCTCACTTGCAATCTTTCTAACAACAGTATCCGGCAACGTTCCACCGATTGTTTTCAAAATGTCCTGTCTTACTGACTTTGCTGTCCTATCTTTCTGAATCTTATGAATTGATGGTATTAATTACGGTGCAACTACTGATGATGGGTCATTTTAGATCCTAACCAACATTTGCATAATAAGCTGGCCCATTATTCAATTAAGTATACATAATTGGGTCATTACTAGAGTAGGGAGGAACGTTTTCGTTTTCTGGAGAGAGCTTTTCGACTAATTCAACCTTTAACAGGCCATTTGGTCAACAGCACAACACAGATGAATTGGTTGTGCTGTTCATTCACAGGGCTCTAATAGAGAGGTGCAGACAGGACGAGAAAAGGAGAATGGAAGCATCTATTGTTCTCACTGTAGACACTGTTGGCTGTGATCACATGCAAGGCGCACACAATTTCATCTTCCATAATATATTGTTAAAGTCAGAGGAAATTGTTGCGGGGTGCCCATTTTTATTTGTGCAGTGCAGCTGTGGCTACAGAGGTAGAGCCCGCTGTACCACAAATGACTGTATGAACAAATACTAAACACTGGAATATACACAATGACTTGAACTAATAAAGTTGAAGTCACAATGCTGCTCTGGTCAGCGTTGTCCCTGCTATTTCTAAAATTCTTGGAAGAAAGGCATATAGTTAAACAGCGTACTGTTTTACACCGAATATTGTGAAAAGAAACTTTGCTACCCGTGAAGAATGGTTGTCAGACTAAAAACTTACTCAAAAAAATCATTTAAAACTGTCCCTCAATGTTTTCCATTTCTTTCCACCTCATTCGTCTTTCCTGTCTACCTAAAGCCTCAAGTACAAAAAAAGAAAACTCTCCCATTCCATCACTCAGACACATTGACCTCCTCTTCAGGCCAAGTCTTTGCTCGGACAGCGTTACCTTGGTGAGACTGCGGGCGGCGCTGTCTTTGCCTCCAGGGGTCAGGTTCCGGAGCTGGACGTCCAGTAGTTCGACGAGCTGGGCCATGGCTCTCACTGTGGAGGGCACGTCTCCAGGCCGCAGCAGCCCTTTGGTTTGCTCCGCCAGCTCTCGGGCCACTATGGCAGCTGTCTCACCCGAGCGCAGCTGGAAAACAGTCAAGGGGAAATAAGGTCAGATAGAGAAGTTAGAAGGAGAGTTAGAGAGGTGTTTTATTTTGCTGCATATTTCAGCAACTTGTACTGAGTAAAAGACATATTTGACTTGCGTAAAATGTTGCTTCACTAATCAGTAAATATTTACAAAAATGTTAAACCAGATGGTGGTGGGTTTAATAGCAGATGTCAAGATGGAATAGGTGGTAACGGTAGTTGCTGTAGTCATCATCATCAAAGTCTTTAGCACAGTAGTTGTCATAATTAAGGAACTGAATCAATACATTGTTTAGGTTTTAACTATATATTTGTGAGGTTTAAATACCTGTTTATATGTGCTATTTTGACTCTTCACCATTCAAAAGAAAGAAACCCATTTTTGTTGAATTGTTGATCGCTATTGCAAGGGTGCCATAGTTTTAATCACTCTGAAACCCACAGATAGAGTGTGGACACTGTGTGATTTTTTACAAGTGGAGAGTCCAAAACCTTAAATTTTTTTGTGAATGTATTATTGCTTTGCCTGGAATATTCCACAAAATCCATGGATACAAGCAGGTGACAACAGCACAGTGTTATTATTATTCTTTTTTTAAAAACTTTTTTTTTTGAGAAACAAATAAACAAAAAACCCACCAAATACAACAACATTTTCAGAGATATTTGTATTTTAACATGCGTAGGCTTCACATTGTATACATGTATTGCATTCCAAGTATTCAGAGTACAAGACAAAGTTGAAGCAGTAGTAGAACATAGTTTCACTCAAACAATAATTTACTATTGACTTGTTACCAATTTTCTCCTCTACATTTCTGCTCAGTTTTCCTAAACTACTTTTAACTAATCCTTCCATCTCTGAAGATTTTTTTTAACCTTTAAACAGTTTGAACATATAAAATAAAATGTATATAGTCAGATCCTACAAATAGTGTGGCAAGGTATTCACACACACGCACGCATTCAGCTTAAGCACCATAAAAGCCTTCTTGCCCGAGCTTGACCGGAAATGGTCAGAAATGTTAAAAATGTCCGATGAAGTGAGGTGAAAGTTAGTGACTGAAAAAAAACACACACACAGGAAAGACAGATGCAAAGATGAAAGGACAAGAGCTGAGGTACAAAAGGGCAGCATGGAAAATGGAGAATTGAAAAGACGTCTGAGGCAAGGGAAGACAAGCGTAAAAAACGAATTAGTGCTACAGATACAGAGCAATGCATTGTGGGTATTCCTGGGGCTTATGTGCTTTTATAAAAACATGTAAGAACATTTTACAGAAACTTACTCCGCACTGCCCTTTTCTCTCATCTTACTTCATCTTACACACAGGCAAAACCCCCAACACTGTGCTGCATTCTGAGCCCAAATTAGATCCACTATGTTCAAAGGAGGGATAACTCGAACCAAAAGCTCTGAGCTAAAAGAACATACAGTAATGTGCAAATTTAAAAATACTATCTCCATTCACTGAGGCTGCATTCACACTTCCACACACACTAGGGCTAAACATGGAAATAAACAAGGACACAACAAGGACAGAACCAAACCAGGTCTACATCACGTCTAAACTGGGTCCAAAATAGGAGTGAACCAAGAAGAGTGTGAAGGCAGCCTAATGGTACATATGAAGAGTTCTAGTCATTTTTATGAATGGGGAAACTTGAATATTTTGCTTGATTAAATATTGAATGGAACAATTTGGTTATCCTTATCAAATACAAAATAAATATACAATACATTACATTCAGATAATAATCCACTTTAAAACTGAATTTGAACAATAATCAATTTTATAAAATTTTAAAATCGCATGAAATTGTACCTTTACTGAATAGTTTTAGAATGGATAGAATAGAAGAATAGAAATCCATATCAAAACTAGTCTAAGACCACATGGTAACATTAAAGGGAAAAATAACTTTTTTATTATTCACTGTGGTATGGAAATCGGTATCAAGCCTTCTACTTAGTAATAAAAAGTTCCAAAAGTTCCAAATTTTACTTTCATGACAACACTAAAACTTTTTTTTTAAGATAGATTCTGACTTTAAATATGCTTTTACTGGACTATTTCTAAAGTGGCATATTTTCCACATAAATAGGGTACATTTTATAAAAGAAACTGTGCTTTCAATAACATTTCATTACTGGGAGTACATCCATCTATGATCCTATTATGACGGCGTTTAACAATGACCTTATTTTCCTACTCCCAGTGGCTAAATACACTCTCTTCATGTGAGTTTGGGCTAACAAGCGGAGAATGGATAGGTGGCCTAAATCTTTCCCTGTGGTCAATGTGTCTTCATGCGTGACAAAACAGCTCGGGGACTGTATCCATAGAACATGTAGCCTTAAACCGTGCTTCCTTGTCGTCCTCTGCTACTTACTTTCTGCATGATGTGATTGACCCAGGGCGACGTGCAGTTGCTGAGGTCTGGGCCTTGGGGATCCCAGTAGCCCAAATGGGACATGCACATGTACGTAGCCACGCCTGCAAGACCAGCAAACAGCAAAGACAATTAGACAGTTGTATCATTCAGCGTCAGCCACTAGATTAAGAATATTTCAGCTAAATGCCCCAGTTCTAATTGATATAAACAAGGAAAGAGAAAGTGAATGAGTGGAATGACTTTGTATGGCTCTGTACTAAAAAGAATACATTGTGGATGTCTTTTCAAAAAGCTTATTCTGTCTTTAGATAATTGTCCCCATTCAATTTACTGTCCAAAGCTAAAATTGCTCACAATGCAATTGAGAGGAATTATACAACAGTACAATATCAGTATCTATTGTATACTTGATAAAGCTAATTATTATTCCACGAACTGTGTTTGCTAATACTGTATGCACTAATAATTTATTCACCACTTGAAACTGTTAACATCCCAAGGCGTAATTTCTCACATGCAGTAGTGGTAAAATCAAACATACTGACTAAAACAGGTGTGAGGTGTGACTAAAACACAATGTATAATATAGATTTAGCACTATTAAATGCAACAGTAGTGCTGTATTATTAAATGCAGTAGGTTGTATAATACAGTAATAATAATGAAAAAATATATACAAATAGATTGAATTCTCGAAAAGATTAAATACTCTTATCGCTGTCGTCACAGTTGCCCTGTGCTTACATACTTTACATGTTTAGTTGGTAAGCTTTAAGAGTTTCACTATTCAGCAGTGTCCTTACCCAGAGTCCCCACTGGACAAGGCTGCTTGGCAAGCTGTCCCTGCTGGGTGCGTGGCCAAGATATGTCTGCGGTGATCCGTGGAGAGCAGAAGTCCTGAGGGGGCATCACTGGAGGCTGGGGGGCCGCTGGAGGTGGAACCACTACTGCAGGTGAGCGTCCCGGCCCTTTCTGGTTTATGTCTGGGATCTGGTTGGTGTCAGAGGAAGACCCCCCTGCTGGGATAAGCATGGGCGGCCGTATAGTGGTGGTGGTCCGGTAGCGTTGACCAGGAGAGGTTGTGAGGAGCGGTCTGGGTGTGGTGTAGTATGGGGGGGCGCGGGTGGTTGTTGTGCGACTGGTGGAAGAAGACCCTCCTCCTCCTCCTCCTCCTCCTGCTCTGTTTGGGGGCAAAGGGGGCCGAAAGTCTGTAAAGAAAAGACACAGGCATTAGCTTCTCACAAAACGGTTGTTCAAAAATGTTGTTCAACTCAAAGTTATTGTTTTGTTTTACTGTGGATTTTTGAAGATACAGGGATCAGTGGACTAAAGTTCAACACTGATTCACCAAAGGAAAGAGACATAACAAATGTTAAAGCCACTTTCTGTGCCAAAGCCTCACCAAGACATTTCTGCAAAGTGATTTCAGATTTATTTGTGATTGTATGTTACATAATATAATAATAATTACAAAACCCCAATACTTTTGACTTTACTTATAGTACAATAACATCAGTTCCATTAGATGTATAGATCATTCTTCTTTCAGCGCCTAACTGATGGTAAGGTATGTAGTATTTTAAATTTCATAAACATGTCTGTGTCCCCAGATACAAGGTAAACATGTTCAAAACAAACGAAAAGCAAAACAAAAAGCGTTTACTGAGAAAAATTCCAGTGTTGACTTATTCTTAGTGACAAAAACACTATAGATGATGGCCTACGTAAGAGCCTACAACTAAAGCCAGCTGGTTCAATTCTCACTACCAAAACCCTAAAGCCTGCAGTCAATCATGAATCAGTTGTACTGTAGCCTCTGCAACTCAGTGAGGGAATTCTGAAGGCTCACGAGAGACTTGGCCTGTACTGAGCATGGGAAAAACTTGTATGTCCTCTGTTAACTCAGGTTCAGTTAAGGTTTCTAATTCATTTAAACAAGAGTGCAGTCTACACAATACAATACCTTTAATATATTCTGCATTGCACGTTCCTTCCACCTCACATAGACAACAATAGATTTAGCCTTTTCCAGAGGTTCTGTCCTATGGGACCTGAGCAGTGTGCTGCTTAACCTGGCAGAAAAATGATCCTGTTTTATTTATTATGTCATGATATAACAGGCCCAGAAGAGATACATTTGTGAATAAAAAAAACAACAACTCGAGAGCATTTTAAGGATTGCGATTACCCTAAAACAAAATACTGTGTACTGTGGGTTGTTTGGCATTAATATTGTAAGCTTTACTATGTAATTTGGTGAGAGTAATTTCAAAGTTAATTTTGCTGTGGTAACTTCTGCACCTGTTTACTTCTCCCGCATAAGTGAATGAGTCGCATAATCAACAGTGACATTAGCACAATAGGTATACTTTGTTTGCACATGGATAATTGGTGTCAAATGGTGCCCGCATTTCCTGGTGTGAACAGCATAAAATAAGCACATCAAATGCATCCCCAGAAAACCTCCGAACTCCACCGCTAACATCCTTTAGTTCTGATACGAGACTGACCTATTTGCAAAGAAAACTGAAATAAATTCTGGAGTTAGTTTCAGCATGAGTAATAAAGTCCCTTAAGGACAGCTGTAATAATCCAGTGCCAGATATCGTGCAATGCCAGTTGTTTTGCCTTGTGGTCCAGACGCTGCAATAATAGATACAGTAATGGGATGCTATGTAATTAAAGTGAACACTGTACAATCCAAATTAAATGGTAAGTAAAGTATCTTCATCACATTATACGGGGCACATTACTTGAGGGGATGAACAAAATGTTGTGGCGCATTCTGTATATGTATATATCTGTATATACTGTATATTTCCCCTCTCTCTATTATACTTCACAAGTGTGTTTTAAGGGTTAGAGTTTTCTTCAGTGATGTTTAACCAAAAAGTCCCTACGATGGTTAAATGAGATGTTGGGGGACAGACGATGGTTTGATGCATTACTCCAACATTTAGAAGGATCTGAACTGGGGCTGCATGATTTCTAAGTGCAATTTTTCAGACCAGTATTGCGACTGCAGTTAGATTTGCGTTTTATGTTTTAATAATGGGATTCTGTTCAAAGTTCACATTTTGAATGCGTCCAGGAAAACTGACAAAAAGACTGAAATATGAACTGACAAACAAATAAATACCATGTTTACGAACGTTTTTGTTGCTTATAGTCACTAGTGTTTTTGTCACTTTGCATTGCGTATTTGTTGCTTCATTTCCGTTTGTGTTGATTTTTGTCGCTTTTTTGCAAATATAAACTACAGAGTTAGCAGGTTTTATGCAGAATAAGACAGGATATTTTGTCTTTTATGTAGGAAATGATTGCACTTCAAAAATTGCAATTTCCATGTGTCCATTCAAACTGCACATTTTTCAGTTTGATTTTGATTAATTGTGCGGCGCTAATAGAGTTCCAATTAGTGTGGTTATTTTTGATTAATGATACGAGCAATCATATTTTAAGTTTGTGACTTTTTGTAATGTAACAATCAACTTGGCTAAATATTTAGGTGAGCCATTACTTATTTGGAGCCTTCTTGCAATGCGTGGGTAAACTTGAGCATATAGATTGTCTTCTCCCCTTAAGTTTAATTAAGGACTCTTCTTTTCCTCCTAGTGTATTTCCTTTCTCTGTCTGTCTATCCCGATGACTGACAGCCCTGTAACATCTCCGCTCCTCCTGTACACTCTGTTCTCCCCAACACACAACACCGGCACCTAAACTGTGCCACTTCCCGAATCACCGGCGCTCACTCTCTGCCTCACGCATTCTCCACGGAACATTGCCATCAATCATGCGTGGCAGTGGTGGCCTGGGGACTAGCTGTCAATCTGCATGTGCCCAAGTGTATGTGTGTGTAGCAGTAGTTACGAAACTGGGATGTGTCTATCTCCAGGAAGCTCTATTAGGGGTGCTGCCACAACAATGGAAGAGTAATAGTGTGTGTGTGAGCTTGACGTCTGCTGTCATTTGAACTACAGGGTGGTGATGCTGGAGGTGAGGAAGAGCAACAGGGTGACTATACGCATGGAAAGGGCTGCAGTTATACATGATCCAAGCATCTCACCTGCTTCCTATGGCTCTCTTCAAAGAAATCTGTAGTAGGGGAAGGTTCAAGTGATTTAAAATTATTGAATGTAAATAGTTTCCCTTAATAGTTTCCTGCATTCAATTGAGAACTACATATGTAAGAGTCTAGACAAATTATCTCATTGTATGGGATGACACATCTATTCAGCACTTATGGCCTTGTCATGAAATACCCATCATATTCACCATATTTCGGAAGTTGCCATGGGTGCCACCAATGATGCTTTTCTGACAATATTTTACCCGCCCCAGCCCGCCCCACGCAGCAGAATCATTTTTACAACCCGCCCTGCACCAGCAACCTTTAAATAACAACCAAACAAATGCAGCTTTATTTTAGCTTAGACAAGATTTAATGCTGTCAAAAAATGGCCCACCCCAACCTGCCCCACAATGAACTGCTCATTTTCTCGGCCCGCCCCAACCCGACCCACGGGTAACCCGCGTGGCCCACGGGCCAAAAGGCAACCATCACTAGGCGCCACCATTCATTGTAATCTCCCTTCCGGCTGTATTAGTTGCTGGTCACATGGACATTGAACATTTTGTACAAATCAAACTTATATATAATATAATATTATTTTAGTGGCGAGATTTTTCCCTTGTTGGCCACTTGAAACCGAGTTCCCGCCAAACCGAAAGTACCAAGTGTCAAAAAGATGCAAAAGTGGGCAGAATAAGATGAACACATTTAAATTTACATTTATACATAGGCCACCATGGCACAATATTGATATTCTTGGAATTGGTATTCTACTTCTACATATATTCTCTATATATGTATATATATTTGCTCTCAATCACTTTTGCTTTTGCTTGGCCATCAAGAGTCCTTTAAACCTATAAGATTGCCTTGTAAAGAAGTGCATCAAGTTGTAGTAATAGAAAGGTAATAGCACTACTTATTTGTAGGGATGGGCAAGGTCAAAATATCAGCTATAGTATTGGTTCAAAAATATTGGTATTGATATTTTTATATATAGATTTTATATCCCATATAAATACATTGTTATTATGTTTACTAAAGTGAAAAGTCTATTTGTGATCTTTACTTGTGGGTGTTGTGTATGGATTTTAAAATCTAAATATTGGTATCAGAAAATCCTTTAGAAAAACCCAGTGGTTCTACAGACGAGGGCCTCAGTCATGGGGGATGTTCTCTGCAACATCTGCACAGAGCCGACGGCCGTTTGAGGCCCCTGCACCACCTGGAGCTCCATTGTTCCACTGCAGGAAAAAGCATCTCAGATCACTATGGCGACCCCTCTGTGGAGCGTAGAAAACATCTCAGGTGGATCTGCTTGTCATGCCAGTAACGTTGGAAACCATCTGGACTATTAAGGTTACATTTACTGAGGTACTGGGAAATACCCAGCCCTACTACTTATATTGTACTAAGTAGCTGCAGACCAGATTAACTGCAGATTAACTAGCATTGTTAGTAGTGATAGAATTAGCAGTGGTGCAGGAGCACGTTTGAGTGTCTATTTACATTAGCATTATTGAATCATTCAATATACAGTCTTGACATTTACACCTGATTTGATTGCCTCTTCCTGCCACGCTCTGTACCTGTCTGCATTTCTATCAGATCCCTCCACACTCCCTTTATGTGCATCTGCTTTGAATAAAAAATCACGCTGTAAAGTGAAGTGTTCATCAAAGAGGAGATGCGGAGAGAAGATGGGCTGACATAACAGACTCATGCAACATTGATGGAGCACAAGGCTGGAGGTTGTACTCATGGGAACTGACACATCTCCCTGCATTTAGGTTTGGGGTAGACTTGAATAAATATGCTATGACAACTTTAGGATGTCAGCTAACCTAAACGCTGCATTCTTTGAATAGTACAACGCAAGATTAGCAACATGAGGACAGCACAAATGTCACAATGTAAATTAAGGGGATGATCAAGAAGTCTTTTTGAGCAAAACTAAGCTACAGAAAGAAACAGGGCACCAAATTCTTGGTCGATTTAAGACAGTTATATTGGCAAAAGTTATCAAACCTAATGGGTTTCAGCTTCATGTTATAAACAATATTTTGAAGAATTTTTCTCATTACAATATATAATATTTTGTTGTTAAATTGTAATTTCTCATCATTGTGAAATCCATGGAAGAAGTATCTATATGATTTGAAATGTATCTGTACCTTAAGTACACTGACATGACCACAACATTACAGGAGATCACGCAATTACGGTACAATTTATTCACAGAAAACCACTAGTAAACAGTGCATTTATCAGTACAAAATGCAAATTAAGATTATAATTCACACCCTAATCTCAAGATAACTACATACTTTCTACTTTTTTCTCAATTGTAAATAAGAATTCTTTAAAATCCCCTGAATAATTTGTAGAACTAAAACTATACAATCCTAGAAATAAATGTATTTTTAAGAGCATAAAGAAATTTAAAATCTTCTAGTTTAGTGGTAAATTCACGTTCTACAGAGACACGAAATATTTTATAGTTTAAGAATCAACTGGATTTAATGTGATTCCCAGATTTACTAAGCGATGGATTGAGAGGTGCAAAATGGGTAGCGTGCTAAACATAAAGTGCGTGCAGTTGCGATTTGCATCTCTCTCCGGCCGCAGATTCCGCAAATTTAGCACATGGGACGTTATGAATATGCAAAAACAGGGCGATCTCACCCCAACACGCAAAATTTGAGGCAGAGAAAAGGCAATGAAAATGTTTTGTGGCAGCTGCATGAAATATCAAGACTATGAGGAGCAAAACTGCGTGAAAATTTTGAAGGAGGGGAGAGGTTCTAACACTACACCTGCCACACGGCCTGATTCTCATCTGTGTCGCTCACAGTTCACAGAGCCTGTCGCTAAATTGGATTTCAGAAGTTTGTCTCAGATCCTTTTAATGTCCTTATTGATGAATAATGATGATACAGGAGAAGATGCAACTCGTCCACCTGTTCCTCGTCTCCCTCGTCCCGGGCGTCTCCAAAGCTGCGGGTGTCTGTGCTGTACCGTCATCCCGTAAACTGCTTTTGAGGAGACTGTAATAAAATCCTCATGATCCTCAGCCCCAAATTTATCTTTTTAGCAGCGCTGGTTAAAGGCAAATGCCTGCAGGTTTTCCATCACATCCCTCTGTCCGTGTGCGCTACGCATCTGAACTCTGGATAAACGTGGAGAAGGATGGGAAGCTTTTCTGTCTAAATGGTCACAAACACCACAGTGTAGGTTCAAATGTTTGAGGGAGATAGACACTAATCAGCCAAAGATGGACATCTCATAAATCTCGATCTTAGTTTTTGTATTGATGAGTATATGTGTATCATTTTTTTTTTTTTTTTTTTTTTGACAAGCCTAAAGTGACAAACAATTTTTAGTCCCTTAGCTCCTGGATATATATATTGGCTCCGTGGTTTTCCAGGCACATATGGAGCTCATGTCTGATATTCAAACGTACACTAACATACATCACTCTAGGGCAAACAAACCTAGTAAACATATGCTAACAACGGCCTTCCCACCACAGGACTTAACAGCACAAATGATTTTTCTTCTCTTGCTGCAGTGTACTGGCTCGCTGCCCCAAGGACCACGTCCAGCTTTATCATGAATTATTTTGTTCAAGGTTGTACATTCAGGCTTGATAAAATGCAGCACATATTTTATTATTTGGATACTTTCATAACATAAACTACTAAAAAAAAGAAAAATGCAAATCCAATGCAATGCTGGCTAAAGTTTAAGGTCTTCTAAGGTGAAAACAACAAAACTTACAGAGAGATAATGTTGGCATGAGACTCCAGTACAAGTATGCTATTAGAAATTAATACAGTAGCTACTTAATTTCTCGTTTCAAATCTATTCACGGGTTTCAGCTTCCTGCTACAAGCAACATTTTGAGGACCTTTTCCAATGAGTTATAATAAAGGCCTATAATTTAACTCATTGACTTTTTCCCCATTCGAAAAGTATATTATTTTGTTAATTGCTATGGCAACAGTCCTGAATTATTATAACTCTGAAACCCATATTGTCATTCCCCAATTTGAGTCAATTATTCCAGCCGTTAGCTTGACTCTATTTTCTCAATTTCATTTTTACCACGAATGTTAAAAATGTTCTGTCAGTTGTAGCCTTAGTTTGCCAGACTCAAATTGGGGAATCGCAGCTGTACCAAAATCTTCATCTCCATGGCAACACTTCAAACTCCATCTTTACATACATTTTTAATAGATTCAACAGTTCCTGCAGATTCTCAAATCATTTCATCAAGTTCTTCTGTGTTGTGTTAGTATTTGTCTGGTTTGCTTGTTGACTCCTCAGTCCGACAGCATGCTCGAGGGAAGGTGAGGCCGTAACCGTGAGCCTTGGACATGTCAGTCTGCTGTCAGTCAGACTGTGCCCGCATGTGATCATCTGACACACTGCCACATGTCATATCCACAAACGCTGGCCTTTGTTCTGCATATGGACACTCCAAAATCTAATCTCAAAAGGTACAAATCAAGAGGAGAGGGATTTTACATGCAGTTTGGGAGAGAAAGTCACTAATTTTCAATTGATTAGGATACTGTCTCCTGAAAATACAACTATTCCTGGTGAAAATTTAGTATTGTGGCAAAAAATGTATCACGATTAAATAGATTGAACATATTGAGTGTAAATTGTAGAGCAGTACAACTATATGTTATTGAAAGACGGTGTAGTAAGTAAATTGTAGGGATGTAACGAAATGAAATGTTATATCTTATAATCATTGTGAGAGAAAACATCCCACTTTTACAATTATTCATAATTACTGAGGTCGCGACCAAACAACAGTGAAATGTTTCATTTTCTTTCATTCATTTTGTCTAACACGTAACTGTTCCTCAAGTTGTGACCAGCTTTACCCAATCAAACCTTCTGAATAACAAAATAATGTAACAAAAATTACCAAATATAAAAGTATTTTACATTTCAATATATTTTTGATATAGAATATACCTGATTTTGATTCTAAATATATTCAAGATGATTATTTGTAATTGCAATTATCAATTAACCTAAGAATCTTGACATAGATAGAAAATTTTGGAAAAGACAAATGCATCTAGCAAATGGAGTAAAGCTATATCAAACTGGGTAATGATTACTTTAACCCTTTTAGTAAAGTTACACAATGACTGCAGTCCTATGCATTTAACTCAGTGCAATCAACATTGTGTTATGTTCTTCCATTGTAACCAGGTCAAAATAATTGTCTAGAGCCTTATAAGTATATTTCATAAATTATGAGTCATGAGTTCTGATTCAGTGTTCAATGTAGACCAGCCTGAAGGTGAATTCAGAGCTTAGAATGTATTCAAAGACAGGCCAGACCATCATTACCCATTTACTTGTTATGGCATAAAAACACCTTGCACTTTTTATCTCTACAATGTTTTCCAAATACTGTGCAAACCATAGGGAGGTATGGATCGACGGGAGTAAGAGCCAAAGATAATCTGACTGGAGGGTGCAGGGCTTTCTAGGCTGGATACGGCCACAGACATCCAATAGAGCTGCATTCTGCGATAAGACACTGGCCCTATGGCTCGACAACACACGCATTTGAACGCACACACAGAAAGCTCGTGGCAAGTTGCTCGAGCCCCGCTGATAAAACAGAGCGACGCACTTCAAAGCTTGATACTCGGAGATAGAAAAACAACCTCAACTAATAGAGCCTCCCTCAAAATGGCTGCCAGGCACAGTCACGTTCCAAAGTCTCGCATGCACACTTCACTAGCCGGTTGCATAATAACCTTGCATCTCTCTAAAGGTTCGAAACACCTTCCGCACGTTCTAAAGCCAATCGTACACAAAATTAGTGGTGGAAGAAGTATACAATTGTGTTACTTAAGTAAACGTATAGATGCATAGTATTGCAAGTATTTCACTTTCACATATATTTTGAGACTGTTAAAGCGCTAAATTAGGGGGAAAAAGTGCTGATCTTTGGTCGACAGTTGCAATTCTAACCAATTTCCAAATGTTTCTACTAAACATTGTGTGTGTGTGTGTGCGTGTGTGTTAGGGCTGGGAAAATTAGCACGTTGACGCATTATTTTTTTCCTTTAATCCTGTTAAATTTAATTGACGCATCGCTTAATGTGACTAAACAACGATAATCTAAGGTGTTATTTCTGCGCTGAAAGAGGCAGTAATGCGGCGCACGGCTTCTTCCAGCGTGCTGAAATGCATCAAGTGAGTGCAATGAATATTTATATTTACATTTTGATTTTAATTTATAAAATATTGCAATTACACATATTTTGTAATACACATCAATTTCCCATTGGGATAATGCTAAACATTTTATATAAATTCACAAAAAACTCCAAAAATGGATCGGACAAAATTAATAGCACCTAATAGCACCCTTAACTTAATATTTGGTTGCACACCCTTTTTTATAAACTAACTGAAATCAGTGGCTTCCAATAACCTTCAATAAGCTTCTTACGCCTCTCAACCGGAATTTTGGACCATTCTTCCTTTGCAAACTGCTCCAGGTCTCTCATATTGGAAGGGCACTTTATCCCAACAACAATTTTAAGATCTCTCCACAGGTGTTCACAGGGATTGAGATCTGGACTCATTACAAACCACTTCAGAACTCTCCAATACTTTGTTGCCATCCATTTCTGAGCTTTTGAAGTATGTTTGGGGTCATTGTCCTCCTGGAAGATCCATGATCTCGGACGCAAACCCAGCTTTGTAACACTGGGCCCTACATTGTGACTCACACTTTTTCTATCATGCCTTGCACACAGTCAAGGCACCAAAACACCTTTGACTGTAGGTACTCTGTTCTTTTCTTTGTAGGCCTCATTTCATTTTCAGTTAACAGTGGAATGATGTGCTTTACCAAAAAGCTCTATATTGGTCTCATCTGTCCACAAGATGTTTTCCCAGAATGACTTTGGCTTACCCACATACATTTTGGCAAACTGTACTCTTGGCTTTTTATGTCTCTGTGCCAGTTAAAGAGTCCGCCTGGGTCTCCTGCCATAGCGTTTCATTTCATTCAAATTCCGCCGGATTGTTCGCGCTGACACTGATGCACCCTGAGCCTGCAGGACAGCTTGTATTTCTTTGGTCTTTGGGCCTGCTTATACACCATCGCCTGCATTGCAACCTTTCATCAATTTTTCTGTCAAGATTGGGATGTCAAGATTATTTAGTTTTAATCATGATTATCCAACACAAAATATAATTGTACAGACAAAAAATAATAGTTTTGAAGAATGAGCAAAAGCTACAAGCAAAGTTGTTTTGTCATGGCACCAACAATCGTGATTAAGTGTAAAATCTTGGAGTCTTTTCACAATAAATTTGATATTGTGACATCCCTAACTTCCAGAGGCATTCGTAACATCTTAGTTGCCTTTTAAATCATTATGCTCTTTCCAATAGATGTGGCATTTTAAGTGCTCAGCATGTTAACACATTGTAAGTGGTAATAGTGTCGGCGGTCTAGCCTTTGCCTCCACTCCCTGTGAGGCGGTGGGTTTCCTCTCCTCCCTGTTGTTCTGCCTGGGTCTGCTTAATTTGCCAATCTGCTGTTTGGCACAGAGGACGCAGTGAGCAGGCCAGGAGCACACAGAGCCCACCCGCTAGCCCGCCCGCCTGGCAGGGGCAGTCCAATCGATAAGGACACAGCACAGGCAGGGAACAGGTGCACCCCGCTCGCTGAAGCCGAGTGGGCGCTCTCCTGAGGCCGCGGTGTCGTAATCTATTTGGGAGAGCAGGAGATGGGCAGCGTGGTGGATGGACCTGGAATAATATGGTGGCAGTGAAACAAAGGAGGCACAGGACGGTATGTAGGCCAGTCTGTGTGGTGTAGAGGGGATCTGGAAGTCTATCAAGGACTTTACCCATAAAGTAATCCTACTGTGACGGACCAGAAGTGTGCTGGGGCATAATGCAATTAGTACCATGCACCGCTAGAAAAACTGTCATATTTTTACCCTGAAGTTCAAATAATTAACCTAACAAGTGCATGCTCCATTTCCTCAATAAATACAAATAATAATCCCACGAAAGAAATGAGAGAAGGTAAAACTTCAACTGGATTCTTTCCTTCTTTGGGTAACTGTGTAATAACCTATTAATTATTACAACTAGGGATGTCACGATACCGAAAACGCAATTCAATCAGTGATTTAACACTTGTTCACAATTACTCATGATCAAACAACAGTGAAATCTTTTATTTTCTTTCATTCCATTGTCGACCACCTTGTTTTCCAATTTGAGTTAAGCAGTTCACACATGCAGATGTAATTAACAATTGTTCCTTTTTGGAGTGTCCTGAGCAACTTTTGCACCAAAAAAAGAACACAACAACCATATTATTGCCACATTTAAAGAGCCTGACAGTGGCGCAGACATTTACCTAATTTTTTTAACCAAATAGTCTGAGTTGGTAATGTTGTAGTAGTAAGTGTGTCATGGTATCTGTTAAACCCAAAAAGTGTGCTGCAACTCAAAAAAGGTTGAAAAACACTGGTCTAACACATGACTATTCCTCAAATGTAAGCAGCGTTATGGAATCAAACCTCCAGAATGACTAAATAAAGTTCATGTGACAAAAATACAGGCAGATAAAAAATGTTGTAACTTGTCACGGTTATTTTTTAGTTGTTAGAATTATATTGTGACCTGAATAGTTAGACTTATCGATTAACCTAATAATCTTGGCGTTCCTAATCACTACTAAACAAATAAGTGTTCCGTCTGGACTCCTCTGTAGAAAAAATGTGGGAGAAAGAGTTGTTCTATCACCACTTCTCACTTTTCTTTCAATGATGATAGAAAATGCTGCCAAATGTAATATTAAAACTAACACCGAATGATACTTCTGTGTTTGCATTTGGGTGGCAAGCGGGAACTCTATCAAAGACTTTTCCAACAAACCAAATCCTGGTGTGGTAATCTGAAAGTGTGCAGAAGCCTAGTGCAATCAGCGTTCTGGTGGAAGAGGGTCTCTGCTCCAACCATTAAGCACTTTGGCTCGTTTTCAGCATTTCCTGTCATGTTGCTTGATTGCAATCTGGTGCCAAGACAAGGAGAAGGGGACGAGGATGGAGTAAATAAGTAGAGAGACTGAGGGTTAAAACAATGCATACTCTATGCTTGACTTCCTTCAGGAAATGGGACTCTGTGATTCGGCCCATTAAGGGTTCAAGGGTGAAGCTCTAAATTTCCTTAAACTGACAGAGCGGCGAGAGAGGCAAGAAGAGGTCAGCCCACTAGATGTGCATTTGAATAGATTACAATGCCAATCACTGATTACGCTGCTATTAAGATGGGAGATATGACTTCTGGCACTATAACGGCTGACAGTGAACAACAGTGTAACAGTTGAGAGACTGTTTACGACCAAAGAGATTTTATGGAGTTTACCGACGCTGTGTCTTCCAAAATCATACAATAAACAGCTTGAACAAACACTCCACGACAATAAAAGCCATGGTCATAATGGAGTGCACTGAACATCTACATGAGAGCAAAAGGGAAGAAGTAATAGGTCAATGGGAATTCATTTTATAGATTCAGTTAAAGTTAGTGATAGTGTCACGATTATAATGGCCAAACAATTGTGGTTAACGATAATATTACAATAATTATTAACATTTCTCATGGTTAAAAATATACTCATCAAGTGCTTGAGGTAATAATTATGAATAAGTTCCATGTTTAAACAACTAGAGTCAATTTATAACTGAAAACAACACTAATCTAGAAGAGAACATTATGGACAAGTAGCTTTTTTCGATTATTTTTGCCATTGTGATTATCACTATTTAAAAAAATTCACCACAAACAATTGCTGTCTTCCTTTTTTATCATGATTAATCAAATATAAAAAATAACAAAAAGAAAATGTAATGACTCTTTACATGAAAAACAACGACCTACAACTATGACTGATACTGATATTACTACTAATAAGACATGATTACTATTGTACTATTCACACTGAATAACAATTCAATAAATTATACAGGCGCACATACTCTGAAGTTATTTACAAACAGTCACAAACGCATACTGAATTTTTGCCATGTTTTTTTTTTCCTTTCTCGAAGATGCCAGTACATGAATAATTTTGAAAGACTTTGACAAACTTTGGGCAATGCAGAGCGAGCGGGCGTAGGTGATAAATTATTCAGCCTTGCATCTTCCCTTTATAATACACATGTTAGAAGACAATGTGCAAAGCGTGAGGAGCAAGCCCAGGCGGCAGGCGCTACCGCATGAGTTACGTTTAAGCAGTGGGGCCATTGTGTGTGATGTGGGAAAATAGTGGGTAGAGCTTTTAAACAGGCCTGTGAGATTGGGTTCTGGATAAAGCTGCTGACCCAAAGAGAACGACACACGAGAAGGGAAGGGGAAACTTTGGGATTCCTGCCATTGTCAGTGCTATGTGTTTGTGTAAGAGAGGAAAGAATGGGGAATTTAATAGACAACACAGCAGATGTGGAGGACAATAAGTGTGGAAAGGAGCAAGATGGAAATTTTAGAAAGATTATGTTCAGCTGATTGAGGACATGGAGCTTAAATAACATATTGTTTGATACTAAGAAAAACAGTATTTATTAACAATTCTCAATTCAGTAATTTTAAAGTGGTGAATAGTTTTGGTGAAGTTTAAGTTGAGGTACTGCAGGAAAAAGAATATGCTAAATTAGAAGCATATCTACATTTAAATATATATACATAATTAAATAGTCTATTTCCTTTTAGTGATTCATAAGACCAAGACATACTGTGCAGCCACATTTTTAGCACAGTTCTGAGAAATTGAAGAAATACTGTCTGAATAGCTTTATTGGGAAAATAGATATATAGAGATATTTAATTGAATCAATATCTCCCACGCCTAGTTGGAAGAATTATTTTTATTCTGTACTTTTAAAGTAAATCGCGCCTCTAATTAATGTACTTATTATTGCATTTATTTTATTCTTAACTGAATTGCACAATGCATTCATATATAAATTGAGTGTTGATCAAAATTAAAATGACTAAATACTACAGGGACAACCCCGAATGAGAAAGGCATTAATAATAATTGATGTTTTTGAAATAAGTCCTCATCTCCTAGTAACAGTAGGTTTCTTACAGTACATGGCATTGTTACATAAAGGAACAAGCCTTTGTGTGCCGAAACCAAAATAGTCTAATTGGTTCTCTCTGACTTCTCTCCCAATTATGTTTGGTCCAGAGCAGCCTGCGTTCCCCACATGGCCCACTTCCTGTCTCATTTTATATCTTTATGAAGTCCATACGGGCTGAACATAAGCTGTGTTCACATTACAGTATCAGTAATCAGTGAAGCCTTTGGAACACATCCTTTTTTCCTGGCCTCGTTCCATAACTGGGATGCAGAAATCAGAACAATTTACCCAATATAATGCATGTGAAAAAGCAACAATACTGAATATTGCCAGTAGACTTTTTTGCTTTGCTTTGCTTTTTTTTCTTTCTCGAATATCCTGTAAGCTTTGTTCCACAGTCCGAATATTCCCAACTCTAGGGAAATAAAGCTGTCTGATAGTTTATTGTCAATTGTTACTTACATTTTCTTGTTGTAATGATACTGATGCCTAAAATCCTCTAAACCATTAAATGACAAGGAAGTAAATTTGACTACAAACAACATATTATATTCAAATACTATTCAATTTGAATGTGTTTTTAAACCTGAAATCATTGCAAGTACAGTACCTTTTACTAAGTGCTGGTTGGGAAACACTGTTGAAGGCTATAATAATATTATCATAAATACAGAAATAAAGTAGAAGAAGTAAGATCTAGTAGCCTTGAAATACTTATGAAGTGTATGAATGGAAACATATTTTAAAGGCACTGTACCTGATTTTTACTGTCTTAAAAACAGATCTAGTTCATTTTAAACAAATGATTTCCTAGCATCCACATTATTCACCGCAAGTTGAGCGAGTTTTTCCATCACTGTTAAGCTAACAAACATCGGCATGCTCACAGCACACTTCCTGCTTTGCGGAGAATAAAACATAATAAAACAAAAATAATTAGATGTAGAATTAAGCCTGTCACGATAATACATTTTGAAGTGCGATATGTTGCAAGCGAAAAATATCATGATGTCCTGCCTAATGTCACTGATACAGTTACCCTAAAGCCGGATGATCCCAAACAAAAGCAATCTAAATGTGAAATACTGTTAAGAGCATGCGCGAAAATAAATAAATAGCAGAATGAAACACCTTTTTAGTTTGTTGGTGCCAATAATGAGTCATAAATAGTTCCCCAAAGTGCATACAAGCAAAGTGCATTCACACAATAAATACTGAGCTCCAAATGTCTTATTTTTTCTATCATATATAGAATAATAGGTCTATATAATAATTATTGTGACAGGCCTACGTAGAATGCATTCGGTGGTCTCATTCTGATCCTAAAAGCTGCTTTTACAACATATTTGTACTGGGGCAAACTAGATTTAAGTTTATTACATGAACATTTTCGGTAACAGGCTGTTACGGCCCTGTCTCATGTTTGTGAGGGCTGCAGTGGCAGGGCCTTTACTCTGTGTGTTTTCACGTTTTGTTCCTCTGTCTGTTGTTTTCTTTGTTTAATTTTGTGTTAATTCTGTCGATTTACCCTTACACTCCTGTTCATTAAATTACATCTTTATTTAAACCTTTTTACATCTTGGGTTTGTTGCTTCCCCTTGTCCATAACTGAGGTGGGTTGTAACACAGTCCCTTTAAATAAAGGGAAATCAAATGAAAACTAAAAATGTTAAAAAATAGCACCTCTGCCATGATGTTTTTCCATGTAAAGTATTGTAAACTGAGTAAAGTTACATACAGTATATAGGTTACGTCAACACAAAGACAAGTTATTTCTACCTAGATTTTTCACAAAAAAAGAAAAACGTATGAACCAGGCACTAATGTTCATATTATCAAGTTCTTGCCAATACACTCATTAATGCATGTTAATTAATTCTACTCTTTAGGGAATCTTGGAGAAAGAAATCAGGTCAGAAAAAGCCAAAGAACTAAACCTAAAGTGTCTTGTCGCCTCACTTTCTAAATAATGAGAAAATCATGCAGTTGAGGTAGTTAATTTATTCCTTGTCTTTATTGAGTGAGGGAGCGCGGCGAGGTGGGAGAGTAAAGAAGCCAGGCCTGCATCGATTGTATGTATTTATCTTCCCCTGGTCAGCAGTCTGGCTTGTTGCTGTGCACTGGAGGTCATTCTCCACATTGAATCCCCATTGATCTGGTCTTTAAAGCCTCCCGAGACAGCCGGCCAGTGCTCTATTATGAGGCTGATCACACTTTGGGAGCAATAAACACATAAGCATACTCATGAATAGACAAACACCAACCTCTTGTAGAATCTAAGTACATTAGCACACTCAGGAAACACATCTTCTGATCGGTGGAAATAAAGTTTAGCACTGTGCTCTGGCCTGTAATGCCTTGTAAGCGCGCCTCCTAACTGCGTGTAAGAGCATGTGTTAATTCGGACATCATTTAATAAGGCCCAGCCAGACAGCGCGGACCACTCCATTGGAAAGGTGCTGAGAGGCAATTACCAAAGAAGATAGGCCTGCAGGCTCCAGGGGCATCAGGCGTTTCCAACCGAGAGCGAGGAGGCAAGCTAACCGCTCCCCAGACCTGACCTGTGCTGCACCCTGAACGCAGGAGGACGTCAAACAACCCGCATCAACAGAACTTTGGTGCAAAGGTATTCAATGCTGGTCATTTTCCTTCTGCTAAAGATCCTTTTAGTGTTTTGAACAACGTCACACTTAAGGGTGGGCAATATTGACAGAATATCTCAATATTTTTTGGAGTATTATGTCAGTCCCAATAAAATGTGCTAAAACATGTCTTTAGACGTATTTGTTGAGGTTTAATTGTCAGTGTCCGTATCAAGTGTGCAACGTCCGTAATATCACCCAATACCATTATTTCAAAGTTTCCAAGATCAATTTTTTGTTTTTTTAATTTTTAATCAGCTTTTTGTAGAGGTTTTTTTTTACTATTAACAATATACTCAATATTCAAGACAACATTCACAAAACATATTGCCCACCACTAAGTCAATCCTGTATCAAGTAGTGTATACGTTGAATAAAACATAAATTGGACTTTTTATTATTATTATTATTTTTTCAAATGCTATAAATTGTTTTGAAAACGTGACAGAGTACTTGTAAGTGTCATAAGGGCACTATGATGATTTAATATTAGTACTGTATAGGGTTGAAGTGTATCTGTATTTGTATAAAAGCTTTTGGTTGCTATCAATTTGGATTTTGATACTAAAATAGTAAACAAACTAAATTAAGTTCAGTACAAAATGCTATGTCTGTATAGGCCAAGAACTCTGCAGAATTGTGCTGCAACCTTCACTTAGAGTTAGAATTGGATAATATATTTTGATGCTCTCCAGCCTGTCAGCAGTAATGAATGTGTATTGTGTTTGTAGCCCCTCGAGAAGGCTGTAAACATTAGGCTGACATATTACAACCACAGAAAGGAAGTTAGTATTAGCAAACACAGCCTAATTACTGGCTATGTTGCGCAGACACAAAGCAACTTAAGCATAACTTTTGTTGCGTTCCTGCCCACAAAACAAATAGAAAATCATTTTGAGCCCATTATGGTTGAGATGTAGTAAATATTTGGGTACTTTGTTGTCTCACAGTATGTCTCTACAATGAATTCCTTGTGCTAAAGTGAAAAGATCATCCAAACATGACTATCAATCTGCTTTTAGGGCGCTCTAAAGTGGTGGAAGTTTTTGTCATTAATGGTGAAGGATTACTTAACTGTGTACCCTGAACAGTCTAAAATTTATATTGAATATAAATTACCACATACAGTTAACACACTTTTTTTAGAGTTGGTGAAAGTTAAATTATGAAATTGTTCATTCAAATGGCTAGTCTCAAGTGAATACTCACAACTGAAAGAATCCAACTCAAGTTGAACATGTGTTTCATGTTTCACGCCGTGTCCAGTGTAAAATATATTATGTGTCCTTCCTGTCTCCACACAGACTGTACATTATGATTGGTTAAACAGAAGAGGAAATGAAGGTACTGCAGGAAAGGCTAAGGGCATTTACGCTAAAATTCAGTTAGAGTTAGAGAAATAAGTGTCATTACTGATACAGCCATATGCAACATAAAGAGATGTGGGGCATGACAATAGGGTATTTCTTAAACTTTAGAAAGTCACCTTTAAAGTTTTTACTGGAATTCAAAATCTAAGGTTATGGTGTGTAAAACACCAATCCATGCTCTTTATGATAAATAGTGTACCACTAATGTGGCTTATACTGTATGGTCAGATAAAATAACTATTCTGAGTATTTCAGAACATACATAATTTAAGGGTGAGTGGTTTTAATTGAGAATTTGCAGCTCGCATTTCCCTTCCTTCAACGTTTAAGTATTTAAATATTGCACGCTAAATTGCATGACACACATATAGACAAAATAGACGAAAAGTATGCTACAATAGAAAATAAATCCTATTCAGAAACTAATGGGAATTAAGTAAATATACTAGGTATTAGGAATCTTAATTTAAGATAAAACATGAATGTATAAGGTAAATAAACAAACATTGGATCAAGTATTGTGGAAATGCAAACAAAAAGTTTACAAAAAAAACACTTATAATGCTTACGTTAGCTCGTCAGTAAAGAAACGTATGTGTGCTCTCTTACCATTGTTGCCAAAGTCCAGGGAGTACTTGACCACGTGGTAGTTATTCCACACATAGAGCAGGTTGTCTCTGGGGTTGTAATCCACTGCTGCGATGTACTGGTAGGAGTTTGGGAAAGGGATATTCACGGTCATTTCTTTGCTTTTGTCTGTATTGTACATGTAATCGATCTTGTTTCCTGTCCCTTCGTTATCGTCATCCTCATAAACTGTTTTCACCACATAGAGCACCCCGCAGATCATGAACGCATTGGAAGCCGAGCGTTTGTCATAATTTGTGTCCCAAGACCCTTCTATTCTTAACGTGTATGGATTGAGCTGGCTTACTACAATACGTCCATTATTTTGCTCCGTGGCATAAATCACCCATAAGCCATTCTCATCCACGGCGAGGTCAATGTCCGACTTGCCTCCCCAACGATATGGAGAAGTGTCGTGGTAGTTAGCATTAGCAATTATAGCCTCTCCGCTTTTGATACGTGTACGCAGGTCGAACTTTACAATATTTCTTGTGCGTTCCTTGTTGAAAAAAAGTGCCCCATCGTAAACCACAAAGCCAGTCCCGTCGACGCGATGGGGCAGTTTATAAGTTGTGGTGGGACGTCCTGCTATGAAATCCTCTTTAGAAGAATATTCGGTGAGCGTATCGGTGCGGTACGGCGTCCAGGGCATGTAGTAGATCTTGTCGGAGGCCTGGAGAGGGTCTTTGCACCACGCTCCAGACTGGTGGTCCGACTCGAAGAGGTGCTCACTCTGGTAGACTCCACGCAGGATCCCAGGGCAGAGAAAGACTACAAGAGGAAAAGCACAGTTACAAATTGGTGAAACCCCATAAATAACACAGTGTTTTTCTTTTCATCAACACTAAATAATAGGGTAGAATGGGTCCACAAGAACGAGACAAGATGAGATTTTGATATGCCATTCAGTTCACAATTTTGACCTCACAGCTTTTGACTTACTTTATTTAATATTTTTGCTGACATTGTAGCACTGCTTTTTTTTTTTTAAACTTTGGCTTCTCAGGGGGTATAACTCATCAGCACGTAAGCCTTTTTTGTGGCTCATTCCAACTTAAAAACACTATTTCTTCTGTTTCCGTCTCTCATCTTCCTTTGCTGCTAATTCTAATTGTGCTGCTAATACAGTTTACTTTATATTTAACTACTTCCTAGCTTCTGTCGAAAGTTTCATTCTGCCCCCCAACGCTCCCACAGTAGAGGATTTTAAGTCTCGTCTTAAGACCAATTTTTATTCACTGTGGTCCGCTGTGTCTTTAAATTTTTTTTTTTTTAATATTGTTTTGTGTATTTTACTGTCATGACTGTGTAGGTTAATTGAGAACTCTAAATTGCCCCTAGTGTATAAATGTGAGTGTGAATGGTTGTCTGTCCTTGTCTGTCTCTCTGTGTTAGCCCTGCGACGAGTTGGCCACTGTCCAGGGTGTACCCCGCCTAAGGCCCAAAGTCACTGGGATAGGCTCCAGTCACCCGTGACCCCTAACGGGAATAAGCGGTAGAAAATGAATGAATGAATGAATGAATGAATATTTTATAATGATTTATTAGTTAGTTATTAGTTATTGTTTGTTCCCTTTGGGCACAGTCTTGTTTATTATATGTGCTCTATAAGTAAAGTGGATGGATGACAGTTCAACCTGTGTTGCCTTTTAAAATGGCATGTGTTAAATATATTGTAAATTTGCTTGGAAAATTGCAATGTAATTTTTACAGTGACTAACAAAATTGATAATTTAGCTCAGTGGTTCACAAAGCTTTCACACCAGGTGCCTAAGATAATAATTGTCTTTCAAAGTAGCACCAGATTGGTCATTATCAGGGTTAAATTAGGGCTAAACGTGGTCTAAAATGAAACTAAACCAGGTCGAAATTAGACTAACCATGGATGAGGTAGTAATAAAAAATGATTAACCCAAAGGCTGGCAAAAACATCTGTCTCTAAATGAAACAAATACTGCAGAGGTCTCAGCATACCACAGTTTGAGAAATATGTCTATATGTAATAATACTAGTATTTAACTACACAGTTTAAATAATCTTTTCCACTTATAAAACTACGATTAACACTGTTGCTACTGCTGCTCTGTACCCAGACTTTAACCACCAGTAAGTGACAATGGCAGGATAGGTTTACTGTGTTATGATCCCTGCAAAGTCACTGTCATTCTTAGGCATAGCAACAGCACGGCGTCTATTCAACAGATTATACCCTGCTCTTACAGTGAAAAGCGGAGAAGAGGAATGGCACATTTTGTTCTCTGTACCCCCTTCTCTCCCTCTCCAAAGCTCCTCATTAGTCGACAAACTCTTTCTTCCTATTCTATCCCTGTCAGAAACGACTGTATGAACCACACATCTTTTATCGCCTGCTGTTTCTGCAATTGTTGCGATAAGTCATCCCCCACTCCTTTCTCCGTTCTCCCATCATGGAATACTGGGGTCATGTTTTATGTGTGATGTGGGAGATGCAGTAAATTCGGCGTAGGGACCTTGTGGTAGGGACCTTTGTAATTTGACTGGAATGTTGTCGCATACAAAGACCAGATGTGCGCTGTGGTTTTCCCATTCTGCTCAATAACTTCCAATGCAGAGGGCTGTGAATATTGATAGGAAAAGAATTGGGTTTTCACTGCACCGGAATAATTTTCTCATCAAACAGAATTGCTGGAATATTAAATGTCAATGCAATTCCGCATTCATTGGCTCAGAGAAGTTGTTAAGTGACATGTAACCTGTGTAGCCATTGACATAAAAGTACATTACTACTATATGTAATGCTATTAATGCAGCTTTGTCCTACAGTGACATGGTAGAAAAAGTTTCAATGGTAGTCATCTGGACACTATTTTAGAATACAAGACTTCAAAGTCATTTTCAGTCTGATGGAAATGATTTGAGCTGCATTTAAACTCTCCTGAGCTCCTGCCCCAAAGGGAGGAGTTATCAGTGAAACTGGCCCTACCCTTGTTTACAAGTCTGCCAGTCTCACTTTTACTGCCTGGTAAGACCTATTGAGGTCTGGCCATCTCTACTTCAGAACTGTCAAGTGCCTCATTGGCATTTGACTGTATTGATTTCTGCCAAGGTGTTAAGACGCTAGTGTATAATAAGAGGAAGTATCTCAGACATCATTCCTATTTAAAGGTGTTTCTTTTTTAACAAAAAAATCCCCTCTCGACTCTGTTCTTCTCCCTGTATGAATGTATTTTACTATCTTCTAACATGTGATTTGTTGCTTTTAGATGAAGATGAACAGGCATTTATAACAGGAATTTATAACCAGGAATCTATAACCTATTTGAACACAGGAACATAAATGCTAGCCGCTCAATCCACTTCCATCAGTTTGAAAATGACTTTCGGATGGAAGTCTAACGCCTGATGCACACCGGTCCGGCTCCGGTTCGGGTCCCGTGCAGGTCCCGCAAGACTTAGAAAGTGCTTACAATCAATGCGCCCTGTCACACCGACCTCGGACCGCGGGTCCGGCAGCCGCGCGGGTCTGTGGAAAGAATCTGCAAGAAGTCTATTTTTGCCGGACGCCGCAGTGGTCTGGTGCGGCTTTCATGTCATTTGACGAGTGTTCTCGCGCGAAACCACATGAATCTACGTGGCTTTCGTCAAAAATGGACCGCAGTTAACCGGAGCTGGTGTGACAGGCAATCTGCAAGTGACCCTCGTGGGGTCCCGGACCACGACCGGACTCAGTGTACACTAGCCGTGAATGTCTTAATTGCTATAACAGTGTCCCGAAAAATACTTGAAACCTTTTTTACCATAGACCACTCCTGGACAAATGAGGGATTACATCGACTTACTGCAGTGACGGTTAGTACTGTTATTTAACAAATATCTTAGTTGGAAACCTATCAATTAAAAAAAGTCTGCACTGCACCATCTTCAAAAGTAAAAACTATTCTGCCATTTCTTGATGATCAAATTTAACTTAATTTATACAAAATTTAGTTTTATTGATGATAAATGCAAATTAGAAGACAGTAACAACTTTGTTCTGTTTTTGCAGATGAACTCTTCAGTATATCAGTCAATGTAATTCAGCTGTAATTGGCTCAAACCATGTATCACTTAGTGACACTGTACAAAAATATAGAGCTCAAGTGTGCGTAATGAGTGTTTCCGAATTGGCACCATAGCCTGAGATGAGGCAGTCTTAATATAGCATCAGCCTCTTTGAGAGAAATGTCGAGGTATAAAAAGCTTGAGGTGCTGGCATCAAAAGTGACACCAAACCGTGCCTTGGAGCACTATACGTATGAGTATGCATGTGTGTGTAACAGACTTACCTTTTTGTTCTACTTCTGCTCGAGCCATAGACGGAACATTGGATATGCAGGAGAGGAGAAAAAAGAGAGACAAGACAAAAATAGATTAATGATGCAATAATAAGGAAATCATGATAATACAATCTCAGATCTTCATAATCATACTCATATTTCATCCTAACCTTGTGAGCGAGCCAGGATGCTTTCTCTGTGTGATTGGTAATAGGGTTACGTAAGCGTCGGAGAAGAGTGCACAGCCAATGGGGGGTAGAGAGGGGTGCTGACACAAATGCATTGCACATATGTGACACACACACGCACGCACACACACACACACGGGCACACACATGGGCACACACATGGGCACACACACACACACACACACACACACGGGGCAACAGATACTGGTGAGAGGAGAAAGCAACATGGGCTCAGAGCAACATGCTAGACAAATGTAACCACTGTTGTCCTCTCTGGTCTGGGGACAATGCATCAGCAATAAAAGGAGAGCTATTCATTTCATACCAGTCAGTTTGAAAGATTGCTTTTAAGTGGGAGAGTCGTTATTTCTTGTATAGACTTTACAATACAGCACACAGGGGTTTGGGGCATGAACTAATCACCCATGAAACATTAGCTGGCAGTTAAGTAAGTTAAGTAAAAAAAAAAAAATCACAATAAGAAACAAAATAACACCTCATTAGGATTAAATATATGACTTTTGTAACCATATATTGAGGTGCATATTTATGAAAACTAATTGCACGAGAGTGACCAAAGTGGAACCGTAATAATTATATTTCCTTGCAACGCATATGTTGATACAAGCTGAAATAACAAAGGGATTGTCTCAAATAGACACCTTCTTGCACACCTTCAACAGAAACTTTATTTGTTGGATTGATCGGATCCAATCAACTTTGCAGCACTGAACACGGACGTGCACTTTAATGGGGTTTCTTTTCCTTTGACCAGTCAAAAGTGCCACATTTGAATTCTCTTCCAAAGGTTAGATGCCCTTTGTGCTTGTCAATTTTTCTCTGAAAGTCTGCTAGCATCTGTGCACAGTGGAGCCACTCGTCCACCACTCTGTCTCTTTGCTATTATATCTAAACCATTATCCTTTGAGCCCTGACGTCGCGTGCCGGTATCAAAATGGCACACTTTCTGGTGGCGTATAAATTCCATTCCACCTCTCTCCCCGGGGATCTGGATGGAATGTGAACACGGCAGAAACCTAATCCTACAGGCACTGCCCTTGTGTCTTTCAAGACCGTTAGAGAACTGCTGAATGGAACCGGTCCCTAGAGAAGAGGAGAGAGGAGCCGAGGAGAGGAGGTAGTGAGGATCTAAAGGATGTAAGCTGAGTCCTCAAAGGGAAAAACATTTGGAAAAACTTCCGGGTGTTTATATATAGCACCGCTGCACTAGTTTTGAGTGGTATGTGCATAAATTCTTAAACATCTTAGAGCTAAAACTCCCTGCAAACCGCAAGCATGTAAAACACACAGAGAAGGGACATACACACAACAGACAAGCAACCATTAAATGCGGCGCTCATAAAAAATGCATGCTAACTGGTGTGGCTGTGCAGAACTCCCGATAAATAAGCAATCACTGGAGAAGATCGTGTTAAAGCTAAAACAAGGGCAGATGCTTGTATGTGTGAGTGCGTCATGGTTCACCGTCGAGGTTTCCCCCTTGTGGACAAATGCAAGTTGAATTATATAAAAGAGAAAATGCCACAGGTCAAAAGTAATGGAAGTGTGTTTTGTGGTAAGAATAATACAACGCTCCAAATAGATGCAAATCCCATTCAAGAAAATGCAACGCTTCAGAACGTGCTCACATACACTATATTGTCTTTGCATGGCATCAACTTGCTCTCGTGCAAACATAATGAGGTAAAATTATAATACATGTATTGTAACATGTAGAATCTGTCTCATCTAACCGTTCAATATATAACTGTAAATGTATTAACCCTGCAACAATTTATTGACTGATTGTGACTATATTCGACAATTAAAGATAATCATAGTCATTTTTTGTTAAACGTAATTGTTATATGTACTTTACAGACAGACAGAGACAGAGCCATTATTCAATCTAAATTAAATTACACAAAATACACTTTTTTTTGCCAAGATTCTCTATCTAGAAGCCTTCAGTGATCCTTTTATTATTTAACAAAACAAAACAGCTGAATAGTCAAAATAATTGTTAGCGTTGCCACAACATAAATATTGCAGATATATTATGTGTTCTTTTTCTTCCAATTATCTACCTTTTCAAAATAAACTGTTGCCCAAACACATAAATGAATAATGCTGCATGACATATTCTAGGATCTCAAAGCCATCTTCAAAAGGCAACAAGGACAGTTCAAGTTTTCCCACAACTAATAGATTTAAAATGAACAGTGTGTCAGCAACAAGTGTTACCAAATGGCACTCTAAATGTCAAACAAATGTCATTCGATCTGTATTGTTACTTGTTGTTTCGCTGGATTACTTGATGCCTCCACACTTCACTTTAATCCCTCCATAAATCACCCATATCTGCTTTTTATGGCAGTCGGGGAAAAATGCTGTTGTTTTGGTATCTCAAGGTTTTTTCAAGGTTATTGAGAGGAGCTTGTTGAGGGGAGAATACAGTTTCAGTTTCTGGCTTGTTTTCGCTGAAATTAGCAATAAAACAACTATGGATGAGGTAAACTTTAAGAAGGCATTGTCGAAAGCTTCTCTCTGCCATTTTGTCATTTTTATTATCACATTGATTTCTCCAAAGAAGTAGGATGTTTTGTATTCCGCAAACCCACACATTTTTCAATTGTTAGCTTCGCCCTATAGAAATCCTCTTGTTTAATAAGCAAGGCAAAAACACAGACTTCTTTTTTGCAGTGAGAAAACCTGATTTTACACCTAGAAAATCCCTATCCTTTTACAGAAGCTGAATTAACCTGACAGTGCTATGTTATAAAGATAATTAGCATTTTTATTGAAAACGTATGCTTTATTAGAGAGGTACTGGTCCAGGAGAAATGACAGCGCTCTGTGTAGTTTGTGTGTGAGTGTGTGTGGTGTGTGTGTGTGAGAATGAGCGCGTGTGTAAGCTCATGCATGTGCAGACTGTAAGTGGCGACAGCTATTATCTCTGACCTCACATTTTCCAATCAGCTCAGCCGCCTAAAGCCCAAGGTCATTTATTGAACACATTTCCACGTCCCCTGTAGGCATTACTCCATTCAGAGCTTTCGTGTTAACACATAAGATGCATATATCTGCTAGCGACGTGGCTCATAGCTTAACACAGGAAGATTTCTCAGTACAAGTCCGCATGTACAATTAAAACAGAAGCCTAAACTGTTTTGCAATGTTATGTCTGTATTCACCAGTAGAGATTAGACAGATAAAATCAATAATATTAAGAGCAGCAAATTAGTCTGGCACCGTTTGAATGCTTGTTTATTTCAGCAGTATACATCAGTAAAGCTGTGCATTAAATACATTCACTCGTTCAATCATTTCAGATAGTTAATGATCTGTTGCTTTTTTTATTTTTATTGAGAGGTCTACAACCAATCCTCTATCAGTAAAAGGTTGTGGTTTGGAGCAGAGATGAAAACAAAAAAATGTTTTTACGTAAAAGGCACTGGTTAAACGTGTAATTTTTACGTTTATTAGATATTATATTGAAAGTCGACTTTGATTGATCAATGTGAGGGAAAATGTGAGAGAACTATTAGCCCAAATAGACGGGTTTGTTCTACATTAAGTTTACAACTATTTTACTAAAACAATAATTCAACTTTCTTCTCCTCAATATACCCAAGATTTCCACCTGCCTGTTTCTGTCTTGCTTTTTTCTATATATTCTATAATGCCCATTCAGTATCTCCCCGCCCCCATCCAATCCTTTAAACCCTGTCCACCTCTCTGCCTTTTATCAGTTAATTCCTGCTTTCTGTTCCTCGTCCGCTAGCCTTGTCTAACCCATTTCGCTCCCTATCTTGGTTTCAGCGTTCGTTCGTTCTGACTGCCTTTGCTTCCTCGCCTTGTCTTTCTCCTTCTGTCTAGTTGGTTTGTGTCCATCTTTCCTCTGGCTGCTTGCATATGGGAGCACAGGCACAACATTAAGAGTCACTCTGCACCTCCGATCCTCTGCACGTGCATGTAAACAGTGTCTTTTCATATCGCTCTGATGAAGTTATTCCAGGGTTATATCTGACAGACGACTTTAATTGGACAGACAAGGAGGTGATTTTTATCTTTTAATTAGCTTTCCTTCCAAGCCAAGTTCTATTGTCTAAAATGGCTAGCGTGAGTATTGCATAACATATCACTGGCTAACTGATTATTACACTAAATGTGGTAGTAGGCTAATTGCTTCCTGACAGTTGTCCAGAGCGTGCTCAGTGATGATGAGGAAATTGATACCACTCAAAGGCACTGCTTTTAATGAATTTATATGATCATAGTTTTATTATGTTTATGACAAGTTATCCAAAGAAGTTGTAGTGTCTAGTTCTCAACTTGTAGGCCTGAATGTCAGGTATAACACAGCAAGGTTGGAACATCCATTTAAAATGTGTCAACATCACTGAAAATGGCTGCTCCTCAGATAAACAATAAAAGAACACTTCAAAAAGTGAGGCTCTTTGGATATTTAATGGACTTTTATTTATAGTCTTTTCATTTTGTAAAGCATCACTTTCACCTGCTATAGTGCTACTTCATTTAATATGCACTGATGATTAGTGTATAGACAGCTGTCACACAAACTCCGCTCTTCACGCAAGCCTGATAATGTATGGATATTTATAGGTTTCATGCAGCGCTATGAGCAAGTATACACAGGTGGCTAATTACTGCCAAAGCTAGTCGGCTAGTTTGGCACACGACAGCCACACACTCATACCACCGAGAGGCAGAAGTGAAAGAGAGCGAGCGCTTGATTTTTAGCCTTTGGAAATCAGCCAAAAACCTACAGTGTAGGGAGGGGAGATGAAGACTTTGGAAGCCAAAAATCTCAGAGAAAAAAAAAATGAAAGAAGATGGGGTGGAGTTGGGGGGGATAATTCTGAGAAAACTGAAGCGTGCATAATTTAATTACCTGTATTACAACCCACTCTGAGATTTGTTTACAGTGTGTATGCAGCAGTGAACAGAGCGCATTTGATATCAGTGCAGCAGGAGAATGTGTCCACAACAGAAACAGGGATGAGGAAACTTAGCTTTGGATAAAATGAGATAAGGATAGCTGTGGAGGTGAATCTGAGTCTGTTTAAATTAATTAAATTATTAAGTAAACTAATAACTAACAGAGGCAAATAACGTTTTAGTACATCATTGTTTTCTTTAGCATAGTAGGAGTGACATAATAGAAATGTAAATAACATCTTTTAGATGCGATAAAATGTATTATTAGGATTTTTACTTGTATGTTCACTCTGTATTTTCCCAGTAAACTAAAGGCTCTCACACACACCTTGTTTGTAAGTTGTCATAGAGCATATTAATTACTCTTCTAATCAAGATGCTGTTGTCAGCTAAGCTTCTAGTACCATTTATTTTGGGGAATACATTGTGGAATCATAATATCAGTAAAAAGTATTCAGGAATCCAATTTCAGGTAACATTGACTTGATTAACTTTGATGATTAAAATGAAACTATGGTGGAGCAAATGGTAGAGAATCACTCTATGCAACTGTCAAACTAACAGGTCAAATAACATCCAGTGAAACACAGAAAACTTGACTCAATTCGACCAAGCCCCTCTTCACTTTTTATAGCCTCACTTCCTGTTTAAACAAATCTTTCAACAAAGCATTTGGCACTGATTTGCTCAAAATAGACAGCAGAATATCTTGCTTGAATGTCAGCAAGCAGAACTATCGTGTTCTAGAATCGCACATTATTACACCTTTTGGAGCATATTGATTTCATTAATATTTGAAGGGCTTTATATGTGGCCCGAGTAAAGGCCCTGAAAATGTTTCTGAATTCTTGAAAACAGTCGTGTAAAAAGGTTAAGTGAGGTCTAAAGATTTCAGCTACTTCAGATTTTCTGACCCTTTTCTCAATTATACCCTCAGATACTTGTTCAGTAGATGGAACCTCCTAGTGCACTGTTAAACACTCTTTTCTGTTTCTATTTGTGTTCATATTAATATATGCTATGTTTGATGATTTATTATGGATTCAGTTGCAACAAGTAGAAGAAGTACATATAGTTAAAAGTATAAACAAATGCCATGTGAAATGCTGTTGCTGTTTGTTTGGGTTTTTTTGTACTTAGATTAATTAGACCATTACAGTTAACAACAACACAGCAGCTTCTCTTTAAGTTATTAGTTGTTGCAAAATGGAGAATAATAGAAGTAGCACAACACAAATATGGACTTTAAGTGAAAGAAAAGATAAGACCTGATCAAGAGTGTGTTAAAACCTTTGTGAGTGAGGTGTGCTTACGTGCATGCCTCTCTCTGTGTGTGTGTGTGTGTGTGTGTGTGTGTGTGTGTGTGTGTGTGTGTGTGTGTGTGTGTGTGTGTGTGTGTGTGTGTGTGTGTGTGTGTGTGTGTGTGTGTGTGTGTGTGTGTGTGTGTGTGTGTGTGTGTGTGTGTGTGTGTGTGTGTGTGTAAAGGTGGGGGCATTAAGCAGGTATCAGGTTGTGTTTCCATCTGCTTCAGCACGGGCTCTGATAGTCCTATTATTTAATCTGCTGGTCATTCTAGACGCCAGGCAAGAGCCGTTTAGGCACACATAATTGAATGCTTCAGTGTGGGAGATCGCCAAGACTGTCTGTATGGGCCATGGTGCCAGCCCTATACTCCATATACAGACAGTGCAAGACAAATGCACACAGGAACTGTCAGGGAGGCAGCTATGATTTATGAGACTTAATGAGCGTGAAGCAAATAGTCTCACTGGATCTTGTTTTTATCATAAGTCGACAAAAACCTCCAAACAAGAAAGTATTTTGCAACCTTTTTAACTATTCACAAAGGATTCTGGGAAAGAGGGAAGAAAAAAATGCTAATTGTAAACAAATTGTTAACTGCTTGCTAACTGTGTGCTAACTACAGCACTGGTGGTCTCATCTTTTATGAACTACAGTGTTATATTCTGAGGTGGAAAGAACCCTATCCATTACGGCTGTACGATTTGGGGAAAATTTTTCTGACCAGTATTGCAATTGCGATTATGAATTATGTTTTAATAATACTATGTTTCACTTTACAAGTTAGTTGGCTGGTTTAGTTTAGTTGCCATTTGTAGTTTTAAAAGCACTTTGGAAAACATGCACAAAAAGCTCACAGTGCACAGTAAAATCCTCCAGAAGGATTGACAAAAGACTGCAATTGAAACTACAAAAAACACATGCATTTCAAAACATGTTTACAGATTTAAACTACAAGGTTAGCAGTTTGTACGTAGAAAAAGTGGAGGAAATGATTGTACATAAAACATTGCAGCCTTGGCGATTTGCTAATTGCATCCGTTCACATTTAATTTTTTATTTGATTGCAATTAATCTAGCAGCCCTACTATTCATTAACAAACTTTGAATAGGAGTGTAACACTGCCAATTGTACAGGTTAACAATAGCAGTTGTAGTACAAAGGAAAAATTATGATTTTTTCTGTAATTTTCAAACTACTTGACTACTGTTGCTTCGTAAGTTTGTAAGTAAGTAACTGTACAGATTTATTCCTCTTCTGACATGTTTGTGTTATAGAGCTAGTGGTTGTGGAAAATAGGGAAAATCCCAGGACCAATGCCTGTATTTGGATTCTTAATTGAACATGATTCAATACTGTGTTTACTTTTCAAGAGAAGAGCTTATGTAGACAATAAAATGTCATTTTTAGAAAGAACATTTATGTGGACTTGTTTTAACTAACACCCACTTGTGGTAAAAACAGGCATAATTATGCTCCATACAGTAAACCAATGTAACTAGTCCGACATGATGAAATTTAGCAGTTGCATAAACAGACCACTACTGTAAACTGTCTTTTGGCAGTGCCTTGAGTCGACATAGTTTAACCACCAAGGCCAAAATGATCTCTTAAATCAATCTAGTCTCCACCCTCAACCTCTAACCATCTATCATCCACCATATTGGCTCAGTTTTGGAAAATTCTCACAGTTGTTGTAGATGTTGCCTCCCTGGTCCCACGAATATTACGCTCGGCCGAACACAACCTCACTGACTGTTATCGCAGGGTCAGAGGTCATTGGGCCATCTGTCATCATTTGAAACCATTCTTCTTCAACATCCTTCCCGAGGACATTCTCGCTGAGTATAGTGTCATCACTCAGCCACTCATATGAACTCAGAGCGAAGCAGCCATGCACGGCCTGGAGTTTGGACTATGAAGCCTTAAACAACTCTGAGAATGAGCATAGTATGACTACTGCCTAAAATGTATTCAAACTCATCCAAAAGATCACATTTTGAAAATGTAATATAACCTGTTATTGTCTCTTCTCGGTGTTCAAATTCACTCCACAGTCCCTATTTTCACTCCAGAGGGCTGCACTATTGGACCATGAAGTAATGTCATTAGTGAATGGTTTTAGACACTTAACCCACTGTTTTTGTGAAGTAAGTTAATTAAGGGAGGTTGGTATCAATGTGAACCCTTGAACTGTAGCCATTTTTATTTGAATCATACACTTTAGTAGCATCTTTAAAAATAATAATAATATAATTAATATACTATTTTATCAAGCTACAGTTGTTACACATTTGACTCAAAGGAAATAACTGATGAATGATCATAATGCGACAGACAGCGAAAATTTAGTTTGACACATTGCAAAGTTGTCAAAGTTGTCAAATATCTGCTAATGACTTTTCGGGAACATTGTGCACTAGTCAACAATCACTGGTGGTGCACCACCATTAACAATGCTGTCATTGCTGTATGGTGCAATGATGTATAAGCCATGTTAGACATTGCCCTAGTTTCACTTTTTTAACGCTGATACTACTGAAAAATCACCCAAAAAACATACTCTGTAAAAGATACTTACTATATGGCACGCATTCATATTGGACTTCCAGATATTTGTACGTCCCAGGACAAGGGTCGGGGAACACGTCCGGACCTGCCACCACTGCACACTGCGTTCGATTGTTGCATCTGAAAAGAGAAGAGGAAAAAGCACATCTGTATCAATGTAATCACGATAATGTCCATCTTCAAAGCCATTACATCACTCATAACATGCCCGATGAAACAAACAACAGAATGATATAAGAATAAAATGGTAGCTTCAACGTGAACCCTACTTGAGTTATGTGCGAGGAAGAACCCTTAGACTGACAAGAGCACATGCTTCTTCTCATTGTACATCTACATTTTCACTAATGGAGGTGTGTATTCTTGTATTCTGTTAGAAAACAAGGCAGCCTACAAAGCCACCGAAGGGCTAGTCCACAAGAGGACTTTTCATCTCTCTTTACTATGTGTCAGCGGCAGTGAGCACACTGACCTATGGCTCTAAAAAGTAGTTTGGCCCAGACTTCAAATAATTAATTCTAATCACCAAGGGGCCCTCTCCTTTGACATGCTAAATGTGTTTCAGTATTTCATTAGCGCTCTTAAGGCAGACATATACATGAGGTGACTAAGTATTGGCAAGGTGAGGGAAATGTTGTTAAGTAAAGGTGATTAGATAAATATTTAATTTACATATTAACTTAGAAATATATGGTGGCTGCATTCTTGCTCAAGGAATTCTGTTGAAATACTGCCAGCACATTCTATAGGCAATGTATTTTTAACATCAACCTGTAAGAGACTGTAGGCGGAAATGAGTAACTTGGCGAAAACGTGACGCAAGTTCCATTTTGTGTAGGTCAATGTTATTTCTGTGCATTAATGCTAAAATATAATACTCACTAGTTGTGATGTTTTCCAAAAAAATCTGCCAACAAGGTCTGTCACAATAACAAAGTTCAAAGTATGTCATATTCCTACAGAAAAATATTACAATAAATGATGATATTAACAGAACAAAGTAGGATAATCATAGTAAACCCTTTTAAACGTATAATAAAAATTGAAAAAACATAGCTATAATAACAGAAAAGCGTAATGAAACATTTGATTAGTCATAGAAGTTACTTATTTGACCCTCAACAGCTCAAATCAAATAATATTGCAAATAAATAACAAAAAATTATCCACTATTACAAAGAAAATGTGGGTACTTGGCATTTGGGGGTGTAACATCTTTTTCTGTCTGGCGTTTGTGTTGCAAAATATATAAATGATTTTCAAAAACATTTTCTACAACAAGTGCATGGAACAAGTGTATGCGCATCATCACACCCCAGCACAATCATGACAAGTTTTGTTAAAAATATCATAAATTGCTTAATATGCAAAAACATTACTTAGAAAGTCATAACAGGCAAAAGTGCCCATGTACACACAGCAACTATTGAGCCCTTCCAAAAAATTCCAACTATTATTTATTGAACGTTAAGTTGATACAGTAATTATTGTGACAGGCTTACTGCCAGCTCACTCCGCGACTAGTTTGCTGTAGCCACCCTTGAGAGAAAAGAAAAGCAAATGATAAACTAGTTTGAGCTTAGTAGCTGTGCACAAACAATTGTTGTAACCATAGAGGTCTCTCCTTTGACAGACTAAACGTAAGTATTCCAGAATTTCATTAGTGCAGGTTAAGAGGATTGTTTCCATGAGGTATATTATTTATAACACTACAGTAAAAGCGCCTTTGTTATACGCAATATAATGCATAAAAATAAATGGCATTTATGTCTTCATAATTACACTCGCTGTGGCCATTCTTCCAATTGAAAGCTAATTGAGAGCGAGACAATGCAGCACACAAATTAACCGGACAGACACATGTAATAATGTACAATGTGAGCATGTGAGCAAGGTGATGCTTTATCTCCATAGCACTCCTTCGTACTATTAATAATTACTGGTACAAGCCAAGGCAAATAGATTATGTGGATGGATTGCATAATGGGAATATATGGGTATATTCTGAGAGGTATTATGAAACCATTTCTCTTCTCATCTGAATATTTTCTTTCAATTAATACTCCTCTCCACTCTCTCCTCTCCATGCACCTGTCAAACAGCGACATTTACATTAAAAACATTCCCCTTCTCCCATTGAGATATTTTTAATGAGCCGAACGCCAAACCCCTCAAGTTTCTCCTCCTCACTGTATCATTCACCAATTTGCATAATGAAATATGCATGGGAGCTAATTTAATTTTTTGTCTTACATTTGCAGCACTAATATGAACTTTAGTATCTATTATAGCCCAGTGTCAGTTACTGCCCAGTGGTCGAGCGATGGCTTATGGTCATCTTTAGAAAAACAATCTTAAAGCGTTGCCATGACTGTCATATTCTAATAACAATGGCCACCGGTCTTCTCTCTCCTCGCTCACTTCTCCTCGCGCCTCTGTGCCTTTTAATTTCTTGCCCCGGTGCCTCCATCATCGGTCACCTGTCATGAGGCTGCCATTGTCGACTTGGGGCGACGCAAAATGACAGCGTGCCACAACTTTGCCCATAACAGCCACATACGAACGATCATTGTCTGGATCACAGTGGTGAATCAGAGCACACATGCCACTGGAATGAGCTGGATCTGAAGGGGAGAAAAGCAGCTATAGTGGTGTGGAAAATAGCATGCACAAAAGAACTGCCATATATGTGGGGTTGTCAAAAAAAAAAAAAAGCAATACTCAAACTCACTGAACAAATATTACTGAGACATAAAATCTAATGAGACAGACAAATTTTGACCCCTCCTGAATAGTTTTAGAATGTCTTGATCTCTAGTATACCCAAACTAACCAAAATCAGCATAATGATTATTAAAAACACTTCTCTTTTGGCCCACAAATCATCTTCAGCACAAACTACAGCTATTCATGAGAGGTCCCACTCTTTTTTTTCCCCCTGATCATTATAACCATTCCACCATGCTTGCACATCAATTTTTCTACATCAACTGTTGAACATATTATAATAATATCACACACATACTGTACAATGACCTGATAAATAATTCATGTGAACGCTCGGCAACAAATCCTTTATTGATTCATTCCATAATGTGGTCACATCGCACACCTCTATGTGTGAATCTGCAAGCAGAGGAATCAATTATGACATTAGAAGTTATGATTTTCATAATTGGAAAGAGGAAAAGGTTCCAGGAATTGCGTAGACCGTTCTTTAATATTAAAAGCAGTGCTGTGGAATTTGCTTGAGGAAAGTATCATTTTAATAGGTTTTCCTACTGTGAGTTAGTCGGTTGGTAAGCGATTATGGGGTGCGATCACACCTGTTCTTGTTGGGTCCTAGTTTGCCCAGTTTACTCCACATGTAGACTTGGTTTGGCCCTGTTCTGGTCCAAAATTTGTTCAAAATTTAGTCCTAGTTTAATCCCAATTGTCTTATGTCAAGTGTGAATGTCCCTTCTGTAAACTTGAACTAATGTATATATTATCAGTTCATCCTTGATTTCAGTACTTGAACACAAATACTTTCTTTCATATTTGTAGTTTATAATGAACAGACCATTCAAAAACTCATCAAAAAGAACCAAATTTGTCCTATAAAAGTCACTTCCTATACTTGCTTTAAAAAGTTTTTACTTTCAATACTAGTTTTAGTGATTATATTTATCTATGTATACATGTTTTTGACATCCCAACCAATTCCAAAACAAAAGTGAAGAAGCAAAAACCAACTGACGATACATTGGACTACACTTTTAATTTGAGCTGCAACATCTTGGTCCATGTTCACAGGCTGCCAGAGACACTATGCTAGTAGATGAGATGCAAATAGTTCAGGAAGAAATATGAACTTTTCTTGGGTCGGAGGTATGACTGTGTTTATCTCCACTTCATGATAGTGCCAAAACTGTCTCCGGTGTGGGGGACTTTCACAGCTGACTCATGCAACACAGAAGGTTATTGAAAGCTATTTTAAACAGAAGCCATAGTGCAACGACTTGACATAATCTCCCCTTGCTCATGTCCCATCCTTTTCTGCTATCACTGTCTCTTTCCCTCCCCTATTTTTGGTTCTGCCGTTCTGTTTTCTCCTTGCTTCACTCTCTAAAGCCCAGATAATAAACCAATTTCTTCCACTGCGTTTGTCTTCACCGTTTCCACCCAGGAATTATTCAGCCTCCCCCTGCATCCCCTTTTCTTTGTCTCACAGGCTGGCTGCTCTGTGTCTGTTTATCTACCCTAAACCCACTTAGCCGCAGTTTCCAAAGTCGCACCCGGATATAGATGCGGTGGGTCTCTTATTGCTTGCTTGTCTCCTAGCTGCTCGCTCCCCATTTTAATATCTTGCTCATCCCTTGCTCCCCGTGGGCGCCATCTCCAGTGTCCCTCTGATTGCGCCTCTATCCCTCTGTCCTCAGTAAAGCCGCCGCTGACGTCACCTCCCTCGCTGTCTGAGTCGTCTGAGTCTCTAAGTCTAAAGCAGAGCCAAAGAAACACTCCCCTGTGCGGCTGCTGCAGCTGTACTTCCGTCTACCACCTTTCCTCTCCTCTCATTGTTGCTCTCATAGTTTGCTCTCGTGTTTACCAAGCCGGCAACTTCACGCATCTAAAAATGGCATTAAAAAGGTCTGGATTTAAGGATTCAGTGGAGTCTATAGAAATATTAATAAGGGGTAATAAGACAGAGACAAAATGGGAAAAAGGCTTGCATTAGTTTGTTCCTAGAAGTTGGTTGAACCTGAACTTACTGTTAAATGCTATATACTCAAACATATGAAATGTTGACAGTAAATGTTTATGTATTCTTTTCCCATCTAAATTTTCTTGATTGAATTGAATTGTAAATTTGGAAGAACACATGTTAGGTAAACTTAAAATACCAAAATTTAGTTTGGTTCAACATAAAAAGAGAATAAAGCTGGGTGGAGATTTTCAAACCATGAAAGGGGGAATATTCAGCTCTCACAAGCCCTTTGGCACATCGTTAATATTCACATGCATTATTTTTCGGCCTCGTGCATGGCTTTAAAACTACTTTTTACATACAGAAAAGTGAAATTTTCCGGGTTGACGAAACACTTTATTATTAGATGCAGACAGTGCGCAACGGTCTGATTTTGTAACGAAGTACAGTGATCCCTCGTTTATCGCGGGAGTTGCGTTCCAAAAATAACACGCGAAAAGTGAAATCCGTGAAGTAGTCACAGCTTTATTTTTTATTATTTTACAATGCAATACTGAACTATGGAATGAAACAAAAAATGAAAACCTGTTTTAAAGCCCAAAATTTGTTTAAAACAATAATTTTAATATAGTAATACAAGGTTGTAAACATTGTCACTGGCGTATTTCACAGTCTGTGCCTCTTCGTCCTGACTCCGCTCCGCTGTAGCGTCTGTTTCTACTGAAGGCGCAGTCTCGGAGTCTTTCTCTGAGAGAAGAACATTGTTATGGGTTGTTGTTGGCGCTCTTTCTTTTTATGAGCAAGAAGATTTTTATAAACGGATATGCCACCTTCGATTATATTTGAGAACTGCAATGAACGACTCATCAAAGGGTCCCGTTCTTGTGCCGTGCGCTGAAGTTCAGTGGATGCACTGTAAAAATATCCGCACTGTAAAAAAAATCCGTGAAGCAGCGAAGCCGTGAAAGATGAAACGCGATATAGCGAGGGATCACTGTATAGATTTTTCAATACACTCTTCATGAGGAAACAGAATTTACTAAGAAATAAAGAAAAAAATGTTAGATACAGCATCTTTTAAGTCAACGTTTCATTTTTGCAGACTACGACATGCAAATGTTTGTGTGTCAGTGTTATTGTCATGTATTTTTTGACGCCAAACCTGATAATCAAAGCAAACAAATCAATACGGGTAGTGATAAAACCGACAAAAATGTGTCTTTGACTAAAGCATGTTATGGTTTTTATGTTTCAATGAAATTCAGTTGTTCTACCAAGTTATATGTTTAAAATGTGTGCTTATAATGTAATTGCACCAAGTAAAATGCGTCTAAAGTTCCTATTGTAAAACACTCAATTTCGACTGCGTGTGGCCATCTCAAATTTAGAGAAGCACTGCCTTTCACTTGCCCTTGCATTCATCAATACACACTATTTTTATAGCTTATTCCATGATGCACCTTTTTCATGTGCCTCATCCGTGCTGTTGGCTGGATAACGCTCCTTTTTTAATTAGCATGACCACATCAAAACAAGGCAGTGACCTGGATCCCGCCTTGCCTGCTGGCTTTCTTCCCTTTGCACCAAAACACTCTCTTGCACACACAAAACGCTCGCTAACAAAGCTCGCTAGCAGTGGCAGGCAGAGAGGGAGAAAAAGAGAGAGAGGACCGTGATGCCGCTCCTGCCGCCGTTATTGTCTCTTGATGTTTTTCACTTTGTTTGGCAGACCACACTCCTCTCTTCTGTCATATCAACACCAGCGGCTGACTGATGATTCGATGAGGCTTGCTGTGGGTGTGAGTTGCGTGTGCGGGCAGATGCAAAAGGGAATAAATATTTGTGAGCGCACGGGTGAGAGAGTGCAGATGTGTTGAAGAAGGACATAATTACACAGAGAGAGAGGAGGACTAATCCTTGTTAGGAGGGAGACGTATCTGAGAGCAGTGAGGCATAGGCACGACTGAAACATTCAACACCTAGATTGAACAACGACACATATGAGGAATGCGACGAATACCAATATGTGCAAAAGAGTGTGTTTAGGAACGAATCCTGTTTTGACTATACTTGAACTTGAAACAACAAGGTTTGGACTGGCACAATGATAAATATCAATCAAAATATTAGCAAAACATAGCATTATAATTTACAACTGTGTTTTACCAATAGTGGGTCAAGTAAGGAGTGAGTGTACCAAAAAGAAATATAATATAAGAGGAATTACAAACCATCCGCCTCCAAGTAATTTGCCTGATTTGGTAGATGTTGCCAGATGCTCATCCAGACACAACTCTCTTTTTCAGACCATGATTAAACCCTATTCTTCAACAATGGCAGTAATCAGAGTTACAAAGTTGATGCATACAGAAATAAAGTGAAACAACAGTAGATTTATCTATTTTTATAGACATAAACTCTACTGGCAAGAGGAGTCGGTGTTTGGAATAAAATAAAATACAATGCGGAAACAAATACAAAGGTTGAGAAAACACTCTAAAAATGTATGTTTTCCAACTGTCAGAAAGTTTTAATTGTATATTGCCTTGGGAGCTCTCTCTTTAAAACAATCCGCTTTTGGCTTGGATCCAAGGCAGCGCAATATAAGCATTTTAAACATTAACAAAATGTTATTTGACAAGAAGCTATTTTTAAAATCACCACTCAAATGCAAACCGCAAAATACAAGTAAATTATGACATAATTATGACATTTCTTTGCAATGGTGTAAAATGCAACAAATTGACAGAAAAACAAATGCAAGCTTAATGGGTATGACTAGAAATAAATGTAGACAACGTTTACATTACATTCTTTTTCAAAAATACATTAAGTTTGAAGATAATGGCAAAACTTAAAAACAGTTCTGCCTCATAACTTAACAAGAATTTCAATTCCCCAAATTAGTCATAAAAGCACAATAAATCCAATCTATAAAATGGTTTAAATCCAATTAGCAAAGCAATGGTACACTTAATAGCGCTACAGTAGACAATTAAATGTATTAAATGTAAATTTGTATATTGGGAACAATTAAGCAATGGGAGAAAATAGACAATTTGAGTAAACGAAAGGGGGTGCTCTTAGTGTCCGGCAGGAGTTGAGAGAAGCCAGAGCAGAGTTACTATCTCGCAAAAGGATAAAAAGCTGTTAGTCTGGCCCTGTATACGCCATCTCCCTTTTCAATCTCTGCTTCCTCCCGGATCACGTCTGAAATTGCAGCGCTGCTGGCGCTGGATTGGGCTTTATTAGCTCCCTGACGTGGTTATGCGCAGACATACAGTAGGGCTATTTAGAAATGGACAAATGGAATGAAGCGGAATGGATACTGAAGAGCAGGGATAAAACACGTTGTGCTGAGGAACGCTGATGGGGGGAGTAATGGAAGAGTGATTGACGAAGGGAAGAGAGTAGAAAGCTTGATGTGTGTGTGGCTGTATGTGTGAGGAAGGTAAAGTACAGGCATCACATCCGGAGCTAGAACCAGCACACTACACTTATAAAGAAACGACAGATCTTCCTGACTTTTTCTACCCACACACATATAGTCTCTCACAAACACAGCAGCCGTCTGCAGTCCCTGAATGTGCTTCTGTCAACGGTGGAACAGGCTGTCAAAGCAGCCACAGGTAAAATAATGTTGTTTTCTCTGCTGGGAATCAACTTTGAAATGTGCTCAATTATTATATTTGGCTGGAGGATGTCACTCTTGCCGTTCTGCCATTCTTTCAGAGCATACCAATGTCATTTTGACACAACAACATATAATATACAGTATATAAGAGATGAATAATGAATATAAGTCAGTCCAGTAAGTATTCTCTGTCGAGCACTGTAGACCTCCAGCTTTGAACACCGTGACAGACAATGCTGTCATTTCAAAAACAATATTGATCCAATCCATTTCTGTACATCAAATCAAAGTTAGCGGTTTGGTCAACACTCCTGTATAATGCAGTTGCATCATTGGCCAAGATACTAAGCCTTGCCTCTATTGTCTGTCTGATGTACAGTGTGTGTCGTGATAAATCATTCTTTCTTGTGAAAAGTGTTCAGATGATCACCATTTATCATTCATTCAAAAATTAAACACATAAAAGAACTAAACGTATTATCATTGTCATGTATTTTGTCCATATGGTTAGTTATCTTCTGAAAGTAAATGTAGGACAGCATCATACTGTAGGTATGATTTTTTTAAAGGTTTAAAAAACCAAGCTGTGCATTCACAAGCACAACAACAACGCCCCTGACATTGTCAACACAATACAGCATTGGCATCAAATATGCACAAAACTTGTCAAAACAAGTGTGCACCCAAAAGTGTCACTTCCGAATGACGGCTGAATATGTTTGGGAATGTTAGATGCCAGCCCTAGCACTCAACATTTACTGAATGCATAGAAACAAGATGGCAATACTAACGCAAGATATATTTTCTATACAAACATATTGCACACATTACGTTAGTAAGTACTTGGTAACAACAACTGCAGCACCTTGCCTTATCCTCTCACAATAACTATGGAACTGTCTCTCTCGTCTGATTCCAGGGCACAATACATTTCTCCAGATTTCACCAATATTCCATCTCTCTTAATGATGTATATTCAAAGCAAAACATAAAAGAACATTCACCTATCTTTCTGTATAGTCTTATCACAGTGAGCTGTCTGTATGTGGCATCCAAGCGAGCGAGTACGATGACCACAGACATGACAGTGTCTGGCAGGATTTACTCACCATATCATGGGTAAATTGCAAGCGGTGCATTTATGCAAACATTTGGAGGGGGAGGTGGAAGGCCTCCATCCCAGAGTTGGGACAATGATTTTGGTTGAGCACTGCATGTCTGCATGTCATGTTTCCTCAGCTTCATCTGAACATCACATGGTTGGTGTATCAGACTGTTGATATTTAAGATACTAATGCCTGTGGTTCTCAAACTGTTGCAATGCAGGTGGTGGAAGAAGCTACGTGTTCATTAGTTTCTGCTCCAACTGGAATTAGATTATTGCCCCAGAACAGACTAACCATAGATATCGGATGGTGATAAAAGCCCACAGAAAGCTTCAAAACGCCATCAACTGCACCATCCTGGAGATTGTCTGGGACTGGGGGAGGACACTGTAAGCAAGTATGTTTAAGTTTAGCTTTGTTCAAAAGACATGAATCACTCAGTTGCACCTTTTCCTCTCCATCTCTGCAGATATCTGCAAAACTACATTCTTTTGAAAAAACAAACTCTGTTATGACAAAATATGCATGTTCTGATAATATTTATATGTAATTATCAAATAAAGCATACAATATGTCCGTGCATTTTGCCAGTAAACGGTAGACAGCCATTTGGTATTTTATTACTCTAAATGGATGTTCATCAACATCCAATGTTCATCAAAAATAAACACTATTTCACTAACAAACACGGCCCATGTTAGTGAAACCATGAGCAGTAAAATATTGCATTCATGCAATGATAATGGTCTTATGACAGTCACTTCTTCACTTGGACACCTCGTTAAGTGTAACCATGCCATTCTTCATATTACATGTGACATTTAAGGACTAAATATGTATTTTCTGTAAGTTTTAGAGGGGGTTATCAATTATTGTATTTTGTAAAATGCAAAATTCCTCATAATCCCGTAACTTTAAATAGATGGTTTTCAATGATCTGAGCAGCTAGAAAGTCAGATAAAAACTGATAAATGGCATGATATAAGCATGCCTTACCACAAAGAGCCATTGGAGAATAGATTTATTTACGTAATTACAGAATAAACAGCAGAAATCCTCCCATGCCTCCTCTGCATGATCCTCCGCATGTCCACTGTACAGCGGACTTCTCTGTCATGTTCTCATCAATTTTCCACCAAGTCCCATTTATTTTTATCCTTATTACATTAAAAATTGACACATGGGTTCATTGTACAAGTTATCATATGATGCAGGGATTAACATCCATGGCAGGGAACAATTGGGATTTATAATGCACTAATTTCCACCAGTTCAGTGTCTTCTCTCTCAGCACAAATAAACTAAAGTTTAATTATGTTTTCAAAATAGTTTCAGAAAGTTATGCCATCATTCAACCCCAAGAATATGATTGTTATCACTGGAAAGGACTTAAAACCATACAATTTGAATCTTATATGGCAAGATGGGAGCCTATTCCAAACAAAAAAGGGTTTCTGTTTGGATATTTCTTCATAAACAGTGAATCTCCCATAGAGTTTTATAGATCCCTGTGCTCCATCTACAAATATGACATAATCCAATTCTAGAACGTGATCAGAACCTATTCAGAGCACACTTCTGCCTGGTGTTGTGAAAGCTGTTTTTTTCCTTCTTCTTTTAGCAGTCTAAGTATTCCATTATAAGCAAGGTCAACGTAGTAGCAACAGAAAAAGGACCCAGACCATGTTGTGGAGGAAAAGCACAAATGTGAAAGAAATGCGGTAGTCACTTGTCATAAAGCATGTCAGTGGATAGACCGCAAGAAAAACAGGCAAACATTTTTCTATTCAACTTTTCATAATATGTCCATCTAAATCTGCCCGTCCTTGATACACGTCCCTCTGTGTGTAGGTCTAGTTGTGTGCATATGCAATGTAAGTGTATGGCTCCTAATTACGGCGCTGAGCAAGGGTGACAGTTGGGCCCCCAGGGTGCTCCGGGGCATCTCCTAACCGGAACCGCGGTGACTTTATACCAGGCCGGCATGCACATTAGATAGGACGTTTGCACATATGACCTCATTCGGAGAGCTGGATGGTTAATAAAAATAGTGTACAAACTGATGTAATTATAATAATATATAACTTTTGTATCAAATGTATTCATCTACTCCTTCTATTAAAGTATATTACATAAAGTACATGGAGAAACATAGAGGATTATTTATTTCGTAACCAAACTAGGAAAGAAGAAATATTAACCAAAAAACATATTCTTAATTAAATTTAAGTAGACAGTGTTTACTAGTCAAATCAATAAATTCTACAATCAGTACTTCTTTGGCTGCCACTGTAACGAAGAAAGGTAGAAAATGTGGAAAAAAAAAATCTCTTTGCGCAAAATTAAATGCGAGGAGAAGCAAATGTGTTCCTGAAGGAAAAAGGTCTTATTTCAATACACTTGGAATTAATTTTTACCTGAAAATGAATTATTCATAAAAGTTCACTTTGTGGCATATGATAAACCACCGTTCAAGAAGTAGTCAATTTTCTTGCACTGGGATTATTGGAATAAGGGAAGAAATTGAAATATGAAACTACAAACTACCTAGTTTTTGTTGGTAGCTCAAATGTATTATAGTCCAGGAGAAAGCCTGTCCTACGTAATTATTTTGCTACCTTTTTCTTACTATTATTTTTCATTAGTGTATACCTCAATCCATTACGAGTTCAATTCTTTTGTTTCAATTCGGCCCCATTCAGGGCCAGACCTTTTTACGAACCAAGCCTCTGACGAGATATTGTAAATAAGTAAAAAATAGAAATTTGGAACAGGGAATACGGACATAATGAGGAATCCAGCAAAATAACATGATAGGGGTTTATGCATATCGGTTTTCATTGTTTTTTCTGAAATCTGTTACTTTTCGATAGAATGTTCCCATGATAGTCTTTCTATGGACAAATGAATGAGAATTCTATGTGTCGGTTTGGGAATATGGAAATGTATTTTTCTATAGCAAGTGAATCGTTTGAGATATAGAGCTCCTTTTCGGTTAACTTTGAAGCTAATAAATTGGGGAAATTTTGTTTTAAATATGGAACAGTAATACCATACTGTGGGGTCACAATGTAACTGTTTGTGAAGAGGATTTGTCCATGAGAATGCCATGCCATTTTAAAAAATATTTTCTTCAATATATAATATATGCTATAGCTATATTCATATATTCATGCTATAGCTATATTCATGTTACGGTATATTCATATATTGCTATATTCATCATCATGTCAGCATTCTTTGTTCCAAATATCATGACCGTGTGACATTGTATGTGACCATAGCACCACTGTTTACTCAGTGACAATATTCTGTCAGAGGCTTGGTTCTAAACAGGGGTTTGAGGGTCCTGGGACCGAACAGGGCTGAGTTCAAACAAAAGACTTGAACTCAATAACCCGAGGTACACACTAATGAAAAATAATAGTAAGAAAAAGGTAGCAAAATAATTACATAGGAAGGAGCTTGCTCTCAGACTATTACAATAAAAAGAATTCTTTTAGATATACAATAGTAATTCTATTATCTGTATGATTATGTTTGGTTCATTTGACGTTGCGTTATCCAACCACTTTGAAGAAAACAAGAAACAAAAACAAACAAAAAACGTCTTGTTTTCATGTAATAAAAAAAAATATATATATATATTTAGTTTATACTGTATGAGCTCTTTATGTTCAAAATTGCAAGTCTATGTATACAACAGTCATTAAAGTCACATTTTGAGTGGAGTGTTCTAGAGAGCCTTGCCATCTGTCCTGAGTGTTTGGTTCATATAGGGTGTAAAGCATTTATTTCAGCCATTACCTACTTCACTCCACACATTCTCCAGATGGGTTGGGCCGACATAGACAAAGGGAAACCAATCTAATGACAGCTGAAGTGCAGGTAGACTGTGTGGCACATATAGTTCACTTATATACCACGAATACACGCCTGACTTTAGATTGCGGCGTATGATTCAAGTGCTCTCTGTAATTCAGGGAGTCAAAGGAAAATAACTTCAGAGGTTGCTTTACCGTCTCATGCGTGAATGGTTCAAACAGCCACGTGCGCGCTCGCTAAGGCGGATAGCAATGCATTGGCACACGGGCACGCTGGTCTGCGGGCTTTGAAGAGCTGAGACACTTCTGAAAAGACAGACTGCCAGAAGAAGTTGGGCCAGGTTTGGAAGAAGTGATGAGCAACTCTGTGATTTTCACCAAAGTGTGAGCTCTGACAGAGAAAGGGTGTGTGCTCCTCTAGGCATGGGGAAAACTGTCATGTTCATGGCAGTGTTGTATGGAATTACAATTTTTTTACTAATTCTGGTCCATTTAGGTCAAAGTCTAGTCATATATGGACATTGATTCTTCCTGTGGAGTATTTCAGAAAAAGTCATGCAAAAATGACCCGCTCCAGATTAAAACTGATTACAATAGAGTAAAGTTCACTGAATTAAAGTTGTGTTTTAGGTGAGTGAAGACTATGGGCAATAGATAATATCATGAATGTTGTTTTGAAGATATGCAAAATTTAAATGTCAAGTATATCGTTTATAGTAAAAAATGCAACAAAAAGATACTGATACTGGATGAATTTGTATATTTGGATACACCCAAAAAATATTTGATGTTTTTGTCAGTGTCGTCAACCCCTAGTGAAGACTACGCACAAATCAATTACAACAAGCCGAAACTAAATACAGTGAATTGTAACGTGTAGAGTCAATTTGAGGACTGAAACGTGCAACATGTATTACAACTGAAACATTTGAGGAAAAGCAGAAATTAAATATAACACTGCCTATGCTTCCATAAACAAGACAAGTCAGGGACACACCCCATTTCCCGATATACTGTTCAAATGTCGGAGCTGAAACCATTGATGCAAAGCTGTGGTTATTAGTTTACAGATTCTAGTTTAGTCATAATTAAGTTTGAGTGCAGGCTACACTATTCCATCTGTGGTGAGTGACTTGTCTTGGATGAGAAGTTAGCTGTGTGGCTGTTTTGCAGCCCGTGATGCATGAGGCAACTGAGTGTTTTTGGAACAAGATCCATCTCTCAATAACCTTGATAACAATGAGGGTAGACAGAGCCAAAGCAAAGTCAATACATTCTGTGCCCCCAGCTTGGCATTTAAGCCAACCAAATCTTTTGTTTAAAACGAGGAAAAACTCAATGGAAACAGCAAACAGATGGTGGGGGAGATAGGGGAAGTGACAATTCTTGTGAGATGTTGGGGTGCGATGCAATGTGAGGGAATGAGAAGTGTTGAAAAAAACAAAACGCAGTGGCAAAAAATGCCACCGTCAAAAGAGTGGCAGATTGCAGGATAATAAATGAACCATGTTTTGCTATTTAACACTTTTCAAAAAGCGGGGAGCACCAGAGAGGTGGGCGTACAAACCCTGGTGACTTGTCTCTCTTGTCAAATGTGTTTTTTGCTTTGTGTTGAGGGACTCTGAGCGCACCGAGGAAGGCAGCTGAAAAATTGGGAAGAGAGAGGGCAAACAAGGTGACTAGGTGGCAACGGCTGTACAGAGGTGTCGGGGGAAAGTCTGTTTGAAGTCCAGAAGTAATTTTGGAGCATAGCAGATGTGGTGGAGCAAGCAAAACAGTGGTGGGTAGCCTATACTGCGCATACAGTTCTGAGTGACGAGAATGGTCAGAAAGGTGAGAGAGAGAGAGTGTGGAAAGGTGGAGTGCACTGAAAGCCTCTTGGCCCATGAAGCACTCAAGTATCAGTGAGACGCAAAGGACAGCATAGTGGCAATTAGGTCACTTTGATGTGTGGACAAGGCTATAACTTGCAGGCATGGAATGACATTAGCTAGCAGCTGTCTATCTCTCAGCCCAATGAAAAGACAAAAAACCTCTTAAGTCACTTTGCTGGAACAAGATTCAGTGGAAATACATGGAGACTTTCAGTTTGTAAGCCATATAGCTGTGTTTGAATGGCTGGTGCTGTAAGCTAAGCATTCAGAGGAGAGTCAACAACAGAAGACAAGCAATTAAAGCTTACATTGAATTTTGAACATAAGCTACAGTTTAAAGTTACACAAGTTTCTAAATATATATGTTATGTTTGTCCAGTAGTTTTTGTTAGTAGTTGATCATCACTACGACTTTACTTCAACGACATTAGGTCCGTGAGCTTAAATCTTTCATTTGCCTGCATTTCAAAAGCATTTAAGGTGGGCATGTTGTTTCAGAGGTATGCAAAATTTGAATATTGTATGTATCATTTATAGAAACAATGCTACAAGAAGAACTAATTAACAATAAAAATGAAAAAAGTAAAGTATAAACTTTCAAATAACCCTATTAGGTGATATTTCTGCACTTTCGTGACTCATTTTACAGACATTTTACATTTGTCAGAATTAAATCTAAACAAATCCATTCAAAGACATATTTTAACATTGCTCTTATCGTCTGACAGTTGTTATCGAGATACTCCAAAAAAATATCGAGATATTAATTTCTTGCAATATCGCCCACCGCTGTGATTGTGACAGGGTGGACTACTCATTTTACTAAAACAAAGTTAAGATCATTATTATAATAATTATTATAATAATTATTATTATAATAAACACTTTGCTAAAATAAAAATAAAAAGTTATTCCAGTCAAGCCATTTTTTAGGTTTATAATTAATAATACTTCCTGATCATAAACCATCACTATAAGAAATGTCATAACTGTTACCTAGCAACAAGTTTGTACACTGGGCCAAAACTCCTCTAATATTCACAAAAATTATTATTCTAAAAATAAAAACATATTAACCCTTTAATTCATGTTTAAAGAGTCAGACAAATGTGTTTCTTGCTAGTACATTGTACCAAATTGGTTGAGTTCTGAGTTTCCCTAGTGTGATGTCATCGTTATGTTTTAGAACTCTGGTCTCAGATTTTTTTTTTTTTTTTTGGTCAAACAGATTTTTCAACTTTTCTTCACATACCGCTACTTTACTTAGGTATTAACCCACCAAATCATAAAATCCTAAGAACCTGTCTCTCGCACTTATAAATCAAATCAAATCAAACTTTATTTATAAAGAACTTTTCATACATAGCATGTAGCACAAAGTACTTTACAGTGTATATTAAAAACATTCCCACACATGACCATTTCCCACCCCACCGCCTCCCACGAGCCAAGCAACCCACCCACAGTCACATACACACCTGAACACACACACACACACACACACACACACACACACACACACACACACACACACATACAGATACACACCCATCTATGTGCATACACACGTATTTACACACACATACCCTAAGATACAATAGGCTGAGTGCAGATACACCAGTTGAGGAAGCACCATCAGAGGAGCCGTCTGCACCAGGAGCAGAGAGTCCGTAGCCACAGGACACAGACTCAGGGCCCCGAGGAGAGATGGGGCAAACACCAAACCTCCACCAGGGGCCCATGAGCCAGGGCTCAGCAACCACAGACGACCGCCGCTCCCAGTACAGAGGGCCCCTCAGAGGAAACACTGGAGTCTAAAATAAATAAAAGAATAAATAAATAAATAAATAAATATGGGTAATTAATACCCAGCTCAATGACTCAATCTCTTTTTATCGAGTTAGTATCTAGGTGCGTTTTAATATAGACTTAGCGTACTATACTGCTACATCAGGCGTGTTCAAATGACCCTTTATGGTTGCCATTTGTCTCCTAAAAAAACTGTTACCTTCTTTGATGACACAGATCTCTTGAACACGCCTGATGTAGCAGTATAGTACGCAAAGTCTATATTAAAACGCACCTAGATACTAACTCGATAAAAAGAGATTGAGTCATTGAGCTGGGACCGCTGTGTATCGCTAAAACAGATTAAGCAGAACTTTCATGGCACGGCTTTGTTTCCTTCTCAACCTGGTGCATCCCAATGGGGAGATAATCTGGGAAACGCAGCGATATCGGCGCCTCTCTAGGTTTGCCTGAGAAGCCTTGTGAGACCCTCTTGAGATATGAGCCTTTGATATCAAGACCAATTATGTGGTATGTGCCCAACACACACACGCGGCTACCAATACGTCCGCGACGCCACACATAAACATGAACGGCCTGGGAGAGTAGTGAGCACACACCAAAGAGAATGTGATACAGAGGGAAACACTGGGCAGGCAGAACATGCTCTGATTTTATCTAGGGGGGTTGAAAGGCGTGTAGCGACCATACAGACATAGAAGGAATAGGAGAGTGGAGCGCAGACAGGCTGAAACAGACTGGAGAAGCACACATCAGATGAGAACACACACACTCCAGGCTGTGAAAGGACCCTGGTGCAGCAGCTCAAGTAAGATATGCAGATGGATACTGTGCACAATGCTTCAAGGGGAATGATGTCACTAAAATGTTGAGATGAGTCTATATTATACACCGACTGTCATAATTAAGTGAATGTGTTGTAGTTCTATATGTGGCATAACAAGGTAAGGCACCTCTAAGGCACTGGTCCAGATCACAGAAAAGTGTTCTTCATTGAGCAGTTCCCCAAGCTGATTTTCTTTTTAAACATTTATCTTTTGCATCCAGTGGTGAGGGTTTAGGTTATTTAACAGTTTACCCAGAACTATGCTCACATCTCTTTTACAGTATATTGCTGAATTTCCAACTTTAAAAATATCTGGCTTTAAATCCATGGAGTGAATCAATTTATATCTAATTTGTGTTTCTTAATTACATTACTGACCTCTGCTAACAAACTACAGCATGTATATATAAAAATGAGTTCTAATTTACACTACAATGTTAAGAGGTCTGTAAAACAAAGTAATCTGACTAACCACAACAGAAACAGCAAAGTTATTGAACCACTTAGATGAATTCCATTGTTATAGTTTTGTGTTATTTGTATTTCTATACATACAATATTAAATGGACTTGTGTGATTTTACTTATCACTGTTTCTTTACAAATAGAATCCTCTTTCATAAATAGGTCTATATGACAAACAGTTGTTCCTATCCTGAGCGGTCCCATCAGAGCTTCCCTCCAGATTAAGCCTGGCCTCTGGCTCTGCTAATTGGAGCTTAAAGTCTGCTGTAGCCCCTGGGCAGTGTGTGGTGCGTGTGGGCCTCTGCGTACATCTGCGTATATGTGTGAATTATGGATGACCAGCGCTGGGAGGAAGAGTGGACCTCAGAAGCTGCAGCTGCCCGAGCGAGAGGAGAGAGAAAGAGTGCCAAACCAGTCATGTCAGTGGCACAGGAGGCAGACAGGTGTGTTGACAAAGGACAGCTAAGAGAGCCACACGTGACACAGAGCTTAATGGAATAACAGGGAAGAGCAGTCCAACACTTTATCTGAAACATTTAAAAATGAATGCTGATGAATAATGAATTATTTATACCAAGCCTGGCTCATTAAGCAAAGCCTTTCACAGCTTCTGATGCACTTATTATTTTTAATAACATACCTGAAGTTTCACTCTTTTAAAAACATGATCTTTTGATAATTTAACTACTATCTGTACTTGACACTAACCATTGATTTAGTTCAGGTTTACAGTTAAAATAACCTTGGTGTTGGTTCCTGGAATTTCATGACAGGGGGTAGATAAACATTTTATTCTAACTTCAAGAAAGATTTTTTATAATGCCATTTTACATTTCACTTGGAAATGATTGAAATCTCACAATTGATGAACCTTTTTGTTATTTTTCTGCACATTGTACATTTAGCATCTTATTATTCTAATAAGTAAAGTGGAATTAATGCTCCACATTTCTTGCCTCATCCTTTGAACTGAATCCTTTCTTACCTGAGTGACATGATCTTGTACGCGTCGGGCAGGTAGCACCTCGTGTTCTCCATCTGGGCGGGGTCCGAGTCGCAGATCTTGTCGTCAGTTCGCCCGTAGTTAGCGCTCTCGATCATGATGACGTCAGTGCCTGGGCAGCGTAACTCGATGGGGTACGACTCACACGACAGCTCCCTCCGCACCACCGCCATCGGGATAGGGGCACGGCTGTGGGCTGAACACACACACACACACAGTGGATTTACAAACTATGCTACTGCTTTTATATATAACAATTTGATGAGATTGTTTAAAAATATGAGCACTGAAGTAGAGCAGCAACTAACAATTATTAAATGCATTCTAAATTAAATGAAAGTTGAAATATAGTGACTGATTTATTATTATTATATTTTTTTTAACAAATTGATGAAAATCAGCAATAGTTTTTTGACATTTTGATTTAATAATATTGCCATCTACATACATGTTTTAGAGTCTGCATAATCCAGATAACAATTATCATAACACTATTAGAATTACTTTAGTAGTGGAATAATCACTATTACTCTTTGCAGCGCTATATTGAAGGTCAAAAAGTCGTTGGAAGAAAATGTATCTTTTGGTTCTTTACACTTACACTGCAGGGAAAAAAATTGTAAGCGGTAGATTGACTAACAACATAACTATGATAATAATATAATGTTATATTATATATAATCACTTGAGGTTGTAGTTAGTATGTCTGTGTTAGATGCTGTCTGAAATTCTAGCAGATTGACGCAGAACTTATTTTTTTCCTCAATCATACTTTAACTTGTACTGTTGTTTGTTTCATGTTTGAGGAAAATTATTAATGAGATTTTTTTGGAAGATAGAAAACATGCCCTTGACTTAGCACCCTGTCCACTCCAAATCTGGCATTTTGTACAAAGGAAGTCTGCAGCAGACGAGGCGCGCAGAGCCAAGAAATACTGTTCCATCAGATTCCAACGACACCACTCTCCAAGACAAGAAAGAATAAATCAAAAGGCTTTCAAGTGTTCACAAGTGCCCCTTTGGTCATGACTCATTTCCTGTTTTAGAGAAATGTCAAAAAGTTGTCAAATTAATTAGGTTTATTTTTCATACAAATACAATGGAAGGAGAATAATTTTAAGTACATTTCAGAGCTTCTGTGTCACGTTCTCATCTGATCTCGTGAGCTAAGCAGGGTTGAGCCCGGTAACTCCTCGGATTGAAGGCTGCTGAAGTGCAACAGTGGGGTAGCACTGGTTCTAAGGCAGACTGCTGTGTCCTTAGGCAAGACACTTCACCCACATTGTCCAGAATGAACACGGTGAGTGATTGGTGGCTGGAAGCTACCCTGGATATAGAAGCTCTCCACCACCGTGTATGGAGTGAATGAATGATGGGTCAAATTGTAAAGCAATCGTAATTATCATAATTATACATGTGGGTAACGCTAAAAAGTCCTGTAGTAAACCATTTATCTAAACCAGTGTTTTTCAACTAAAATATTGTCAAATCACAACATTTAGGGGAGACTTTTTAATTTGTTGCTTTGTTGCAGCAAATATTGTCCATGCCAGTCCCATTGTGTTTGGTTCCTAAATTTTGATTGTTTATTGTACTTTTTTTTGTTTTTTTAAATATAAAGAAGCTACTCAGGACATTCCAAAATGGCAAATAATTCTTTCAAGGCACACCTGGCAATACTTCAAGGCACACTGGTTGAAAATCAGGGATCTAAACCATTAATATGCACTATTTATTTGTTTATAAGCACAATTACTAGCAATATCAAGCATTTGAAGATAGAGTATAATACTTTATAAATTCACCAATCAAAATGATAATAATGAATGTATGAACCAAAATAATGAATGTGCAAAATGTTTGTAAGAACAATACTGAGCTGCTTATTAAATGCCTGTGCTTATAAACAAATAACTGTGTTCATTAATGCATTATAGTTTACAAGATATTCTAAAGCGTTACCTAAATGTGTTCTTGCATTCATATGTATATAAAGAATATTTAATAGTTTAAACTAAAGAAACATTCATAATACAGAAGTTAATTGTTTGTAATGGTCCATATGTTATTTAGAAAACTTATATTTTATCATACTGTTTTTCCTGACTATGTTTACAGTTTGTGCTCAGACTAGACTATTATGAATGTGAGGTGTGGTGCAGCTTTGTCCCTGGGATTTTGCTTGTTGTGCCTGTTGTTATCCTGTGCCCCTGAGTGCGTGGCCCCCTGTGTGCTCAAGTGATCTTCCCCTGACAGAGACGAGATCAGCTGACTGCTTATTTGTGCTGTTTGGTTCTGTCACTTGAGCTTCTGGAGCTCTTACGAAGATATGAATGGCGTTCATTTCAAGCTAAAGTATCGATTCATCTATGTGTCTATCTACTGTCTAGATACACTTTTGTGATAATAGTCCTGTATACTTTCTATAGTAGATTGAATTAAATTATTAGATTATTACTATTAAATTTGTACTGCACATCATATTGTGGTGTTTTATCAGCAACATTCATGTGAGACTGCATTTAGTGCAAAAGAAATTCCACTGACCAAAATCATATATTAGCAGAACCAAATATGTATTTTCATCCCAACTTAGTTCCATGATTTTGACCTCATTTAAGCTTCTCTGTTGTTACAATAATCACACTCAAACTTGATTATGCAGGGACTGGTTAGTTTCTTTTGTTTCTCCTTGAGTTTAACAAATCACATCGATCCTACAATCATTAATTTGGTTCAGAAAACATAATTACTTATACTGCATGTTTATTATTAGAGCTTCCAAGACTCTTCTATGCACCAAGTTGCATGTTAACAGCACTCATCCCCTCGATACCCGGCGCACACTTCAAACACTTACCTTACAACACAAACCTGCAAAGAGAGGCAGAAAAACCAACCTCTCCTGTTCTCCCTGTCTGTGTAACCATGGCAACCCCATCCCTCCCTCCTCCGGGCCGACTCATTGGCTGGAGGAGCGTCATGGTTACACGGATGCATCGGAGAATCTGAATGAGCTCGGTGACACTCTGGGCTCTCTGCTCTTACGCTGTCCTTCACACACACACACAAACACGCGCACACGCACACAACACACACAACGCACACAACACACACAGATTCAAATGGCTTTGGGTGATGGCATGCTCCAACTGGGGTGGACAAATCTTTGCACCCTTGGGCGTCACATTGATAATGGCAAGCACTAGCTCAGAGATAAGACTGGTATATAAGTGACATTTACTGAAAACGAACAAACACACACTTTTAAATGACTGCAGGCTATAATTACACCCTGGGTCTTCTTTGAGATGGTGGATTTGGGTGTCTCCATGTGTTTTGTGCGTGTAAAAAAGTGCCTGGGGCAATGGGTCAGGATAGGGCTATTATGATTGGTTTTCCATAGTCGAATCACGTCCAACTTGGTGAACACAAATGACAATTTCAAACAGGGAGTTAATTGAAGCATGAGCAGATCAATACATAGCATTCATTGTGAGAAATCTGTCTAGACTGGCTATAAGATCAGATGCCGGACAGTTATGCCTTTACATGCTCGAGTATAAAGGATGCATGGTGATATTGGCTTACTTTAAAAAGAGAGCCCTGTTGTATATGGGCTATATGGAGTTATGATGTTGTTAGTTTAACCCTAACAACAAAGTGAAACAAAAAAACAAAAGATTCCCTGAAGATTCAAACACATAGTTCATGCCAAACTGGCTGCTTGTGCTATACTTCTAGAAATCCCTGTTTCAAATACATTATGTAAAGGGCCTGTACCTGATTTTTATTTGCTCTAATTAAGATAAATATCTTTACATCACCCATTGTTTGACAGAAGAAACTTCATGTAAAGACATTGGGTTTGTAATGTATAGTCTGTGCACGAACTTTGTAAGGAAAGAACTAGTGCAGAAGCGTTTGCCAGGGTCAGCTCTTTTCGGCCAATCATTGTACACTACAAATAACGGGAGAATAACTGCTTGACACTATCCAAGGCATGTGATTCTCTGTCATGGTGCAGTTTCAAAAGAGCTAAAAAGCTAATTGTAGACAGAGTTAAAGGAACTATATGGAAACAACTGCATAAAACTATACCAGACAGTTGTTTCTGAGTCAAGACTATGTGAGCGGGGCTAACAGTTCAAACAAAAACATGTTCCTGTGTCACGGTTCAAAATCAGGTATAGGCCCTTTAAACGAACAGTATGCAAGATTTTGATTTTAAATTTAATAAAAAGGGCTACACACGATTTCTTTAAAACAAGAAACACCCAGTAAATGCAGGCACATATCAAGACATCCCTGACATCTTGGCATCATACCCCTATAATTTGGTTCCTGACCTTGTGACATATAAATAAGTTAAACTGTTGTTCCTTTGCATGACCATCGGATAATTCGATGCCTGAAATGATCTAACGCTGACAGAATCTAAAATGTATAGGAGAGACAAGTAACCTTGTGAGAACCATCTCTGCAAAATCCCTCTCCCAAACGTGTCACACAGCACCTCTCTTGTCACACATGGCCCAATGTTTACACATGTAATAATACTGTGTGAGCTGTGCATGTCATTAGTTGTGTAAGTGGTGACAGAAAGTTGGCTGTCCCAGACAGTACAGACAGTCTTATTCAGACTCTCTCATTGCCTCGGGGGGCTGAAACAAAAGGATATTGATTTTTACATTTGGGCCAAGAACAAGAGAGTGGCGAAAGAGGTGGATAGATGGAGAGAGGGAAGACGCTGGAAGGAGAGGAAGAGGAGAGAGATTAAAAAGGTGATCTCTCACTTGAACTGCCAAAATGTTTGGCGTGTCACTGATCCAAGATGGGCAACTTCAAAGCCAAAATTGTAATTAATGATTCTTTCATTCGTGTTTTTTTTCTTTTAAGTAACATGTTACATGAGTGACATGAAAAAAAATAAATAAATAAAAAAACACCCCCAAAAAGACCCCAATAGATAAGCACAAGTTGGGCATATAAACCTTTCCAATGATTACATTTCTAAGCTTTCAGAAATACAGTATTTATGTGTTTTCTGTGAGACCTCAGGAGACCATTTTCTCTAAATAATTGCTAATCTCTTATCTTCCTTTTTTTTTTTTCTTACCCACAAAAAGTAAGTCTTTAACACTCAAAACGTTCCACTTCAGGCTCCCACAGCACACAAGTACCTAATCACAAGTGAAAGAATTCTCAGCAGAGGTGCACCACTGGGCTCTGTTCTCCATCCACTGATACTTTTGAGGCTCTTGTTTTTCAGTTTGAGAATTTTGAATAACTATTTCTCGCATTGTGGAAATCTCACCACAAGTGAGAGCATCTGGGCTCAAAACATTTGCCAAGTTACCAAGACAAAAACAAAAAGCAATAGTATATTTCTTATCTTTGAAATTTTAATCTGATCTGATCACTTTATGGCTAATTCCAATGTTCTTCTGATAAATTCTAATAGTAAGCACCTAAATGTCTGTAAAATGTCCGAATCATTTCATCTACTCGACATATCAATCTACTTATGTTAGGCTACTTACATTTTTGTTTGCATAGCTGTTATACCTTTTAATATGCTGTTAAATACTGTTAAATACTATTAGTATCAAAAAACATTTAAGCAACTGGAAATTTAGCTCATATCTTTTTATGCAAAATATAGGAATCAAATCTACATCACTTCTACAGCTTCTGTCTTGGTCTTTTAAGCCTGTAGTCCCAGTTTATTGGCTTCCCTTATCCAGAATGCCATGGACTGGATCGCTGCCCGTCCTTGACCTCCCCTGACTGCTCGTCCATTTCCCCTGATGATAGACTTCTCTGTTCAGCTCCCTTTACTTGCTCTGGCCATTTTGCAAACCACTATAACACTGTCACAGTCTTCCTTTTTAAATTTGGCCTCAATGACTGTATTGATGTAAAATAAGGCGAATTATGTGTTTTTTGCAAGAAAGGAAGAAAGGTAAACTAACAAGCCAAGAAAAACATGCACACACATTTGGAATACTGGTGGGTTTCAGGAATAATAGAGTCTATATTGTTGTGGAAAATATGCATAGATACAATCTATTACAAGGGGCCAATGGGGGAACAAATAAAAAAAAAAACAATTGCATTTCTAGTTAGAATATACAATAGTGAGTTATGAGTTCTTCAAAACTTTCGACACATCATTAACATGTTAACAATTGCAAGATCGTAGTTATGGGCAATTTCAACCCAAGATATTTTGCTTAGCATCAGGGTATCGTTATTTTTACTCACCCCAGCTCTAACTGATCTCAAAATGAAATATACGTGCAGATAAACTAAAATATAATCAGCATTTCAAATTATATGAAGATTTGATAAAAACTGCCATTCAAAAGTATCAAGTTTATTTTATGCGTATCGATACCTTTTGATACCTTGTAAGTATCAATATTCTGTATTAGAATAGAAAACACGTTTATGCTTTCATGTTTTTGGAAGGACTTTTCTCTAGATGTGAACCAGGTGTCAAAAAACAGCGAGTGCAATAAATCCTATCGCCCCAGAGCGCCCCAAAGAGTCTTACAGGGCTGTATAAATAAAACTAAGATTTAATACTTAGCCTAAAAAAATCCAGCTTTTAGCCTGGGCTCATTTAAGATCCACATTGAATGAATTATAAAGGGCTGTAAAAATGCTAACATGCTAATCCCATCTATTCAGCCAGGTTAAGACAAATAAATCATCCGTCTTTGATGAACTATTTATGCTCTCCCACTTTTTCTTTTATTCATATCCGCATAGCCCTGGAATAAATGGGCTCAATGGTGGAAGATTGAGTATTTTGCTTCTTGTGTGTCCTCCAGCTACACTGCCTTTGTTTCAGCTAATCCCTTGCTAAGTATAAACAGCTCCTATTTGCATATGTCGTCTTACTCTTTTGACATTGATGCAAATACCTGTGACTGTAGTTCATGTGGCTCCAGCTAGCTCTTGTTTGTGTACTTGCCTCTGATCACCTCTGTGTTAGTTATAGGTGCACGCATATGGAGTAGCTTATTAGACCAATGTTGAATTATATCATGTGTGCTGGAAGTGCATGTTGCATGATTGACGGCAGCCATTAATAGGATTAAGTCCAAGTGGGCCACAGCTCCCTCTAGGAGCCTTCAAAGCCGAAAGTCGCGAGGGGGAGAGAGAGAGAAACACGCAGACGCCCTACTGGGAGCGTATGTGCACGTTCAGGGTGTGTTTGAAGCCAACAAGAAGAGCGTAAAAAATATATAAAGTGTGCATAGCAAAAAGACGAGGCATATGCAAATGAGCCCAAGAAAGGCAGAGCACATTTCTTCGCCGCTGTTTTTCTTTAGTCTTCATGTTTGTGTACTAAATAAGGCTGTATAGTCATCACTTCTGTTTGGTAATGTGGATATTTTTGGGAGTTCTTTTATGAGGACTTGCCACTGCTAATTTAACACAAGTGACTGGTAAAATGGAAACACCAGGCACAGTGGCACAACTTTCAAAGATCACATTTTTTATAGAAACCGCAGACATTTAGTTTGTTGACGTTTGTGGTGTTTTCAGATGTTTGAGGGCTGTCTGGTCGTGCGACGTTGCATTTAAATACTTGGAGTGCGTTATTGACCGGTTGGTATGCATCCCTGCCATTCCTATTCCCCCCCACAAGACCACAGATTTGGCTTGACAAACACAGCATTTACCTGAGGACTAAAATATTTAAAACTGATGTATATAAGTTGTGTTCACGTTCTAGAATTGGATGATGTAATAATTTCAGATGAAGGGCTGGGGTCTATGGAATGTTCACTGTTTATGAAAGAAATATCAAAATGTATGATTCACAAATGTTTCACCTTGTCATTATTCTTTGTCAAACTTGCCATATTCATCGTTAAAAAACCTTTCAACTGACAACAATCAGGTCTTTGAGATTGAATAACGGCACCACATTCTGAAGCTTTTGTGAAAAAACAATTTCACTTTTGTTTATTTGTGGTGACAGAGAAGAAATTGACTTTGTGCTAGTTTTTGTTTCACGTGGAATGGCACAGTAATTACAGAGATGTGAACCATAAACCAGGTCAACAAATCTGTAATCTGACATTTCAGCAGCAAATTCCATATGATAGAATTCAGACCAGCTCGATGTTAAACTAAGGATTGTAGAATGCTGTGATGTCACATGAATGGGCTCAGCGATATGGCAAAGAAGTCACTTTTATTTGTCATATTGACCACTCTCAAATTTCGAAATAATGAACATAAACGATTTTTTACCACATAAAATAAACAAATGTGCTCCTCCGAAGTCTAAACTCAGCTCCAAACACATTTATTGCTTAAATTATTGGCTGTATACTTCTTGGTTAAAATATAAAATAATAAAGTATTTAATTGACGATTAGACAAGACACAATCTCAATTAAATTTCAATTCATTGCCCAGCCCTATATGAACACAACTAAAATAGCATTAATAGTGCTGAGGATATATTTAGACTAGTTTGAACCATGCAAGCCATTTTATATCTCACCTATGGCGATGGGAGCTATCAAGATGCAGAGGAAGAGCAGACATCTGGCCCACATGACGCCCGAAGTTGACCTGGAAGTTAATATGGCGGCACTTCCTGCTGAGCCCAGACGCTCTTGTGGCGAGCTGTTTCCCTCACAGCTCAGTGCTTTTGACACCATACAGACCTGTAAGAGAGACAGATAAAATTAGACTTCTTGTTAACACACTATTTTTATACCAGTCTGCTACTAAAATAGCTTGAGGTAAAATGAAATAGCAAAATTGGCGATGCATTTCCCAGTCAGCCTGTTACCAAGTTTAGCTATCCCTACACGCATTACTTTCCTGAAGTTAATGCAACTTACAGTATTGCCTTAAGCCATAAAAATAAATGTGAATCAATAATCATCTGAGGCACAGAAACACCGTATATAAAATGATGAGCGGGAAAGGCTATAATCAGATCAACCAAGCCACACCCAGATTCGCTCTGACCAATCAAACTTGTTTATGAATTATGCGGACATAATTTGAACATCTTCAATATTTATAAGCTGTCAATTACAAAACAAGCCCCGCCTTCCATTTCACAGGCATTTTCTATTAGTGCCAGGTGTCTTGTGACCCGCATGACATATACTTCAGCTGGTCCCACCATGTTAACAACTGGTGTCTAGACTGCATCTGGGGCAAATTTCTATATTTTATGAGCAAGTCAAACTATAAGTAGTACCTGAACCTTTAAACATAGCATATTTATTTGAAAATACAGCACTGAAATTGCTCATTGAGTTCATTAAATGTGTTTTGTATTATTTATTCATTTTACAAAATAAAAAATATCAACAAACATGCTCTGCTGTAATTGCTGTAATCATAAAAAAAATCTGATATTGAACCTAGGTTGCATAAACCCTATATCAACAAGATGACAAGAAGCACTTAACATTTAGGTTCACTTTTTTCTTATTGAATCGAAACTATTTCTTTTTTGGCTCTTAAATCCTCACACGATTTTTTTCACAATTATACTGTGACCTGTAAATCACTATTATTGACGAAATGATTAATCTTGACCTTTCTAAACAGTATCATATAACATTCAGAGCTTTTCGACTACTTTTCGTCTGACGTGTAAACGTCGGGAATTCTACTTTTCATGAATTCAATTGGGATTCTTTTGTGCTACCTCTTTGTCTACATCAGGGTCATACAAACAAATTCATTATGCAATCAGTTTAGCAGCAGTTAAACAAACATTTTTATATGGGCGTAGTTCAAGAGGTAGCAGCAGCCCTATTTGTGCCTAACCACCTCTGGCTCTCAGGGGATGTGGAGCTGTGTCTGATAAACAGGCATGTCACTTGAGTGTGTGTTTGTGCGTGTGTTTGTCTGTGTGATTGTGTGTGTGCTTGTGAGCGTGCTTGTGAGTGTGCGTGGACTGGGCTGCACAGACAGGGACAGATGGAGTAAAGCAGACAGCCAGAGCCATGGGAAATATATCATGTGTAACAGAGACTATTGATCAGTGTGACCATATCGTTTTGGCCCAGCGGAGACTCAGACAAAAGCCAGCTATTTTCAAAGGCAAATGCATTGGTGCACTCTGGTATTTTTAGAAGTTCTCTCATAAGAACTGGGAGTGTTTATGCATGCAATGGAAGTGACAGTGGGCTTATGTAATCACTACAGTTGCATGTTTAATAAATACATCCGGGAGAGTTAGAAAGAGCCAAGTGCTGCTGACATCCCAGACAGTTATACCCAGCGGCGCATGTACCCAGCCGGATCTGAATCCATCACAAGTATCCAACAACACAGACATAAACCAGGAGACGCAAGTTTTATTGTCTGTTATTGTCTCTGGAGTTTTTATAAATGAAGTATGAAACTGTATTTTAAAAACTTAAATCGAATTGAAATGCAATATAACATCTGAAAAGGGCTTAGAAGCACTAAAGTTTGACGTAACGTTTTAAGTATTATTGTGTGGCTCTGGGACAGCAGTGTGTTCTTGCTTGTCCTGGTTTAGTCCTGGTCTGGTCCAGGTTTAGTTCTGGGTTTAGTCCCAGTTTTTGATTTTCTTTGTATAAGGGAGTCAAGATGTTGTTGTTTTTTTCAATACCTTAAGCAGGAGGTTCAATTGACATTCAGAATCTCTTTTGAGATTAGACCTGGCAAGGCAGCAGCCAATGCAATCAACACAGTACAGAAAATAACATATTACATTATAAAACAACTCTCTCAAGAAAAACATAAACATTTCTCAGCTTCCAATATAGGGTCTTTTTGTAAATTGTTCCAAGACCAAGGTGAAGACTAGCAAAAAGCTGATTTGAGGCACGTTGAAAAAAGTAGTTGAGAGGAGGAACGAAGCCTGTAACTACTTGAGCTGACAGTGAGGAGATTACTGAGGTACTTCAGAGGTTTCCCCAGAATTGTGATGTACCCGAGGTTGTTTTCTACAAATTGACAGTGATGTGTACCAAACTACATCATAAAGAGTGCAGTGATGAGTAAGCCACTTCAGTTTAGTGATAACCGAGTCCAGTTTATGTAGAAGGAGCATGCATATATGAAGTATCTAGTTTGTCTGCAAGTGCAAACGCATCCACAGTTACTATATGCCAACTATAGTAAGTTTTAATCAGTGTTCATTATTCCATTCAAACTGTAATGATTTGAGTATTGTGACACCTTTTATTCAGAAGCAGCCTTCGTTTCTCAGAACACCCCATTGGATGCCAGCCGCTCTGACCCAGTTCTTTTGCCCTCACAATCCGAACCATCTTACCCAAATTTAGTTTTCTTGCAATAGCAGAACACCATTATGATTTATAAACATAATACCTAATACCTGTATAACTCACGAAAGGCATTGGGTATTATCACACATTGACATTCTGTATCACTGGAATCATCTGTCAGTGGTTACAATGTTAATTTTAGTTGGTCTACAAATGTTATAATTCAAAACAGCGGGTCTGACTGACTCGTTCCCTTTCCCCCTGAACAAACATATTTAAATTTTAAATCGAGGATGCTCCATCAGATGCACTGTGTCTCCACTGTATCCATGAAGAGTGATTTCCGACTTGCTAAGCATTCTTGACAAATCCCCATTGGTGTCAGAGTGCTAATCACAAAAGACTTCCAGCTCTTTTTAAAATTCTTTTCCCCGCTTAAACAACTCCACAAGCTGTCCTGTTTTTTGATTGATTGGTCCCTAACTTGGTTGAACATGAGCAATCTGACCAGCTGTCCCCCCAGCCCCGCACAGGAGGCATACGCTGACATATGGCCGGACGCTACCACCCGTCACCGCATTCCGCTGTTCCATAATTCAAAAGCTCCTCCATCACCCCTTATGTTCCCCCTGCATCAGTTAATTAACTCTCTCAATGCCACCACCACGCTTGCTGTGACTTCATAGACAATAGTTAGCGTGATAGCCCTGCAGCCATCCACTCAACTTCATAATGCAAGATTGGTCCATATGCTACTAAAATGGTTTATAAATATGTTCATTGCCCATAATGGTGATGGAACGGCGCCCGCAAGCATTCCCTCTCAGAATCAGTTTCCTTTCATTATCCTAATGTGTTGATTGGTAATACATAATGAAAAAACAGCCAAAGATGGTGTTAATTACCAAAAACACATGCGATGTGTTTACGTCTGGTATTTGTAATTTATCATGGGCATAAGGTTGGGTAAACATCATATGCCTGCATATCATCTAATTATCCCGCTAAAATGATTATGTGATTGAGGTAAATGTATATTTGGATAATGGGCCTTGGACCTTGGAGGAAGAGGCAGCATGTGTAAACCTGTGGCATAACATCAGTTGACAATCTGGATTCAACCAAAACAAATAGCCATTCCCCCAGACTGAAGAGCTGCATGAGATTTACCCGCCATGAAAAGAAAAACATACTACTTGAAATTTTACAATGGAGCATCAAAAAATTACTTAATGTACGTTTGGCATTTTGTTAAGTTTGTAGTATTTTAATTAAATGTGTACGTTTTTTTTTTTACATTGACACTTCAAACACAACATTTAATGACCTGTTCTATTGTTAACATGTCTTTATCTTTGAAGTTGGCATTACTCTATGTAAGTTTTTAAACAGGCCTTTAATTGATTATAAGGGATTATACATTGTTGAGGGACCAGTGAACGAACACTACTGTGGATAAAACAATCAGCCTTTCTTCATCTATCCCAGGAGTCATTTTTGTTGCACACTGTGCATCTTAGCTGCCTCTTCTTCCATTTTAAAGCTGGAGTATTGGACTTTTTAGTAACTGTGAATTTTGTGTAGAGTATATTGTGAAAGCTGCAATTTGTGACAAATTGAGCACTGGGCGCTGTCTGTAACTAATGATAAAGGATTTTATTTCTTGCCAACCAGGAAGTAAGAGACTAAAGGAGCGCTCTGACTGGCTGCACTTGGGTGGTCCAACCCGCTTCACTTCTCGTCTGCAAAAAAGCTGTTCTACACCCCTGCACTTGAAAGTTAATGCATGTGAATACAAAAGGGTTTGTGAGAGCTAAGGACGAGTTAGATACATTTTAATACCTACTTCCTCCTTTTGTGGTTTGAAAATCAAGTACCACGGCTTTAAACTATCAATATGAGACAGGCCCATATAATGACTTTGCCTCTGAATGGGTATCACATTCACCCCTGAACAAGTGGGGTTGGGCAAAAGCCTTGACAAGTGCTTGTAGCTGGACAAATTCTTCTTTTTACCACAATCCCAAGCCATAATGAGAACATCTACTATTAGTCCCAGGAGCAGAAATCACTTCCAGTTTCCCTTTTCTGACCAACATGATCCACTATTCATTATTTCTGAGCCACTGCAGCCCGTTATCCCAAAAAGTCCTGCCTCAAAACTGTGCCTTTGTCTGTGTGTGTCCTATATTTCCTCCTGCATGGCCTCGATCTTGCTTTTCCTGCTGGGTCCACATTAGCTGAGCTGCCGCTGCCATGGCCACCACCAACAACCACTACAACTCTCATGGACTCTATAGCATGCATCCCTGAACTAATTGATGTTCTGTACACAGAGGCAGCCTGACCCTGCATATTTCTGGTGTACGTGTGTGTATTTGTGTGCATGTGTGTGCGTAGTACGTCCCCTAACGAATCTTGCCTGTCACCGCACTCATCCGGGGATTCTCTCCTCCACTAATGAGTGCTGACCGGACCGGACTACCTTGTCAACCCATGTCACACCAGCACACACACACACTTTGGCTTATCACTAGGCGACCAGTCCTCTAGCCCCCGAGCCTCCAGACAGTTGCGGTCTCAAAAGTGCACGCTGTGTGTCTAGTCTAAGGAATACCATGTGGAAATACTGTGGTGTATGTGTGGTACAAAAACTGTCAGAAGAAATCTAAAAAGAGAGGAGAGGGACAAAAAAATGACTAGATTGTCACTTGACTGCATTTACATATCTGCTCTTGATTTGCAAATGAATAAAGTTTTTGGAGTTCTGACAGCTCTGAAAGAAAACATGCTCATCATTATTAAAAATAATGAGTTCATTTGAGATATCTGAAGTGCTTGTCAGTGAAAGTACAATCCACTGATCCCAGTGTCGTCTGTTAGGGAAATTGTGTGTGATGCTAATGACAGTTATGAAGTTTACTTTCTATTAGAGCGTCAGAAACATCAATTAGTTTCATTATCTGTGAGCACATTGTGGAAATGTATTGTGCAAAGCAAACAATTGGCCAGTTTTATTTAAAAACCCATTTGATGAATTTATTTAGAAATTAAATATATTTTTAAATTAGCTAGTGCCACACAAATTTAACTGTTACATTCAGAGGTCTGAAGTGGGTACATGCGGTATTTTTACTCAACAAATATTATTGGTTTTAAACAGATTTTTAAGGAAACTGTTACTCAAATACGCTCAGTAAAATATTCCTTGTTTTTTCACCTCACAGTACTTTGAAGATATTTAGTTTAACTCCCATTGACGTATTAGTCTGCACGAGCAGGCAGTAATGCAGAGTTTCATTTTAAAGAACGTGTACTCTGTTTTGTCAGCCATAATCTTTGTAGTTATGGGTATAAATCGTTAATTCTATTACAACGTCATTCGCCTTCAGAGTCCACAATACTCAACCATTTCCGCCTCACCATTTCTCGGCTCTTGTATCCCGTGCTCCCTTTGTGCTGTGCCTCAGTCTTTTCTCTTGTTCATTCTTTGCTCTGCTGGAGAGACGGCTGAGCAGAACACAGCTCAGGGGGCCATGCAACGTGTTCAGTAAAATGGCATGTGTCCACCGAGCTACGCTAAATTACCTCCAGTTGGCTTGCTACTAGGCCGGGCTTAAGCACTGCACACCAATTCTCTCCCCGTGTGCATGTGTCAGCGCGTGTGATGGAAAGGTTTGCAGGGAGGTTGTGTGGGTGAAAGAGAGTGGGAGTGGGTCGGTGGGTAGTGAGCAAAATTATCATCAGAGCAGGTAGACGGACTGGGGAATGTTGATTAGAGTGGCCACACACACGGAAGCAGGTAATTTGTGCTGCAGAAGAGATGACTAATCAGGATAAAACCTGTGGGTGTCTGGACTCTGACCCGTGATGAGGGACATAAGAAATAAGCACATGCAGATTAGCAGCTGCAGATATTAGTATTCGACCATTCAACATGTGTACAGCATGACTGTACAATAACATGAGAGTCATTGTACAAATAATAGCAGAAGAGGAAATGCCAACCCCACTTATACAATTAATACATACCACTCCATGAGGTCTCATTAATCTGGTGAAACTATACTAAATAATATTCCAGAGGTGTTTTGAAGCACATATTCCCTTCAAAGTTTTGTCCAAGCCTTGTCAGGTCAGGTCAGATCAGTCCTATTCATCCTTCTTTTCTTTAAGATCACTGTTCAACTTGGTTCACCAAACGGCCACTTGTTTTGTGTGTGTGATTCCAAAGAACGAATCATTTGTGCTCAAATGTGCGAGATCTTCATCAGTTTGAGAATGCTTGAGACAACAGCACCTGAGACACAAATGAAACACCGTGTAACATAAAGACACTCTGTGGAACTAGTTTATCTCCTTAAATTACCAGGTTGACAAGCGTTGAAATTTCATGAATTTGCAATTGCAACCCTAGTTAACAACTATATAGCCGTTATTGTTGCTGGTCTATGAAAAAATTGTACCACGGCCTACATAAACGTTCTAATCAATACATTTCTACAAAGTTCTTTAGTTTTCTGCAAAAACAACTTCACAAATACAAATGGGCAGGAGATAGACCAGTAAATAGCACCTGACTTGATTACTATGAAATGTCCATGTCCAATGTTTGAGCAGCTCCTCCTCCTAATTGCCCTGGCACTGATGCCGCGCAGGATTAGCTGATTAGCCATGACCAACCCTTGGTGCATCCAGAATAATAAAAAAACATACTGTCAGCTCCCATATGCCCCAACATGTCAAAGACCACAACATGTGTGTCTACTGTTGCTCGTGTCTTCTTGTTTTTGGACAAACATATAGTGCCCTCAAAGCACATTAAAATCACAATTAATAATGGCTAAATGTCACATATGAGTTGAGGGCAAACGTTCATGCAAAGTGACACTTGGTCATGTTCCATTGTGTCTCCCTTTTATTAATCTGTATCTATGTGGTGCATGTAGACCATCCCACCGGCTATACCATAGTCTTCAGCATCACAATCGTCTTTGGGGGGGTTACAGAAGTTGGGGGCGGGGGGGATTGGTGCCACTGAAGGAATGTGCACAGTTGTCATCATGCCCTGCAGACATGTGGCCTCACTGGCAATTTATTTCATAGGGTGCTGGTAGTAAATCCATTGTGGTCGCTGGAGAGCATGGTACAGCAGAGTGCTGTAGCCTTAAAGGTATAGGTCACCCCCACATCACGCTGACATGTTTTAGACATTGTAGTTTCCATTTGAGGTCCTCTGTAAAGATGGATGGCCTTGAGTAGATGATTTTGTCTCTCGAAAAGAGCGCAATATGTACATGAACATGATTATGAAGATCTAGGGTTAATACTTTTCAGCATCACAAAACCTTTGACATTTAGTTAAGTGTTGCTACCGAGTTGACACATTACTGAAATATCTAATGTTTTCGGTACTAAGGAAAAGCTTGATAGTGAGATACCACATTGAGCAAAAACACCCCTTTAATCAACAACCGAATGCAATCATTTTAAACATAGAATTATATTTGAATCTATCATAATCCTTCTGATATACTTATTTATACCTAGTAAAATGAGCATGTACTTTGGAGATGAGTTGTCATCAAATCATACAACCAGATCCACAGAGTTGTACATCATTTTGTGTGGACCTTTTCTTAAAATGATGTATTTATTTAATCACTTCTAGCCAGCAACATTTTTCATATTTCTTTAAAACATTTGTACAATAGTATATTACGCAAGGGGAGGAAAAAATGGAAATTTACTGTCAAAATTTTTTTTCAAGTCCACTGAGAAGGCGTTATAAAGAGAGAAATGATTTAAAATGTGGCATTACACTTTTGAAGCAAGAAAGATTGCACAAAGTAGTTTTTATTGAGGCATTCTGCAGTTACAGGCAGCGTGTGTCACCAAAAACATGCTGTACACTGTGGTTAGAAATCCTTCCCACAAAACATAATCTTCCTAGACATGTACTCCCATACAACTGTTGCCCTTAAAAATCGATAAGTTAACATAGAAAAATATGCTTCTCAGCATTGCTGCTTGATCAGTAAAGGGATTTATGCGCATACGGTACATCGATTGCACATACTATTAGTAAATCTAAGATGGGATGCCACGATATTGAATTTTAGTGTTACGATTACTGTGATAAGGAACATCCTGACGATAATTCATCATTTTTGACACATAACAATACATTTAATACATTACTGTTCCAATAGCATGGGACCAGCTTTATGAAATCAAAGTTATCCTGATAAAAACAGCAATATTTAGGTTTACTTTTTTGGAATAAAGACTGAATTGAAATGATTTAACAATAAGTTTTTAGTTAAATTCAAAGCCGTCTGATGGTAATAAATTTGTCAAATCATATGAATAATTTAAAAAATGCCAGTATGGTGCTACTGAAGTCATATGAGAACAATACCAGGTTTTATGGCCTATTATAAAACCTTATGAATTCATCATGATGGAAAATGTGCATTACTTAAAAAGGACACATCCCTTTCCAGTGAGCTTCCTTCCCAGTAGTTCAAAGCCGTGCACCCGCCGCCTCCTTCTCTCTCTGTCTCTCTCTTCCTCGGTCTCTCTCCCTGTTACACATTCAATGCCCGTCAGGAAACTGCGTCTACAGGGAGCGCCAGCTTTGACCGGGCCGCTGCAGTTTTCGCATGGCTGCCTTTGAGGATGCTCCCCAGAAATCTGATGCACCGAGAGAACCACCCTGAAAATCCACCACTGCCGACCTCATCCGCCTGGCTTCCTCCTGCACACGCCCAGCGGCTAGACAGCGGCGCTCGGCTACGGGACTTGCTAACGCTCCCGCCTAATCAACTCCGTGTGCACTGGCCGCCCCGTGAGACAAGATTGGTGAGCGAGGAGAGAAAAAAAGTGCAGAGGGAGACATAAAAGTGGAGGATACAAGGATGAGGTCAGGGAAGGAGAGAGAGAGCGTGGCAGTGTGGAGTGAGATGAGCAGAATAATAAAAAGACTTAATAACCTAGGGCATTTATCTTTTTCTGCCCTGTCTGTCGGAATTCTCAAATATTTGGACAAAGACACGACCAGGGCAATGAATCATCCATCAAGAAGTAAAAGATATTCAGCAGCACTAAGAATAAATTAATTAGTAGGTCTTAATTTCATGTCAGAGAACTGTGATGGGGCCCGCATGTCGACTGTGGGAAAGAGAAGGGTCAGAGGATCAATTCTACATGTACAAAAACTACCTATATGTGCTTGGGTTTATAAAGAGCGGGTATACGAAAGTACTCAAATCTTTAGGATTTAAAGAACTTTGAAAGATAATCCCTAGAGTATATTTTTTGAAGACATATTAAAACCACTTATAGATGAAGGAAAAAAGTAGGATAGCATTTTTTCAAGTTTAAACACCTATAAATGACCCATAAAAAGTAAAAATGTATAAGATTTGAAACATGTACAAATTTGTGAGAAAAATCTACTAGAGCTTACAGGATTCATCGCAATCAAATTGAAACTGCAATTTGAACAGATGTCATTGGTCAATTGCAAAGACTGCAATTTTTGAAGCACCATAATTTTCATCCAAACGACAAAATATCATGTTTTATTCTGCATAAAATCTGACAAACCTGTACAAACATGTTCTGAAATACATGGGATTCTTTTCTTAGTTTGTCAGCTGTCAAAATGTTTAAAATGTGAACTTTTAATAATAAGACTGTGTTCCGCAATCGCAATTTTCTTGTCAGAAAAATCGCAATTTGATATTTTTCACAAATCGTGCAGCCCTAATATCTGCCAGAAAAAAAGGCACAAATGGCAAAATGACAGATTTGCAAGAATGAAGTACTATGTGGATTGGAGGAAGTTTGTTTTGGATGGCACTTAAAGGAGAAATAATAACTTGTCTTAGTCTACCAAAATTTTCATTTGTCGACTAATTCTTTTATTTAAATTAACGATAAAATTATTTATATGGGGCATCATCACAAGGAAAACATGGTGTGAGTTAACTGAAGATTTTAGAGGGAATCATGAGTTAACTCTAACTTATATAGGCCTGTATCTAACACATAAATACACTGTATATTTATGTAGTGTTTTGAGTGCAGTTTAGGTTAGATCCCTGGAGATAGTCGACTAATCGGTCGGTAGGGCATGTCCACCAAGAATTTCTTGAGTCAACTACAGCCCTACACTGCACTGTATCGCTACAATAACAAGACATAACCCACACACACAATCTTAACAGTCTAGACCTTGTTAGTTTCAGTCCTATAACAATGTAATGAGGATTGTTTCCTTCTCTAGCCGTAAGCGTCTTGAATGATAAAAAAAAAAGTGACAATATATATATAAAAAATAGCATCAGGGAGGACATCCAAATCAGCATGCAAATGGTCTAGTATAGTCCCAGGACAGGAGCAAGGTGGGAGATAAAGTATATGTCTTTGTGAGTTAAATGAAAATGAAATACACGTTTAGCTCGATAGTCCCCTGTACCATGACGTGAAGAATCAAAGTGACGGCTGTTAGTCCACATTTATTTGAAATGTCAGTAGCGTTCGGATAACAGTCTGTCTATTCTGCATTCTTTGTCTGCTTTTCTTCCCCTTCTGACTGGCTCGGCATTTATCTGCTTTGAAATCTGCCTAATGTTGGAATTTCAGTGTCGTATGAGCCCATGCACTCTAGATATATTGTCCTTGAGCTCGACACATAGTAAGTACGTAAACACACACAGACAATACTACATTCTTTAACATCATATCCTGTATCCACACACACAGTCTACACCTCGATGGCGCCTTAGTTAACTCGTCCTTTCTTGAGGGGGGGCTAATGGTTTACAAAACTGCCTGTGATACGATCAATTATGTCAACTGGAGGCGCAGTGATGTTGACGCCGGTGCCAGGGCCGTTGTTCCCCTCCCTTTGATTCATCTGTCTTCTCCTTCACGCAACCCTTACTCCTCCTTTACACCCCCGCTCCCCCTCCACACACACCCTCTCTGTGCTCCAAACCCAGTACTGTCACAACGGATCCATCAAAGGCGGTGCTTTTAAGCCAGAGGCAGGGAGAGGCTAACTTTGAATGTGTGTGTATGTGTGTAAAGTTGTTCTGCACAGTGTATTCAGCCACCTCAGCAAAATGAATGATGCAGCAAAGAGGGGGAGTCTCCCAAATAGGATGCCTATGACACCAGTGGGATAGATTAGGCCTGGTTTAGTGCCGTTTTGTGTAAAAATTGTCAGCGCTGCCATATTTTGTTTACTTCTTTGCTGCAATTTGACACGTCCTGTCAGATAAAGCTAGAAATCCTTTTCACCATATACGCGAGAGAAAATAAGCCTGCATCACAAATTTTCAGGCTGACTTTGCAACATGGCCACGACAGTTTCAAGTAAATGATATTCAATTCTACAGTTGGTAAATGCATAGTCATCTTGGGTCACCACTGGTTTATTGTGTTTGTTAGTCAAAATTGCATAGTAAAATTTTAACAAAATGTAAAAGAAAAGGATAGCAAAAGATGGAGAAACAAAACTGATCTACAGATGCTGTGCAGGACAGCACTGTTAAATCAAGTAAGAAAGACTTAACACAGTATTTATTTTTATTTATTTTTTATTTAACCTCGATTTAACCAAGAAAACCTCATTGATATTAAAAATCTATTTTGCAAGAGAGTCCTAGCCAAGAGGCAGCCAAAATCAACATTCAACAAACAACAGAGCAGCCTTGGGACAATCAACACCACATGATTACACATCGACCAGTAAAAATCTGTAAAGTAATTAAAAAGTACAAATCTCATATAAAACAACTGCAACATGAAGATTGTTCCTCCAAGACATTTAGCAGTCTCTTGTATATTTTTAGTGAGACAAGATTGTTTAGACCAATTTCAGTTTGCAGTTCATTTCATAAAAAAGCAATACTCAGTTCTGGCTCAAGAGACAGACAACATGAGGATGGTCTGGGACCTCCATAGTCTCAAATTGCAACATATATATATCAGTCATAAGCTTCTTTTTTGCCTCAAAAGAGAAGACAGATAGGCTTTGATGCTGAAATAAACTTTCATTTCAATTTTTTTCACCAACTGCTGAACATATGGGGTGAAAGAAAGAGATTCATCAATGAAGAAACCCAGGTTTTTATAATTTAAGACCTGCTCAATAGTCAAGGTAGAGGAAGGTAGTGATGTGAGGCAAAAATTTTGTCTTCTCTACATTTAAAACAAGTTCTTAATGATACAAGTATTTCTGGCAAGCATTAAAAGCTGAAGAGGCTCAAGTCCAGTGAAAAATGTGGTTCAAAAATGTTGCTGTAACAACTGAGACAAAAGGCATTGAGAGCATTATTGTACAAACTTTGAGAATGTAAACATTTCAGTCATTTGCTTATGTAATTACAGTATATTATGCCACTATTATTCACATTCAATACTATTGTCATCTTTATGCATGCATAAAACCAAATCAAAATATCTGGTCTTGCTCAGATAATCATCTCATCTAAGAATGTGGTCAATGCATCAAAGGATAATATGTCTTATCCTTATGGGGTGAGATTTGTTTCATATTAATTTATTGACGCAAAAAGAAAGATTAATTCAAAATCCCAGATTTTTTCACAATCCCTGACTTGCATTTATGGATTTATGCACGCAAAATTAGATTTGCATATATATATTTGTGAATAAAACATATTTTTGTTTTGTGAATCTGTGTTTTTGCATGCGAGAATCTGATACTGAATTTGAGGATCACCTAAATTGTGCATTCTTCACCTTTATGAATGTGGATATTTATGAGACAAATGTTACACATTTTGTAAAAAATATCTATGCAGAATTTTGGATTCACGCAAAATCCGGATTTATTCAAAAAGTTAGACTTGCATGCAGAATTTTTTCACACAAATTCTCAATTGTAAAAATTAAGTTACATTTTATTTTGAAATCTGTAGTTTTGCATGTGAGTGTGTGACTTTGCATTTGTGGATCGCTCACCACGTGCATTCATCCTCTGATCTCGCCGAGGATCTTTTTGACACAAACATTCCGCGTTTCTGCACTCTCTCAACTCATTCAGAAGACAGCGCTGTTCCTCTGGTAACCACTAGGGGCAGTGTTGGTGTTTTTTTTTAGCCTTTCCCGGTTCCGTCACATACAAATGAATGAAGCCAATCCCCTTATTAAAGTATATAAAACTTGTTATTTAATGATATTTATGGCATTTATCTGCTATCCTCACCTGTAACATGTAAAAAAGAGAATGGTTTGTGGTCGCTAGATTCTCACAAGAAGCACAAAGAATTCTCAACTTGAAGTCAGTAAGCCTTTAGCTCACATGACAGTACACGTTATTTATTTAAAATAAAATTCAAAATGGATTATTCATAACTTGCGTGTTTTGTGAGCTAATGCTAACGGCTATAGGGAAAATATATGAGGCCGTGTTGCTAAGTGGTCGATAGCATGAGCAGTGAATGCCGTGTCTACTTATTTAAACGTCTACGCTGAAATACTATGCTGCTAGCTAGAACAACGATAAACATATGTTATGTAACCCATCCAGCGACTTCACTCTGGTCTCTCTCCGCCATTTTTTTGGGTAATAAGCATGGATGTATTAAATGAACGTATTGTATTAAATTAAATGATGTATTAAATGAATGTATTAAATGGTTTTATTATAGTTCTATGGTAATAAGGGTCCGTCTACATCCGGAAATGCCCTTCTATACAGTTAAAGTTGGTCAGCACTGCCCCTAGTGGTTACCAGAGGAACAGCGCTGTCTTCTGAATGAGTTGAGAGAGTGCAGAAACGCGGAATGTTTGTGTCAAAAAGATCCTCGGCGAGATCAGAGGATGAATGCACGTGGTGAGCGATCCACAAATGCAAAGTCACACATTCACATGCAAAACTACAGATTTCAAAATAAAATGTAACTTAATTTTTACAATTGAGAATTTGTGTGAAAAAATTCTGCATGCAAGTCTAACTTTTTGAATAAATCTGGATTTTGCGTGAATCCAAAATTCTGCATAGATATTTTTTACAAAATGTGTAACATTTGTCTCATAAATATCCACATTCACAAAGGTGAAGAATGCACAATTTAGGTGATCCTCAAATTCAGTATCAGATTCTCGCATGCAAAAACACAGATTCACAAAACAAAAATATGTTTTATTCACAAATATATATATGCAAATCTAATTTTGCGTGCATAAATCCATAAATGCAAGTCAGGGATTGTGAAAAAATCTGGGATTTTGAATTAATCTTTCTTTTTGCGTCAATAAATTAATATGAAACAAATCTCACCCCATATATCCTCCCTTTTTATACCTTGACCACATCCTTGGGCATAAAGCAACTCCTAAGAGATCAATAAAGGTGGGACATATGGCAGAATTTATTTTCATTTTGATTCATGTCGATTTTCACTTGTTTTTTTTGTTTTTTTGTTTTTTTTAATCAAAATACAAATGGATAGACTTAATTGGCACCATATAATAAAAAAAATATATAGTTAGAAGTCCAAACGTTATGCTTTTATTAATTGATCTTTCAGTTCAATTAATTGTCCAGCCAATATTCCACCAATAACGTTCATTTTACTTTCCTGTCAGAGACTATGGGAAGAAAATCTTGCTGCAGCTTGCATATGAGAGCAGATCTGAACTGTGCATATCAAACGCCTGAAATATTTATTTTTTTTAAAAAGGCTTTCTGGGGCGGCAGTTCATAATTTAATAATGCATAAGCAGCAACATGGTGTATATAGATATAAAAGGAGGAAGTTAGCGCGGGGAAAAGGCCAGTTGAAACACTGAGTGATGTAGCGGAAAAGAGTACATTCATTTGCACACTTGTCACCTTGACTTGAGCTAAGAAAATGCCCCATAGACTGAAGATATATTAACTTCACAGATATTGCGAAACAGCGCTGAAGTGCAGCAGCCTTTTCAAGTCGAGCTGACAGCAAAGCAACATGGCGCAATGGTGTGTATGAAACGTCTCCTGACACGTGTCCACAGTGATATGGGAATATTTGTCAGCAAACACTTTACTTAGATATTACATGTTTTCCCCAATCTGGAAAATAAGATTATGGAAGAATTTTGCAAAATTTACTATGCGTCAATAAAGCGTTAAAAAAAAAAAAAAGTATTTGAACTTGACTACTTCAACTTAGTGGAGAAATATAAGCAGGGCACTCTAGGTACATAAAAATACAGTTATTACAGATCCCTGTTGAGCCAAGACTGTGTTTTAGCTCACAATCCAAATGCTTCACCGGACGAGTTTAACCCCAAGAACGCTGCGAATCAGGCAAGGCTATTGAGCATATGTTCTAGCTCTATTGTAAAGCATTTCCAGCCCAACACAAATGTATCTCAACATATAATGATATTCAGTTCCAGTAAGACGCCCGGCACACCATGATTGCCAAGCACTTATTTTCTCCACCACAACTGTTGCATTTTTGATAAGCAGCATCCATCACGCAATAGCTTTTCAACCAACGATACAATGAGCTGCAATGGGGATATACAGAGGCTGGTTTCTGAAGCAATCAATGACGACAGGGAAGGTAAACACAGAGCTAAATGTCAGCCGTGGCCACAATATCGCCTTGGTGGAGGCGCGAGACCCAAATAACCAAAATCGATGATCTAATCATTTCATATTCAAATCACGCCAGCACCGAGGTCCAGATCTTATTGCGGTTTCATATCCCCAATGTCCCGAGGTGCACGCCAATCAGAAGCACAGCACTGACTGCAGAAAGGGATCCACAAGGACGTGGCGCTTATGTCTTTTATGATGAGACATGCATACTACTGGGTAACATTGTTTATTTGAAGATAATAGAATGTGACGGCCATAATTACTATGAGGACGGGTGTCTTCATTGGACACACACACACAATTCAATAAGATAAATATTCAATCTTTAATGGCCTTGCATAATAATTGTTCAGCTGTACACAATGCAGTGTTGCCAATATGATCTTTATATGACTTATTACAAAAAGTCAATTGATCAAAACTTAATTGATCAACACTAAATTCAAAACTAAAGCAATTAGAATAAAAATAATGTACAGTGCAGGAGGTGGAGTAAGGACAATGCAGTATTTGGGAAGTGGAATGTGTGGTATAGTTTTATTAATACTGCAAGAGCAAATCTGGAATTGTTTCTGAAGTCCCTTGTTATAAAAATATGCATAGTAAATGCATGATACATTTCTAACGGTGTTGACATAATCATTAAAGTATAATATGAAAGAGCCATGGTGAGGACAGTGTGCTGGGTCTTTGATGTGGCATGCCTCTGGGCACAGTTGTCCTCTCTGTGGTATACATAATTAGTAACATAGCAGTTAAAAATAGATATACACAGTGCATGCACAATGCACATACATGTGGAAAAAAACAACATAGATGGTTGTAATATGCAATTACACTTTCCACTGGTGTCATTGTTGATCATATCCAAGATTCAATTTACTTTTTATTTATTATCATTGGGTAGGAAGGCATAAAATATATGCTGAAAAACATACACACCATAAAGTAACATTATAAAACAGTAATAACAAAAGAAAACCTATGCTTTGACCATTTTTCACACAAAAAAGAAGCAAGGCAGTATGTATCTTAAGCAGAGAATTTGACAAGTGATCTCTAATCAACATGTTAATCTTGTGCTACTTTAATCTGTAACATTACTGACTTTTAATAATGGAGGATTTGCCTTTCTTACACCTGAACCTAAAACTATACATATCATTCACCAAACAAGAATTTAAAAAGACTGAAAGTAGTCTGGTAAGCATGTTACAGATGGTTGTTGTTTAGATGACACATCTAAACAACAAAAACTAAACTAATATTCCTTTTTTGTCTGACTTAAGCCCGTAAGATGTTGTTTGTAAAACCTACTGGGATGAGCTACAACCAACGTAAAACAAATCAGAGTATATTTGGGTTGATTTAGCTGAATATATTTTCTCTTTTAAACTGCGGATTATGAAGTGTTTAACACTAAGAAAATTACATTCAGTCAAAGTAAACAAGGTGGAATTTAGCGCTGTCCAAAAAAACAAAACAAAAAAACACAAAAAAAAGTAACTTGTAACTAAATATAACTACAGTCATCATTATATGCCCATTTACAGCTCTCTTGTAAATTCGGGGTAACTGTGGCACTACAACTCTTGACCGTATATGATAAGTTTGAGTTTGAATTTTATCCCATGTTACAACAACAAACCTCTGCAGCAGAGTGAGATGGATAATTGAACTGGTAAACAGACATGTGGAGGCCAAACATCTGCGACTGCATCTGCTCATCCCAACAACCAAATTCACATTCAACTATATTCACAATTATCTCACACTGAGCAGCACACATGACACAAGAGGAAAGTGCAGGGAGAAGTAAAGAGTGTGACTTGTTTGTTGTTTCATAGAGCCACTTCTCACAAATAAGATGATGTATCCTTTCAGGAATACAGAGGCTGTAAATAGCGACTCTCTTTACAAGTTGTTGACAAAGAGCATCTCTGTGGGCTATTCCCTTAAGTGAGAGATGCATGTGTGTGCCAGTCCCCTGGTCCCTCATCATGATCCAAGCAGGGAGAAAGAGCACAAGAGGGACGCACTATTATCCTCCGTCAACAGGATGCACCAGCACTATACACATTATACTGCTAAATCACAATAGAGAAGTCCTGAAGAATGGCACAGACTGTATGGAGGAAGTGTAGACATCTTGTATCAGTCTCATCAACACATACATACAAGTCCAACGTTAGAAATAAACACTTATACTTATATACGTATACTTACAACACCAAAATGATTACTTTTATAAAGCAGTGTTGGTGATACAAAATTGGTTACACTGCTAAAAATAATTAGGGATAGTCCGGATTCGATTTTTAGCAATATCCAGTGTGTCTTGTTGCTGGTATAATTATCAATATTTGCTGACACAATATCAATCTTTCAAAATCTATGGAAAGTCCCACAAATTAATGTTAAGTTGTGATAAACTCTCCACTATGTAAAAATGTATCTGGGATATAAAATATTTTTTCCACATGATTGTGAAAACAGCCACATTTTAGCCTAATTGTTCTTCTATCTCCATTTCAACAATCTGTTTAAAAAGACTATGTACTGATGACAAACTGGGAATGACTTAAGCCCGGAGCAGCTTTTTCCAAATTTTCAATACTCGACCGCTACAAAATCTGGAAACAACTTCCGATATTCCCCATACCAATATTATCAATATATCATCCATCCCTAAAAATAATCACTCACAAAGTACTTTAATCAACATGACAATAACTGAGTCCATTGTACAGCATTACAATTTGTGGTCCCACATAACTGAATGAGCTGTTCCATGATTCTTTAAAATGCAGTGCCCGTCAAGGTAACTTTCTATTTATTTACTTTTAGTTAAATGTTACGTTAAAAATAAACTTGCCATTAGTATTTGACAGTACAGAGTTTATCAACAGCATTTTTTGGTCTTGGTTATCATAGAGTGAGAAGTTCATAGTGTGGACTGAACTGTGCATGAAGCTACTAGAAAAATGTAAGTCATAAATGTTTGGCTATGAAAAATAAATTAGTTAGATGTGCAGAATATGAGACAAGTAAAAGGCCAATCAAATGTCATAAGAAATAGATCCATAAACTATTGATTGTTTTTAGAATTTTAACACTGAAACAGATACAAGGCTCCCCTCTGAGGCCAAGACTCCCCTGAGAATGAGATTCCAAATCCATTGAGGCTATCCTGGCTAAATAAAAGGCAATAAATAAATAAACAATTTACTAATGCATGGTATAAAAACATTTGGCAATTTTTATTTCATAGGCTACAGCAGCTAGCATATGATTAGCATAGCCCATGAGCGTACAACTCTCAGCAGGTCAGATTTATCATAAGGCAGATTACATCGGTTCAGTGGCTAAGAAAGAACACATCACTGTTTGCATGAGTGACTTGGGAGAAGTGGGTAGGAAGCTCTGCCGCGCCACATTCACACATTAGCACACTCACACCTGGAACCGTCTCGCACCACTGGACGCACTAAACCATCACTCTGCAATGGAACAGCTAAAGGTTAAAAACCCAGAGGTTGTGGCCCTCGATGGCAGCTGGTGAGGGACTTCAAGTGCAGGGATTTTTGCAGCCACTGTACTAGTCAGATTTGGAATGTGTGACCTTTTGAGTCACAAGCTCATTTCCTCTGAGTCCGATCTGTTACTGCGGGTCAATACGCCACAGCCAAGGCTAAATGTGATGCTACACTCAAGATAGCAGCCACTGGTGCTAACGCTGCTACTCATCACAACCAGTCACCACGGATGGTTGACTGAGAAGTGGGGATTTTATAGCTGTGCAGAAGAAGGGGCCGTTTATAGAAATTGATATAAAAAGAAAGAGTCAAAATGGTGGTCAATCCAAAAATTACAGACATTTGAATTCATATATATACTTTGCATTCACTGAAGCTGTGTTTAGGACATATTTCGACAAGCAACAGTTGACAGATTTTTTCACTAAGGCCATAATAATCACTCAGCCAATACGGTAAATACAGTAGTTAGGTAGTTAGTTGTGGAAAACTGCAGACAAAATCAACTTATAAAGTGTTTACAGTGGTAGTTTGGCAGACTTTAATCTTAATTCCCATGTTTCCTCCTGCGTTACAGTAAGTGTCAGGTCTAGTGTTTCACAGACATCTGCTTTGTGCCTAGGCCCTCCACTGTGTTAGTCTATGTGAGCGTGTGAGCGCGAACATGGGTGCACACAAGGGAAAACGGCTCTGTCTAATTGCAACGAGCCCATCTGCTGATGCTGGAGAACAGGCTTCAACCCCATGCACACAAACAGAAGAGAGAAAGATACAACACACGAATACAAAGTGCAAAGTGGGTGACTCAAGGCCTTCAACTTGGACCCAGCGCAGAACTGACCAGCATGCTTTACAATATGCGCTCTATTGTGTTAGGACAAAGGGCCTTGGACGGGAGGCAAAGGTCAAATTATAAGACAATAAGCCTTTATGCATGGGCCAGAGAGTGTGGGCCAGAGGAGGAGGTTTGTTTTGACACCAGGTACAAAATGTGGAAGGAGCTTCAGTTAATTGGATGACTGTTTCACAAGTTTATCTCTCAAAAAGGACTGTAAAAAGATATTCAAATTGAACTTTACAATCTAAAACGAAAACAGGGGGTGGCAATATAAAATGTAATTCACTCCCCTTGTGATGATAGCGAATAGCTCAAGTCACTGCATCCAGAAATATATGTAAGTGTGCACAAATTGAAAAAAAAGGAAGAAAATTGTCACAAGTCCACCCCTAATTATAAACAGTTATAAACCGATAATGAAATAACATTATAACCACAAACCAATGTCATACTGCAGATGCTACAATATGATACAGTAACTGAGCCATCAAAATAACAGCTTACATTACTAAAAATAATTGATTTATAAATACTGAATAACTAACTGGTTCCCATAGTAATCTTATCTAGTTAGCTTTACATGTCTTAACACAATACATCTGCTCATCTTCCCATGCCTTTGTGACCTATATTCTTCTGTTCCTTGCGTTACATTTAATCTTTGTTTGGCTGATGAAACTGATATGGGTGGCATTGTGATCCAATCTGTGCTCTCATTAGCGTGTCCCGTAATGAAGGCTGTGTGTGCGAGTGCAACGGGAAACACCTGTTATACACCAAGAATGACATCCAGCTCATGAAGACTGATACATCCCCTTCCCTTTTACTTATTGTTCCAGCTGAAAAGGGACAACGACAGCCTTGATACGACCGAATTACATTTCAAAGGCCATCAGAATCATGTGAACGTCGAAAGGGGACAAATGGGGCAAAAATATTGAACAGGTTTTGGAAAAGACACACATAATGGATTGGGTTGTGGGTGAATTGTATCTGTTGACATTGTGTATTTAATGCCATACGTCTGAACATTCCAGGCAACGCATTAACATCTCCATGAACACAAACAGGTGACAGACCATCTACTAAAATGTTACAGATTTCATATTGATGCAGAAGTGTCAATTCATGTCAGATGGCAGAACGCCTTTAATTCTTGACATTTTGAACTTGTTTAAATTGATTTTGAAGTAACATTAAACCCACTTAACTTAAATACATTCAGTAAAGTATAGTGACACTTGTGAAAGACTCTAGACTCTCCACCAGTGTCCACCCATTCAATCAATACAGAAGAGGAATCCACTGAAAACAAGGCCTCCGGGTTTTCACACAAGAATAACACTGCGCATATTTCTTCACAGCAATGTCAGGCACGAGACGCTCACTATAGATGTCGATAACATGAAAACAGCACCCTCATCTGCCGTCAATAATCTCAACGTGCAATTCATCAGCCCGACTCTAGGAGACAGTCTTTCTAATTAAAAAGGCACTCGTAAATCCGACATTTTACAGGCCCGGCTTAGCTTGTAAATACACTGTAAATAAGTTGTGGTGAATGGCTTCATGGGCAGAGGAAGGTCTGGCGTTGCAGTTAAACTTGCGCTGATGCCTCGAAGGAACAGAGACGGGTGAATTGGAAAGAACAGCTGTTTCTTGTCCACTTTTAGGAAGGGTGCTGATGTGATACGTGGTTGAATCATTTTCAATCAACCTTTTTATTGGGGCTGTACTCAGTTTTTTGCAAAGTAAAAGTAGTTTTGTCCCAGTACAGATATATTGTAAAAGCAGCTCAATAACAGGCCGCAGTGTGTTGTCTGCAATTTATTATAAACCAATTTATCCTCAGTAAACGAAAAAGTAAGGTTGTTGTTAACATTACAATGACGGCAAAACCCCGCACTGGCCTCTAAAAGTTGTGAAAAGCGCTTATAAACTCATCATTATGAATAATTACGATTCTAGGAATGACCAAAGAGAGAAATAAATTTGTAACGGACTAGTTTTGTTTTTCACATTTTACAAAAGAAGTAGATCCAGATCCTAGTAAAATAGGCCTAAACTGTTCAAGTCACAGCTGCTAACACGTTTACTAATTCAAACCATTTACCTAACCTAAACCCTCACCTAACTATGTTCCTAACCTTACCATAACCCTTTTCCTGACCTTATTCATTGCCCAAAACGTCATCACTTTGAATGATCAGCCACAGCAGATCGTTTCAGCTTCAGCAATAAGCGTTTAAATTATTTGTATCACCTATTTTTCCAGCCCAGGTACCAATGTCATTGTTGTGTCAATTGGCAATTTCAAGTTACTATATATATATATATATATATATATATATATATATAAAACTGACATCTGAAATTACACTCTGTTTTCTCTCTTCTGTGTCTTAACTTTTTGACATCTTCTGTTATTTATGTCTCTTCAAAGCTTGGTCGGTCAGCGCTGATTGGATTAGCAGTTTGCAGGCACACGTTTGTCAGGCCAATTACACCTCTCCCTGGCACCAGATGGAACCGCCAGATCTCCAGGGATGACTATGGGTCACGTTCTACCCCAGTTTAAAATACTACAAATACAGACTCTGTCTGCAAAAACAACACACTCCAGGTGCAATGCGTGTCTGGTCCAAAATAATAAAAAATAAAGTTTCTGAGTCAACAGTTTTCATGTTAGGGGGCAATATACAATGTAGCCTTACCTCAAATTGTGTTCTTTCAGTGCCCAAGTAAAATCCTGAAGCATCACATCTCAGAAGCAGCACGGTGTCTCGATCCTGGAAGGAAAAAAATAGAAATGTACATTAAGTAGATTCATAGGGAACGGAGTCTTCGCTGGACTGTCATTTGTTATAATGGAGACAGATGGCAGTAATAGGTAGAGAATATGGGAGGCAGTGTGAATAATAGCTCTTCTTCTGCTTGTGTGAACAGCCACTCCAATACAAAGCCTGTATATGAACTAGCTTTGGGTCATGATTGCTTGTTTAGCCTCCAGCTCCTGTAATGACCTCTTAAGTGTCAAAGTTAGTAAGGGTCTTGGATGTTGTGTAAAGAGGTCTGTATGGATGCCATGGTCATTCATACCTACGTTTTAGCCCAATAGCACACATAAAATAAAAATGTGACAGTAAAATGTTCAACTACTTCAGTTTTCACACCTTGTACAATATCTATTGTGGATGTTTGCTCTCAGCATCAGTTTTGTTTACAGTTACGAGTGTGCTTGTACAAGAGGGGAGCTATGGCGTACATCAATTTGGCCTTGAGTTTGTCTGTTACTCCATTCCATGAAAGACATTTAGAGCTGTTTGACAAAAACAAGTGCATTAACCACACCACGATGGACAAAGTGGCGGGCAGAGCCACAGAGAAGCTCTGAGCCTGTGCTCTGCAGTAATTGGGACTATTAGACTCTACAGGAGGCAATGAGCAATATCTTTACACTTGAGTGGGCCAGCGCTGCAGCAATATATGGACATCCTACACAGTGCTTGTTAAGAATACATGTTTAAATGTGACCATTTGGACGCTTCATAACCTTACACCACAGCAGTCCCCTGGGAAGGCATTTCATTGGTCTTTTAGAGCATAGTGATGTAATTTAGTCTTTTTTCAGTATATGACGCAACAGAAGCAATTACATTTTCAATATGTTATTATTTTAATAGAATAATTGCTAGACTACTTAGACAAGCAAGGGTGAAACGAGCTCTAGATCTGTGTTTTATGGTATGTTTTTTTTTTTCTTTAAATACTGATTCAGTGCCGTAAAAGAAATTTTGTTGTACTATTTAAGATCGTTTTAGAATATGTTCTTCATGAATGTCATGTTGTAACTTTTAATGAAACCATTATACTTAACTATTTACAGTCTTAAGGGAAACTTTTTTTGCCAAAATAATGTACTTAATTTACTTAGAGCTTACTTACAGCTGCTTATGCATATCTTTCTTTATATTATAACAGTAAGCTTCATGTTTTTGCGTTTGACCACTTCACCTCCGGTTCACCTGGGATCGCGTATGTAAACTGCATTCAGTAAGATCAAAGCTCAATAAAGCATTCCCTGCAGAAGATTTGACGTACCATTGAGCTAACAATACCATATAATCCTACAGAATCCAGCATTCTTGATACATCTTCAGTGATGTTATATGTGTGAAATAATGTGTGGGGAATGGCCAGAGGCATCAGAGCATAGCAAAAGACAGAAACAAGCAAGGTGCAACACTCCAAGCAGCACCTATACACAGCACCCCCATTCACATCTCGCCTCTCTTCTCCTGGAAACAGGGTATACATTATTCACACAGCACTGGTCAACAATAGAGGGATCAATGAGTGCCGAATAGAGGGTAAAGAGGTGCAAAAGAAACAAGAGGCACAGGTGAGGCTACTAGGGAGAATACTATGGACTTTTTCTTCATAGACCTCTTTACAAGAATAAAAAATGCCAGTGAACATAAAAGTTTAATTTTGAAAGGGATATTGGGAAAAGTATGTTGAACTTGGTAGGTTAGACAAGAAAATGCTAAATTAAAATGTTGTATTTTGAGATTTGAGAGGCTGGACAATATAGCAATATAAAATAAATCCCAAAGACTTTAATTGGTTTAATTGCGGTAAGCTGCAGCTTTTTAAAACAGGAGAAGCTCAACATTTTCATTCACACTTCATTCGCATCATACATTTTAAAAGTATAAGTGATTGTAAACTCCCTTCATTTACATTTGTTTACATACATACGTTCTAATCTAATCTAACACTTTTTAATTTATTTAGTATCTGTTTTTATTTAATTTGTGTAGTTTTCAATTGATCTTTCTCTGTCGACAGGCCCGACTTTTATCTATATTTGTTGCTGTATATGCACTCCCCTTTCCCCTACTCTTTGCGTAATCATCCTGCTCTGCTAATAAGAAAGTCAAGCGTAAACCTGTTTCATAATAAACCTTGATTTCACAATCTAGCAATTTTTCACATTGCCAATTAACAAAAACACACATGAATAGAATCAATTTGAATTATTACCCATCCCTAGCACGAGATATTGCAGAATTTAGCTGCTGCACTAAGCATTTAGAGAGAAAAGAGCACAGGGTACAGGTCAAATCCTCAAATACAAACGAAAACAGTTGCTTCACAAAAATACCCAAGTGCAATTAACAGAGAAGGGTAAAAATTGAAAAACATACTAGAAAATGTGTTCAGATACATTTATCAGATGAGTGTAGTCAAAGTAAGACAACTGACTCTTAGCAAACAATGGTGAGAAATGAATGGGAGTTTTCTATCTCTGGCTCAATGTTTTTATGCTACATTTGATAGATGCAAACCATTTTCTCACAGTGCAACAATAGTGTTTTCTATTATGAGAAGCAGTGGTTGTATTGATGTCTCGTGTCAACCCCATTACTCACGAACCCGCTGCATGTAATTAGGATGACTCCGAGTGTGCCTTCTTTGTGGCTTTTCTATATATCACCCTTTGTAATTATGCAACGAGCAGCCGATAGTGCCATAAGACAACAGGAAATGCCATCATTGTTATGCCTCTGGTTTACGGGTGGGGCACTTCTATGTTCATATTAAAAAGTCTTCCCCTAAGGATTGAAAAGATTCTATATAAGCATGAGGAATATGAGGCAATAGTGTATATGGTCTACCCAGGCGTAAAATTAAAGGCTCTTGTCTGTGTGGCAAACATAAATCTAAAAGGGAGAGGGTGAGGAGAAAGAAAGAGGGGTGTAAGTAATAAAACAGAGAAATGGTTGATTTGTTCAGTGATAGCGAACAGTGATGCTATAATCAACTCACTCTAAAATAATTATGTGTTTGGAGATGTAAATTTGATCTTCTGTAAACAATCACTAATGGGCTGTTGCTTATATAGAAGAATTAACAACTGAATATTACATTTTTTGGGACTTATTAGCAATGAGTCAGGAGAATACTCGCCCATATATATATATATATATATATATATATATTGTATATATAAAAAAGATCATGCATTCTTTCAGTAACTGAGTGTCAAGTACATTTTGAAGAACTTTTTTGACCCTGAATAATTGAGCAGTATTAACAGCTGGTGGAATTTATAAATGCTGTTTATTTAAACAATTTGTTCTTCTATCTTTAAAAAAGACCCGGGCCTTGGTTGGCAACTGGTTGCACTAGTACTAACAATGGCTAATAGTAGCCGTGTCAAGAGTACTTCAAAATCAGCCGGCCGGCTAATACTACACTTTATGTTATACTGTAAGACTATAATAGTTTTTGTTTGTTGTCTTTGAGCTGATACCGATATCCGATCTTTGGCTTGCTGCTGTGGCCGATAAACAATTTTTGCTGACACCAAAAATTTGATTTTAAAATCCATAGCAAGGACCACAAATCTAAGTTAAGATCACAAATTCACTTTACACTTATAAATAAATAATAACAAAAGTAATAACTGAATGTATTTATCTAGGATTTAGCTGTTAGAGCTCTTGCCTCCCAATAAGGAGATCATGGGTTCGCATCCCGGACCACACCAACAGCACATGATCTCTCTGTGTGGAGTCTGCATGTCCTCTCCTTGTTACCGTGGGGTCTCTCCAGGTTTTCCAGCTTCCTCTCACCGTCCAGAGACATGACTGTGTAGGTCAATTGATAACTTTAAATTGCCCCCTGGGAATGAATGTTACAGTGAATAGTTGTGTGGCTATTCTGTGTTACCCCTGCGACGAATTGGCCGCTGTCTGGGGTGTACCCCGCCTAAGGCCCAAAGTCACTGGGATACGCTCCAGTCACCTGTGACCCCAGGAACGGGAACAAAAAAATAAATAAAATATTTTGTTGCATATTGTGTAAACATTTTAACCTAATTGCTCTTTTGTTTCTATTTTTACTCATGGCCAGTTAAAAAAACAAAAAACAAAAAAACAAATATCAGCCGTTTCCATACTGGATACTGGAACCAATACATCACCCAAAAGTTAAAAGGATATCCTTCCCTTCACCAAACTTAGTCTTGATGCTTCTCTCAAAGATCTGACCTTGGATATTGTTAGTCAAGGACCTCACTACAACACACATAATTTCACTACAACACACATAATTTCACTACAACACACATAATTTTGATAACTGTGATAGACAGTGTCTCTTATATAAAGGACAGAACCAATCACATTGCAGCAGCATATAAATCCCTTATATGAGTATTTCTTACATGGTTACAGAGCCTACATGCAGCCCCTGTAAGTTATAGCTGCAGGCTCACAGGCCAGAGAGCGCCTCATCCGTCTTTCCATGACACTATCAGGCGCCCAGGCAAAACACTGAGCTGCTAAAATGGTTTTATTGTAAAATGTGAAGCAAAGATATGTCAGGGGCAAATTGACGGCTGCTGATGCATGGCATGTACCCACCCAGAGCTTTTATCTCACACACATTGTGGCCTTATTCTGGAGTCACAGGCAGAATGTGCATACAGTACTACGACACAGTTTTAAAGGGGAATTTCAACATATAAATGGGGACTGAGAAGTGTTTGCTCTTCAATATGGACATACATTACTGGCACAAATCAATATGAGATTAGATTCTCAATTCAAGGTGCAACGTTCTGGATTCAAACAACAGAGATTTTTACAAAGGCTAAAAATTATTGTAGTCAAAGTGAAAAAGCAAGCTAACAACTTGAACAGAATGGTCAAGTATCCAATAATAGCACTGTGGAATTAATATCACTTTAACTGCTCCAAACAATTACAAAAAAAAATGTGTCATCAAAAATAATAAATTCTGTTCCAAATAGGGTTGCAAAATTGAGTGTAGTTCCAAAGCTGTAAAGTTTCCATGGGAATTATCTGGATTTTACAGGAAGTGATGTACAGAAGCATAAAAAGTTGAATTTATGTAAAAACACTTTTGCGCAATTGCATTGAAAGTTTTTATCCCCAGATGTGACCACTAAGACTTCAGGCCAACAACAATGGCATTTAAGAGGATGTCAACTGCTGTATTTGTGTCCCAGGTATTGTGGCCTCAAACATACTCAAACTGATGACAATCAGTTGCATCTGAGCTTTTTCTTTTTTTTTTTCATACACAAAACAAATGAAAGTTGTGTGACTTGTCAAACACAATATCAAAGCACCATAGAACCAGGTTAAACGCCGGTGGAGTGAGGAGATTATTACACACTGCAAAACCTTCACAGAATCTACCTTAAAAAACATTCAGGAGAACTGTTTTGTATAGGTTAAAAAGGTGAATGGTGAGTGTAAGTGTATCTTAAGTGATAGAGATCTGCACCAAACTTCTGTCTATACCCGACACGGCAAGTAAACAAAGTCAGAGCAGTTTTGGCTTAAAACCCAGAGCAGTATCAATTCTAGCTTCTCAGACCAGTACCTTTGTTGAAACGCCTTGATTTCACAATTGTACCTCTGAAACCTTACAATGGGCCACTCTTGGAAGAATGAGGGATGACACCGACTCATTTCTGTCCATAACCCAATTTTGACCTCACAAAATATTACACTATTACCATTACAATAGTTCACTGGCATAGCACTGTGTTTTCTTGCATTCAAATCATGTCTTCACAGTCTTCACCAATTGATTTAGCTCCTTTTTAAGCACAACACAACTATACCCTACAGGGACATAGACCATCAGGTGACTAATCATGGCTGACTTTTAATATCTCTGCTCCATCAGGTACTGGTCATCCTATAAGCCTTTCTTCAACCAATAGCCACTTTGCTCCGAAGTATGAGCTCAAAATCAATATTGCCTGGCACATTCTCACTCTCCAGGACTCCAAATGAAAATAAAAACACAATTCAATATCAATCACTGCTGGACCATTGAACAGACAAGAAACTGCAACATTATTTTTTAACTAATACAAACTAGAGCCATCAAACCTTTGGAGTTGGTTGAATCTTTCAGACCGGTTGATGTTGAAAGGAAGCAGATGAAGCAGCAGTAGAAGATGTATGTAATGCAGTTAAAGTAAAAGCCCAGTAAGCAGGAAATTTAAGAGGGGCCTGGGGAAGATGGTATTACAGCAGACGCTTTGTGGACAATCTGCTGAACACAGGAAAGATATGGGGAACATCAGTGGGTGCGGTGTGCTGGGGAGATATGGAACCAAATGGTAAAGGAGGCTAGGACCTACAGCTGGGAAATAATTACTATATGTGCCGTCATTTGTTAGATGTGTACATGGGAGTTTTGCAGAGGTCAAAATGAGATACTTTGGTCTAATTTCCAAGGAGTACAACGATTAAAGCTAGATCTGCCACGATAACGTGTGTGAGTGTAAGTTAAATACTACAGAAAATATATACAATATTGAAACGACTACTACTGACACAATACCCTAAAGCAGGATAATCCCAGTAAACCCTTTTTTTATTATGTTAAAGTTAAAAGTTGAATGAAACAATCTACAGATTGTACGAACAAAAAAATAAAATCTGTATCTGTGTAGCCATTTTTGACAATGGTAAGTGCTGTACTATAGTTGAAGTAGAGCTGCTTGATTATGGCAAAAATTATAATCAAGATTATTTGGCTCATAATTGAAATCACGATCATTTTGAACAATTACTTTAAACTAACCCTACTACTTTATACTTTTTACTATATTGTCAATGTTTTTCTGTAGAGAAAGTATAGACCAAATATATTTTATTAGTAATGTTTTAGAAAAGTGCTTTTGCTCCAGGTTTTGAGAACAGAAGGCAATTCATTGTATTTTGATTACAACATTTTTGTAATTGTCATAATAAGTCATAATTGAAATCACGATTTTATATATATATGATTAATTGCACAGCCCTAAACTGAAGTTGTAGTTCAACCAGCATCAGAAGATGTTCTCTGACATCTCAGACCATCTCGGACTCCTGCTGGTGTCAGAGTAAACATGGAGAATCAGAGTTTCAGTTTTATACATCTTTCTGGAGATGTGAGAAAGACCTCAAATATTTAGCTGTGCATATGACTGAAAGTATTTTATCTGCACTCTTTTTCTTTTGAATTGAAATGTATAATGATTTTTTTACTAATTATTTACTTTGGTGTTGTGATTTTAATGCATATTTTTTGTGATGTAAAGCACTTTGTCATACTCCGAGTACAAATTGTGCACTACAAATAAACTTGCCTTGCATTGCAGCAATACAACCATATAATGTTAGCCTGCCAGTAATATTTGTAGTTTTGGACTATGGTAAAAAAAAAAAAAAAGATTTTCAAAGAGCAATTTGTGATACTATAATGCTTTTACAGCAATGCTTTTAGGACAAAAGCTTTCTTGAGCTGAGAGTTCAACCAACAATTACATTTGTTAAATTTGCCTGTCAAAGCGAGACGGCTACTGACCAATAGGAGTAGTGGGGAAATGTAGACGGCATTGTGTCTGTGTCTCTCAGGACTGAAAGATAAAAAATACTAGACGTGTCATCGGCTGGCTAAATTAGACGGACAATATGCAGTGCTGCAAACACCTTTCTATTTATCAACACCAAAACTGTTGGTGTTCACAGACAATACATGACAAAGGCATTCAAATATTTTTTGTCAATGACGAGGGAACACTGGAGCGCTGTTATTCTGCTTACTGGTACAGAGTGGTATCACACAATATCACATTTTCTGTTGTGCGTCACCTCAAATAGAAAAGCTATGTTTATTTCTTCATGCAAGTTAAATCATTTCCAGTGGGCTCGACCTGTACCAGAAATCCCCTTGTATTGTTTTGACCTCTTAGTCACCGGTGCCAGGCTGACATGCCCGTAACTTCCTCTGCTGAATGCATGTCCTTAAACAATAGTGCATTTTCCTCAGCCCGGCTGTCATTTCCTCCATCGATAACAAACTAAGTGCTAAAACACAACAGTTGAGTGATTTATGCCTGCAGCCCCACGATGACCTCATTGTTCACTGCGCTATAATTCACATCTACTCTGCTTTATTGCTTAACGTTTTATAATACTACTCATTTGGAGACATTTTTTCCACTATAGCCAGCAAAATACTTAATCAGTTAGCCAGCATGATAGTTGCATGTTTTTATAAATGTTCTATTATATTTGTTCTTATCAAAAGGAAGGATCTGAACTTCTGGAAATCAAGTTATGTATGGTAAATATTTACTGTGTATACCACTTTTATAAAACATACAATAGATGTAAGGCACACACTGTAGAACAGCATTTACATGTTCATTAGGGTTGTCAAAAGTAGAAAATCCTTTTCATGCAAAGTACCTGTACTCGTTTTAACAACGTGACGTCACAACATTTTATTGGCCAATAATATTTATTGCAGCTAAAATGAATATTGTTAAAATGCATATTTTTGTTGTATTACAATAAGTTCTTCGGTCTATATTATCACTATTATCAATACCAGGTTCAAATTAAGTGAATTTACCTTTGAGAAAGCATGAAATATCTCAAAGGTAAATTCACAAATGTTGAACCTAATGATTTCTTTTAGTGCTAGACCTGAGAATTTATTGTTTTACAACATAAATCTCCATTTTAAAATATATTTATTTTAGCTGCCCACCATCTGTATTAAATATTTTTGGCTGACGGAATATTGTGATGACTATTGATGCTAAATATAATAAACATCAGCAGCTTTTTACCATCTAAAAACATTTCCAAAATTAAAAGTTTTGTCTCCATAGGTTAGACTACTGTAACGCTCACTGGCTTCTCCAAACAAGCTGCAGTACATCCAGAACGCTGCTGCTCGAGTCCTGACAAGAACCAGGAAGTATGAGCACATTGGTCTGTGCTCAGGTCTCTGCACTGGCTTCAGGCTCAGAGAAGAGACTTTAAAGCAGCTCTGCTTGTGTGCAAGTCTCTCCACAGCCAAGCACCAAAGTACATCTCTGACATGTTAGTGCCATATGAACCATCTCAGACTCTGAGGACCTCAGGGACGGGCCTCCAGCTGGTGCCAGAGTCAGGACTAAACCTGGGGAATCAGCATTTCAGTTTTATGCAGATAACATCTGGAACAGTCTTCCTGAAGATGTGAGACAGGCCTCCACTCTGACAATGTTCAAATCCAGGCTAAAACTGTTCTTTTTAGGTGTGTATGACTGAAAGGATTTTATCTGCACTCTTCTGTTTTAAAGTAAATTTGATTATTTAGGTATTTTTCATCTAATTGTATTGTGAGTTTTAATGCATCTTTTCTTGTTATGTAAAGTACTTTACTTTACAGTGTGTACGAACAAAGAAAAATCACGTAAACAGGATCACGTATGAGCTTTCCTTTACAGTTTAAAAATGATGTTGGACTTTATCAGAACTAGTATTAGACCTCATAGTAAAAGACACACGCACACACACACACACACATTCACAAATGACTTGACTACAGCAGAGAGGGGAAAAGGGGGGATCTTGGTCCAGAAGTGCTATTGTAAATGATTTCCTATTGAGACCAAAATAATCGGCGGACCTTTGAGCAAACGCCATACAATCAGCGAGGCCTTGTGTTCAGCTCGCTAATGTGCGCTGTGTATGTGTGTGGCTAAATACAACAGCTGCAGGCCCTGGCTATACTCTGGGTGTCTATACCAGTAATTGATGTATGTTTGGGCTATCGGGAACAAACACATGGGAGGAAAGGTTGAAGGGGTGGAGGGAGTGAATGGGGTGGGTGGGTGCGGGGGGTGCAGTGGTGACAGGGGGTGCAGTGAGGTGAAGGGCAGCCGGGAGAAGCGCCGGACCGGAGCTTCAATGTTGACGGTTAGGACAAGTGTTTTCTTTGTAGCAGCGAAGGATAATGGGCTCCGAGAGAGGGAGACGTTTGAAATGGAACAATGAGCTGCAGATATTTGGGTTCATACAGACAGATCTTGAACAAAAGTGCGTAGAATAGATCAAAAAGGTTACAATGCTGGTTTAATTTGGGACTTTTAATTGGCAGTCGAAGTAGGCATGCAGGATAATGGGATATAGTAGATAAGTCGCAAGTGTATTTCTTGAGTTCTTTGTGTTCTGTATAATCCATAGAATCATTTAAAGAACTATGCCACAACTGTACGACACATTCACTTATTATTTTTTATTTCTAAAAACACTATTGTAGCAGACATCTAGGGACACTATTATCCTTACATTATGTGCAAAGTAGCAGTACAATGGAACGAAACAACATACAGAACGTACAACTTCTTAATGTGACAATTGCAAGAGCATTACATGTTGGAATGTAATACTCAAATGTCATATGTGCATAGCAGTCCATAAAACAACATAAAAGAGTGTTCTCAGGAATAGTTTGAAAAAAGAACTCAGCTCTGAGGAGTTATCTCAAAAGCACTACTTTGAGGGCTAGTTAATCCAATTATCCTCAACTAATCAATTACTGAAATAATTGTTAACTAATTTATGAATCTAATAATCATTTTATGGACTATACACAGATCCCAAAATATGGCACGTGCTGAGAGAAGAGGTCTAATGGCTCGAACAACCTATTTCGTCTGTAAATGTACTTCATCAATATGTCCTCAAGCGGCATCACATTAGCTTCATCTGAATCAAATTTTGTAAAAATCTGACATTTACAGGCCTTTCAATGTCCCAATAAATGTTCCTTGTCAAAATAGAAAGTCTCATTCAAACCACAATGTATTAGTAGCCAAGCACCAAACATCTCCAAAAATAAATTTTCTGTACAAAGTCTTGATACCGCAGAATAAGACATTCTTATTCGCACAATTTACGAGCCAAAAGCCATAGGAGCTACTGCAGAAACCCCTTATAAGAATGAACATAATCTGAGTGAGTTTCACACATTAAGGAGGAGGTGAAATGAGCTGCCAGTTGAAAACACAGTCCAGTCTGGTTATACTTTGAATAGGGCCGAGGATAGAGGGGAGGAAGTGTTAACACATGACCGAGTGTTTTACGTGGGAGATGAGAGAAAGGAGCAATGATCTGGGCTCATTATTTCTGCACTGGAAGAGAAGGAGCAGGGTAAAGAGCATTTAGTGGAGGAAAGTCTTTTGAATCAGGTTAAACTCAACACACAAATGCTATCAACGAGAATCATCACATTACGCAGCACTTAATAAGTATTGCAATGCTGCTCTTCTTATATATACACACACACACACACAAATTATACAGAACATACATACGAGAAGTGGTTGGGCTTCACATCCAGGTTATGATCGATACAAGATCTGTACAATCTTTCCAGTAGCGCTTAAATTTTATCTTGAATATTTATTGAAGCTACAGCAACTGAATAGTTTCCCTTGAGGATCAATAAAGAATTCTGATACCGATTTAATCAGTACCATGTCAAAAAAGTATAGTGAAATTTCTTCCTCAAGAGTCTGACCTCTGCTCCTAACCGCATGATATGACTGACAGGGGATTGGCTGTGGACCTCTCAAGTCAAAGATCCAAGCTGATCATTGATGATTAGAAAAGAATTTGACTGAATCTCGATCTCTGTTCAAATTTGATTCATTGCACAGCCCTACTTTCCAGTACCTCTCTTAGATTAGATTTTAGGTGACTGGGGGACATAGGAGGTGATAGTCCAAGGAGGTGAAGTCCAATTTTTCTCGTCCAGTCAATGACACAATCCTTTGAATTTTAGGTATATTTTCTGTAGTCCATTAATCTGGTGAAAGACATTCAGATCTCCTTGCCGAAAGAGCCCAAGTAAAAGCTGTTTTAGCTATGACTGTCACCGTGTCCATTTTTTTGTTTTGTTCATAATGAGATTTTGTTTTTTTGTTTTTAAGAGCAATCAGGTCTATAAACTGTATAATCTCTCTGACAATATAATCCCTGCATTGGTATATTCATTACCAGAACCCACACAACAGTAACCTGTCCTGACAACGCAGATGGAGTCTCCAGGATCACCAATGACATGCCTGCTTGTCTTAATATTCAATATGTGCTTGTTATTGTCTGCCTGGATTGGATCGTGTTGCCTGTCACGGTTTATTTTCATTATCTCTGAGATTGTGATGTGATGTTCAACAGTCAGCGATCCTCCTTTATTTAAATGGTGAGCATGTTCCTATTACAGGGTTATACCTGCTATTATCGGAGCCACCCAAATCTAAAGCCAATATTTTGTTTCATTAGCTGAAGACCCATGTCAGCCGATTCTCCACACACATCTATCTTTTACTTTGAATGCTTGTTTTTTGTGTACCACATGTGAAGTTGAGCTAAATCAGTGACCCAATTTAAAGAGGACACACTAGACCCACTGTCAGCAGTTTGTGTGGCTGCAGCTGTTGCACATTGCAATGCTTCAGGTGCCATAGCATAGTGTTGTGCTAACATATCTGAGATGACCCTATATACTCTTTGGCTCACCTTGCATTGGCATCATAACATAAAAAACATGCACAATAAACATTTTACAAGAAGAGAAAATATTTTTCAAAATATGATCAGCTTTAAATATGTTTTCCAAGCTCTCATTTTTCAGCATTCCCTTATGAATCAAGATATTGTGGGGGCCATGCGTAACGGCACTGAAGACCTGCACACAAAGAGTTTGCTCAGATAAAACAGTCAGTAATTCATGTGGCAGTGCGCACAGCAGCCACCCCAGCAGAGACGCACATCAAATGACTACCGAGGGTCAAATAGCAGCATTGTTGTCACCAAAATGTGGTTAGCATTCACTTAAAATTAACTAAATATTTGCACGCCCCACCTTGTCATCAAGCAACTATCATGCACCTTTCAACCTTTAGTTTTTAACTCCAAGGTCATCATCAGGCGCTGACTACTGTCACTCACAATATTGATTGACATGTACAGAAGCACCTGCCCGATGTTTTTATTTTTACGCATCAGTAGACGAGCACAGGGCATGGACGTCAGACACATGTCCTGGAGTTACAAATAATGTAGCTGATTTGCCCTGAATTAACAACAATACACGACTAACCCTGCCATGCATCATGTTTCAAAACCTGGGAATCGTCACTGCAGATACAGCCTACACCTCTGAATTATACGCATGTTTACGCATTGGCTGGTGTAGTAGAAATAGACCTTAAGAAGCACGGTTGATTATTAGTTGGCGACATATCCAATATAGGAGCTACGCCCATCCAGCCACAGACCACTGGACTGCTGTGCGAGATATACCATAGCTCCTACCAGGGCTTACGGCTGCCTTTAAGTCGAATAGTCGCAGCAGGCCACATTCCCATGAGCATCCGTGAGAACCAAAGTGAGCACAGTGCCGTTTCCAGGCTAGAACACGGGCACGCACATGCGACACATTACGCATATCCGTAAAATGTAAAAAGCACAATTTATGATGCGCTGTCAGTGCTTACCGTGAGCGCAGCAGAGGAAATCGGGGTTGTATGCGCGGACACACATCCAGCGCAGTGAAGTCAGTGACACCTTTGCGTTAAAATCGCCCAAATCGCAGAAACGAGGTTGCTCACCCGGAGCAAACGTGGCTGTCCTTTTTTAAGTGTGCAAAAAAACAAAAAAAACACGTCCTTCAAAAACAGTGTAATAAAGCGCCTATCCAAATCAAGGGGTACCCGTCCAAAACGTGAGCCCGCTGGAGAACTGCAGCGATAGGAGGCGAGTCTTTCTCTCTTCCCTCTATCCGTTTGTATCCCTTCCCGTTTCTCCCTCTCTTTGCCGCTTCTCACAGACTTGGATGTGCTTGTGTCCACAGGCGCAGAGCGGAGCAGCAGCGCCGTGGTCAACGCACACTCACGCAGGGAAAGAGAGAGAGAGAGGCAGACACGAAGAGAGCAGGGTCAGAAATGACAAACCAATTTGGAGGCGAGGTGGATGCTCGGTTGATCAGCCCCGGTGAGGAGGAGAGGCGCGTTGCATTGCGTTGCAGGAGGGCCGAGAGAGTCGCGAAGGCGGGGAGGGAGCAGGACGCTTAGGTGGGCGTAAAGAAGGGAGGATAGGAGAAATGAGGAGGGGGCAACGAGTCCTGCTTGTCTGCCTGGAGGATGCGGATAGCGAGCAAGAGGGGAAACTGGAGACGGGTGGAAAACGCGGAACTGGATTTGGCGCCAAATTAACTGGAGTTAGAGCTCCACCTACTGTACGTTAGAACTGTGAGCAGCAGAGGCGCGCCAATTTTTCAGTTTGCCATTATCAATAATTCTAAAAGCCCATAAAGAATAATAAAAATCATTGTTCTTGATCATTTGTTCATTGATTGTTTGTTATTGTGTGGGATAGTTGTGCCTTCACTCAAATGTAATAAAACTAAATAAAAATGATCCCACGTGCAATAGTTCAGTAAATCTAGTTTCAGAAGTCGAAAACTTGCCTAAGGCTTTAAAGTTCAAATGACTGTCACTTGGCCACTCTGGCATTATAGTGACCAATCGAAATGTATTACAGGATTACCTCAAGTGTACTTCTTCACAGGGGATGAGGCTCCTGCGCTTCGAGATCAGAGGGTGACATGCGCACTGCAGGACGCACTTGTCAGTCGCGGACACAATGACGGAAAATAAAACGCACACCGTGCTATTTGTTAGCTGATCGCTTCCCAATATGCTGTTATGACTTATTCCACGAGGAGAGTCATTTCTCTAGAGGAAAACTCACCCTTAGGAGGAGCTGCAGGAGGAGCTGCGTGGGGACCTGTTGATAGCCCAGTGCCTGACATGGAGGTGAGCGAGAGCCTGCGTAGTCCATGATGTCCTTCTGCCCGCTGTGCGCGTCACTGTGCTGAGATTAGAGGTTGTTTCATATATGGCATGTCAAATCATCTTGTAATCATTAATCAGTGATGGTTTTTAAAGTAGTGCTTAGCATCAACAGGTAGATATACAGGATAGCGTGAAGGACATCAAAACACTTTTAAAAGTAACCTGCGCATAAATCATGCGCGCCTAATTAAATTCCAGATGAGACGTTGTCATTTCCTGCTCGTCCTTTTGTAAATCAAATCATGTCATTGCTCTGGTGCTTTAAAGCTGCACATGCTTCGCTTCAAGTTAAAACGGTCGGGAGGCCATGTGTCTGTGTTAATTAGCATCACTGGCCGATAAAGCCTTTTGGAGCCCATTTAAATCCTGCTAAAGAGCATTAGGCGACAAGCAAGGCGCTTGTTCCAAACAAGCAGGCCTCTGACCGAACGTCCAGGTAAAATGATTAATACTCCCCGGTAGGTGCAAATAAATAATGGAGGGCTTATTATGAACGGCCACAAAGCCAGACAGACACCATTGTAATAAACGTGTCAGGGTTGATCTATAGGAAGAAAGCTCGTTTGTTTTACACGTGCCTCTCAAGTTGATAATGTTTGCCTGTTGCAGGTGCCACAGAGGGAGAATTAAGATTCATCTATTACCAAACTAACCACGGCTGTCATCTCAACGATCTGGCAGGTTACAATGGAAATTATAGGTAAGAATACTTTTTCAAAGCTGTGATGTAACAGTAACCCCAAAACAGACTGAACAAAGTGACCAGGATGCCAGGATGCCAGGATGGAGGCTTACCCTCAGGTGTGTGCCAGCAGCACTGCAGAAACACTAGGCAGGTGGCTCAACACTAAAAGCTGCTCTTCTGTCACAACTCAGCCATACAACGTGTCCTAGGCCCTAGCCTTCTGCCAGCTTCAATTAGCAGCTTCCTGTTTTATATATATATATATATATATATATATATATATATATATATATATATATATATATATATATATATATATATATATATATATATATATATATATATATATATATAGAGAGAGAGAGAGAGAGAGAGAAATAAATATAGATATAGACATATACTCCTATGGATGATTGGCTATAGCTGTCTTTATCTACACAAGCTTTAATTTGTCATGTCCTACCATGTTTAACCAAATTACACAACATGCACAACTATTCACAGTGGTGTTATGATTTTTATGTGCAGACACTGAGTGTGCCCTGGAGGCAGTCGAGAGACTCCAGGACAAGCTAAAGGACAGAGGGGAGGCATCCATGCAGGAGAAGCTCTTCCTGCTCAGGACAGTCCTGCAGAGCCCCCTGTTTCACCATATACTCAGCCTACAGAGAGCTCAAAGGAAACCTCCACCAAAGGTACACTGTCATACTGTTCACAGGAACATTTTGTGTGGGTGCTGGCTATGTTTGTTGAATCAAGGCAGTAGTCAGAATCAAGCCCAAAATACTCAATGCAGTATTTGGGATGAGTAATCAGCTTACCTAAGCTTAAGTTAAAGCCATGAGAGTGGAAGCAAGTAGTGACTATGTAATGTCAAGGAATCATCTATATCAAAAATAAGTATATTGTAGATTTTTATTAGTCTAGTATTTTATTTGTATTATTATTCATTATCTTTGCTATCATTTCTTTTAGAATGACTGAACTTCCCTTATATGTTTGTCTCACAGTCTACAAGTTAGCAATCTCAATAGAGACATGGCACATGACACTGCAATACATAGTATCTAGAAAGTGATACATAGAAGAAAAATTATTGAAAATATTGCAGAACGGCATGTTAGTAATTAAGCTGCACATATCAGGGTGCTCTTTCAATAGGACTGACAATTGCAAAAGTAAAATTACATTCAGATCCAAAACAGCCATCTCTGAAAAGTTATTTTTTTAAACCTTGAACAAGAAAATCTAAAAGACAGGAAGAAACAGTTTTTGTAGTTTGTACTATTGAACAGGGGCCTTTATCTCTGCTCCTGTGTTCCTGCTGTTTCTCAGCTATCACTACCCACTATCCTCCATTTGTAATTTGTCGTTTATTTTTATCAAACCTCTGGCTAGCGTGCATTACCCGTCCTCCCAACTGCTCTCACTTCCACATCTTTTCCTCGTTGCCTCTCCAAACTTCTTTATCCTGTCTATTTCCATTCTCTCCATCACTTCCACCAGCTCATCCCATTGGTCTTTGTCTCCATATCTTTCCTCTTTTTAAATGAATGTCTCCAAGTCTATATCAAAACCCACTTCCACGCCTCTTTATCTCCATCATCCATTTCCTTCCCAATCTCTCTGTGTCTATTCTCACACATCCCTCAATCTTCTTCTCATTTATCCATCCAATTTCTATCCAAGCCTATTGATTTTTTTCTACTCACATCCTCTCCATTTTTAGCCATTTTTTTAAATCTTCTTCTTCTTATCAATGCTTGTCCAATTCTTCTAGGGGAAGGGCATTTCCAAGTCAGTGTCAATGAACTGCGGAACGTGCCCGGGCATGGCTTTGGGTCTAAAGACTTTGAGCCACAGTGACTCGTACACCTGGGCCATAGAGAACCGCAGGCCCAGTAACCCTCAGTCCCTGCACACACAAGGCAGCAGCTCCTCACTGGCATCTCAAGAGCTTTCTATCTCAGAGATCTACCCAGATACACGAACACATACAGAGTCGCAGGTATGGGGAATATCCATCACATAAATCTGATTATACACTGGTGTGTTAAAGACGGCATGTAAACCTACTAGACCACTCTAAAATGTCTTACAGCATTATTTATGATGCCACAATTTACTCTAGACAACACTCTTTTACAGTCTTAAGAATGTGCTGTGTTTTATATATTTTGTATTGGTTTTGAACCAAGGACATGTTTTTTTTTTTGTTTTTTTTTAACGAAATGTGCTCATGAATTTAAGTGAGTGACATATTTATCAACAAAATGAGCAATTATGTGTTTTTACTGTTGGAATTGTGTAACCTCTATGTAACATTTTCTAATGTTTTGCTATTTATTTTTGTTTAAGTACTGCACTCCACCAAGAATCTCCCGAACAATGTCAATGGGAAGGAATCTGTCTTCTATAGCACATGAGGTACAGTAAAGCAACGCAAACATCTACTGTGTGCAATGTAAAATACAATATAACATTTATTTGTATTTGTATACTCTGTCAGAGGCGACATTTGGAATTGATAGAGCTGATAAATGATGGTAAAGGCCTGGGCTTTGGCATTGTGGGAGGGAGAAGTACAGGAGTCATGGTTAAGACTATTCTTCCTGGTGGGGCTGCTGGCCGGGTATGTCTGTCTATCAGTATTATATACTGCAGTTAATTATTTTAGCATTTGAAATGAAATCATTCATACGTTTTTGACTTTACAGGATAACCGCCTTCGTAGTGGTGATCAAATTCTTCGTATTGGAGATACAGACCTGGCAGGATTGAGCAGTGAACAAGTAGCACAGGTGAGACGCTACAATAACTTAAGATTACTATACATAATTCTAAGGTAAGTCATCCTTTCTTTTTGTTTATTTTATTTTGTTCAAAATGAACAATTGTATTTTTTAGGATCAACATAGATTGTATTCTATGTTTTTATTTTTATGCATTAATAATCACCTTGCATTTTTAGGTACTCAGAAATGCAGGAACCAAAGTCAATTTGCTCATTGCCAGAGACCCAATAATAGAAAACCACCGATCCTCTCCTGATCTAAGTCACAACATCATAGAAAGCGGAGTAAATTCCTCATACTCATACTACAATGATCGCCAATTTTCAACGTTTTATGCAAATACATTCAAGTTTTGTATTTTTCTTTGCAGTCCACTGACCTAAACCATGACTATGAGTTCAGTGTGCAGTATACTAAAAATAGTCATGGATTAGGATTCACCATCTCAAGCTATACTGGTGATCTCAACTCATGTAAGATGATTTATACTCAGTACAGTGTGCTAATAATATAACAATACATGGTTAATTGCCCTGTGTTGCACTTGTCCAGTGTATAGTGTTGGGGTGATGGTGAAGAGCATCGTGAAGGGCAGTTGTGTTGATCAAGATGGCCGCATCCACATTGGTGACATCATCCTCTCGGTGAGTCCCACTAGGAGCATAACAGATGGCTTCCTGTTTATTGTTGTCCTCAAAAGACTAATATCTCTGTCTAACCTATGAAAGCCTTTCTATATTCTAACAATGTCAGTTTCACAAAACTTATACCACTTCAAAATTCATCTTCTATAACCCAAATTTTTAAAACAAATTTAGCTGATGATGTAGAAGTACTTTTTATTTGGCTTTCTTATTTACTTATGCTGCCTTATGATATATTCTGTTGTAACATTGTGATGTTTCTGCAGGTGGATGGCATGAGTTTGCATGGTTGCAGTGAGCAGAGGGCCATGGAGGTGCTGAGGAGGACAGGGCCAGTGGTTCGTCTGAAGCTGCTGAGAAAAGCAGTGGTCTTGAGCCACATTCTGCCCCCTGTGCCCCCCCTGCACCCGCTCAGACATTCACACAGCTTCCATGAAGGCAACCCCTACAAAGTCAGCCTCAACAAGATAACAGAGACAGGTAAGACTTTTCAAGTTTCAAGTCATTTTCTGTGGACCAAAGAAAAGTATTTCTATAATTTCTTAGATATGGCAGGGGAATTCTTGTCAAAATTAAACAAAGTACACAATACACATTAAAATACACAGGGTAGTGTAGCAGTGTTCTGTTTATATTAAATCCCTAAGTCATTCGGGCTGGAGATAATAACACTGTTTTGTATGATGCGTGTACATTAATATTTCTTAACATTATAGTCTCTAGTCAATTAAGTATTCGTTTAGATGATCATCATGTCATTATTATATCTGCCCTCCTGCAGGAATCAGCTCTCTTCGTGAGATCTCATGGCGTGCAGCCTTTGCCAGCAGAAAACACCAATTTGATTCACGAGGTGGTAAGACACCATTCCTGCTCTGTCCCATCCAGAATGCACTTCTATGTTGATTATATAGTTCATGCAAACAACTCAAGAGATGTCAGTGTGACAGCAAAAGCATCTCTTTGATGAGAGGCTATTTATAGTGCCATGCAGTCATGTGTTTATCTAACTCATTCAGCTCATTCCAGATGATTTGTCTCCAAACTCCGCCTGCATACATAGCTTTATTTAGACAAGCATTTTGGAGGGCTTGATTAGAGAGAGCACAGCCAAACAGCTTTAATAGAAAGTCAAACATTAGTTTGCCAAGAAACACTGATGGTGGGTGGGAACATGTTTCTGTCTGCTGCATTCTTGTTTTGAAGGCCTCCTGTGCACATTTTACCTAATACTTTGCAGATTTAGTAAGTACGATGAAGATGTTTACTAAATGTAAAAAAATAAACTAAAACTAAATCACCTCTATTTATATCACATATAATCTAATTTATGTGCGTGTGTGTGTGTTCTTTGTAAAGGAAGAAAACTGACGTCAACTGAGGAGGAAGAATTGAAGTATAGATGGCAGCATGCTCTTGGACTCCGATATGAAATCATAGTAGGTTTTTCAAGTTCATTAGTGCTGTGTGGATAAACATAAATGCAGAAAATTTTAAATTAATGTTATAACATGTAACAACAACAGTGACAATGACACCCAGCTCACTTGGACCAAGTGCTAACATTAGTCCTTAAGCAAGACACTTCACCTTCGCCTTGCCAAGTATGAATGCGATGTGTGTGTGTGAGTAATTGGTGGTGGTGGGAGCAATGGTGATTGATATCAATCAACCATTTTGCAATTTTCTGTACAATTAATGTCAACATAACAAAACAAACAAAAATGTTTTGTAAGTTGCTTAAATGGCTCTGCACTGGTATACTCATTGTGGAGACACTTAACAGCATTTAGTATTGTGTTTTCTTTAGGTGTGCCAGCTGGAGCGTTTCAGTGAAACCAGCGGACTGGGCATCAGTCTTGAGGCCCGAGCAGGGCATCATTACCTGTGCTCCGTTTTACCTGAGGGGCCCGTTGGACAATCTGGCAAGATTCACACTGGAGACGAAATATTAGAGGTAGACGAGAACATATAAGAGTCTAAGGCCATTCTTATTGTATCATATGACTATATATACTTGTCAGATTTGACTTTTCTTGATGATTGCCTCTTGACAGCGACTCGTGATTGCTCTAAATGTGAAATGGATGTCAAGATTTCAGAAACATATAAAGCTCACACTGCACTTATTGCTTTTTAGTAAATCCTGCGCAAGTTCAAGTGCCGTAGGAAACTTTTTTTCTTAACAGCAGCAAAATTTCTGTCGGTAAGAGCGTGGGAGTGAGTAGCTTCTGTATGTCAGCGAAGCCAGTTCACACACCCACATGTATCACTCATCATGACGAGCCCTGCTATCAACTTCACCAACTCTGTACGAATGCTCAACTCAGTTATAGAAAATACACATTTTTTATTTCTGTCAAAAACATCATTATCTTATGTTATCTCTGCTCTCTGGAATCATCTTTAGAGAAGACAAGTACAACATGAGGATTCGTTTTACCTCGACCTGTACAAGAGTGACTGATTGCTAAACGACCTTAAAGAACTGCCATGTTAAAGAGAGACAGTTTTATCCTATACTTGACACTTACAATTATATACAGGTACACTTTATGTCTACCATTATATGTATTGAGGAAACATGTATTTTGCCACCATGTGGTGTTATATTCTTTCTATGTGTATATTTGTGTATAATATATTACAATAGTGTTATGCTGTTCAAGTCTTCATTCAAGTCTTATTAATGTTAATTATGACATTCTACACAGAAACAGAATGGGTTTTGTTTGTTTAAAAAAGCACATACATAAGCACAAAAAAAAAAACATTTCTTTTAGCATTTATCTCCATTCATTTGCTCAGATTTTTTTTTTTTGGCCAAGTATAACATTCAATATATCATTTCTATGTGAAGGACACCCAGCTTTACCTGTCAACCTCTCTAAGCCACCTTTTTGAAATAAAATGGGCATTCTCACATAATTTCCTCAGATTAAACTTCAATCATGCTCTGCTGTGGTCCGATGTAAGGTGACCTTGAGGGCTCCAAATGACTATATATTTTTCCCATGTCCAGGTGAATGGAGTCCCTCTGATTGGTGAGACCCATAAGGAGGTGGTCAGTATTCTGAAGGAGCTGCCCATGTGTGTGTGCCTGGTGTGTTCTCGAGTGATGCCCCCCACAGCTCCTGAGAGCGACCAGGAAGATGAAGACGATGTCCACCTCACCCTCAAAGAACTGCTGGCAGAGTTCAATGACAAGGTTAACTCACATATTTACTCCAGTGTTTTTTTTTTGTTTGTTTGTTTGTTTTTGTGTGTGCAACAATCTATCTGTGTAGGAATGTACAAAAAAGAGAAAAAAAATTAATGCAGTGTACTTGAGACTTCTGCTAAGTCTGTGATTTGAACAGGACATTTCTCAAGTTAATGCTTGACTCACTGTGCTATTTGAATACACTGCACATAATATATCAATTGTTATGTTCTATAATGTATGACTTCATAATCAGGCACTTCACACTAGTCACTTTAACCATTTCTCCATCCTCTTCGGATTTTCCAGTTGGACCACGGCTGTGTGATCCCCTGTCCTACAGCAGAGGACATTACCAAGCGAGGTGTGCCCCCAATGTCACCCCCACTGGCTATGTGGGAGAGGGAGGCAGCGGTAGTGGAGCTGGAGAAAGGCGAGTCGGGCCTGGGCTTCAGTATCCTGGACTACCAGGTCAGGCACGCCGCCTTGAGCCACTCCACAAATAGAATTTGCTCCAGCGGTTCAAGAATATCAGTATCAGGTCGCATAGGGTGAAACTGAAGGAAATAGACAAATTGGAAGGATACTTTTAATCTGTATTTAAAAATGTATAAGAGCTTTAAGGCAAACGTCCAGACAGTTGAAATAATTTCCATAAATTTTCATCCAAAATCTTTCCAAATGACCTGCTATTACTGCATGTAATTTTAGAAATAAAAAAATGAAGATGAAAATGTTTTTTTTATTCCAATTCATGTCTGCGAACTGCTAAATTTAAAATCTCTTGTTTTCAGCATAATATCTTTGATAACTATTTCTGTGCATACACTGTCCATTGTGATATCTTACGGTGCTTTTTTACAATAATACTGTAATAAAAACTAGATTTGCATAGGCTTTGTCCTTTCAGTGAAATTATGTCAATTAAATAGACAGGTTTTTCATTAAAAAAAATTTCTCTCTAAATGCCAAGTACAGGACCCTGAAGATGCCTCAAAGACAGTGCTGGTGATCCGGTCCCTGGTGCCAGGAGGTGTGGCAGACAAAGATGGCCGCCTTCTTCCTGGAGACAGACTCATGTTTGTGAATGAGACAGATCTGGAGGGTTCCAGTCTGGATTATGCTGTTCATGTCCTTAAATCCACCGGCTATGGCCCTGTCCGCATAGGAGTCGCCAAACCACTGCCAGTAAGTGTTCTATGCTGTAAATAGTTTGTAAATGTTATGTTATAATACTGCTAATACTGTTACTATACAGAGCTTTATTTAAGGTTATGATAGCGTCAGGATTAGGGGTCAAGATTAATTTTGATGATGGTAAGAAGGGAAGCTTTGTTTCAATCGATTATTTAGTGTTTTCTGAATAAATGAATAGAGCATCATAAATAACTCCTCAAATACAGTCTTGTATTGTTGGCCTTCATGAATAATAGCTTTCATTTGTGCACAAATGCACAAACTGAAATCAAATTTTGAAGAGGAAAGTTGAACTACATGCTTTTAAAAGTACTCCTTTTGTTGTGGACTGTGGCTTAGTAACACGGCCCAGAGACTCTTGTTACATGTGAATATTTAATGCAGCCAAGAGATGAACACAATGCTGGGAGAGCACTACAGATGGAGCGGGCAGGGCAGAGGGTGTCTAGTTTACAGTCACAGCCTCTAGCCCGTTAGCCTTCATGTGGATCTGCTCACCTTTTCTAAGCTTTTAAGTGTTTTTGCATCTGCGTGTTTGTTCTCAGCTGGAGTTGTGTGGTGGCCTGACACCCATCGCAGAACGGAGTGCACGGGCCTCCTGCGATGACAGTGACAGCCACACTCAGATCAGCCTGCTAGTTGAGGCTAACACCAACACTAACACTGTCACCTCGGAGGATAACAGTGGCATACGGACGCGTCACCCTGCAGCGGTATGTTACACTACACTAATGAACTGCTCTTTTAACTTGTGGATGTACTTTGTAGCTTATGTGTACATGGACTCGAGAAGGATGCTGCAAATTGAGATGTGAAACAATGTCAAGTAGATGTGGGCAATATGGACAAAAATTAACATCTCGAAAGCCGATAACCAGAATTTTTTTCTAATGGAAATATGCTAAAACATGTTTTTAAATGTGTTTGAGTATCAGATTAATGTGAAAGGATTGCAAATTACCAAAAAAAAAGTAAATTTTTAACAAATTCTTTCTTCCATTTTTATATTTAATTAGCTCCTTTTGCAGTTTTAGGGATAATTTTATTGCATATCTTTAAAACAACATATTATCCATAATTCAATATATTCTCCACCTTTACTGTTAACATACAGCAATCATTCTGTAACATGGGGTATTTTTAGCTTGTTTAAATGGGAAATCATTTGTTTTAGATGTAACTGTAGTTTGAGCCCACACTGTAACTGTACAATTGCTGTGAGCTTCTATACCAAATAGAGTAAAGGTTTGGGGAAAAAAAAAAACTTGTCAAACAGCAACAGTTATCATCAGACACCACAAAAAAGTGGCATGTTCAATTTTACAGCAACATGAGATTGAGTGGGTAGCCATTTTGCCTCCTCTAAAAGAGATTCTCATGACAGAGGCTGTTGTTTCAGTTAACTCAGGAGCAGGCAGCTCAGACACTGATGTATCACTATCACCGGATTAGTTGTAGAGAAAGTGCTACGTGTCAGAGCCTTGTTACTTAATGTAGACTCAATTCAATGCAGCATTTTGTTTAGGACTTATCTGTAATTATCAGCTATTTTCACTGCATGACTTTGAGTGCAAGGGCATACAGTTTTGGGGCACAATATCAAACACTTATAGGCGTCTGTTGTGCTTTCAGTCAGTGTTCAAAGAAAATCATCTTGTTGCACTACCACTTTGTAAAGAGCCCAGAGGGACCAAAGAATCTCCCTTTAATCGTAAACTTTATACCTCAGCATTTCTCTAAAGGCATTCATCCCAAAGAGCTCTCAGTTAATCTATATTTGTATCAAAATGTGCTCTCTGCTGCACATAATTTGCACATATTTACTTCAGATTGATTTTGTTTTTTACATATCAATCATGTGCGTTATATCCAAACCAGATTGGAAATCATATTCTTCATTCTTAGAATATTTCAATTTAATAACCTTTCCGTTCTTGTACAATACCGTATTAGTAATTGTACTGAATTATAATTATAATTGTATAAGTGTAATTAGTAGTGTATTTATTTTGTTGCTTGTATTCCTTTAAACTATGAAGGGAAAAAAGGCTTACTTTTTGATGCGTATCTTCTGTCAGGGTCTAAAGGAAAACCAGTTGCAGCAACGCTTTCACACCATGGAGGAGGACCATAGTGAAGTGCCGCCCCTGCCCCCTCGCACCAACTTTGAGAGGACCATCACTGTTGTCCGGGGCAACTCGAGCCTTGGTATGTTCTTTGTGTTTCTCATGACGATGGTTTCCTGGTGTGTGTACGCCGGTGCAACAGCCATAATGTCACTCATAGTTGGCGATGGAGAGTGAAGGGTGAGGAGGTGTGTTTTTGCAAGTGCCTGCAGTTGAGAAACTGAGTCAAAGCAAGGTGAAATGCCAATATATTAGCGTTGTTTTGCTTTGGTTACACAGGCATCATATGTCCACCTGCTAAGAACAAGGCCACCGTTTGCTATTTAAAGTCTAAGTGTAAAACAACTATTTCTAAGGGCTCTATGCAAAGCTTAAAGACCATATGATAAGTGACAACATATTTCACTAAAATGTAGTGGACATGATTATATTTAAGATTATCCTAAACATTTTGCCCATTGCTCCTGAGTTTAACAGTTTTTACTTCCTAGTTGGACATGGGCAGGAAATATGACAGTTGTAATTGTTGTAGTTGTAATTCCACATCTGTAACCTAGCAACTAGACTGTAAACAAGGGCCAAAATCCATCTAAATTGGACAATAGTTAGGAATTAACAATTAATAATACTTGATGAAACCTTTATTTTGATGAATGATGGTTTAAACTGTCAGAAAAATATGTCAGTTGTGTGCAAATTGTCTTTGTATTTTCAATGGCACATCACTTTTTGATTATATTTGATTGATATTTTCATTTCGTCAGCAAACTGCATCTTGACTGATGTAAAACTATCATAAATATTTGCCACAGGTGCTCTCCTCCAAACTAAGTCATAATTAGACAAATATGAGAACCTGCCGTATAGATTTTAAGGAAACAACCTCATCTATTTAACAGACACTTGATCAATTAAAGTAGAGCACAATTCGAGGCCAGTTCAAAGTTTGAAATTATGTAAATTATTATAGACAAATAAATTAAAAATCAACGTTTGTGTGTCAATCGTTTGTGTTTTAACTGTCCCCGTCCATAGTTTCTAAGGTTTGCATTTTTCTTGTGTTTATTTCTAAATATAGCCTTTGTGTACACAATTTTTGGATGTTATTAAGTGCACATTTGTTTGCATCTTTTTTTCTATTTATTAATATTTTCTTAACAAAAACAGGTTACATATTTAATTTCTCAATATGAAAAAATCAACATCACATCAAATGTGGTTGATTGTAGTTTGAGAGATAGGCCAAAAAGCACCAAAAAGAAATATACTCTTGATAGCCCTGTAATTGTTTATTAAAAATGTGTAGTACATACTGTATTTAGCATTTATAAATTATTATTAGCATCTTAAATTACTGGGAAAAAGTGAATATTAGTATTAGACTGTGACTTAAAGCACACTGCATTCTTCTTCTTGTCTTCACTGTCTTTTTTGTTTGTCTTGTCAGTGTTGGTTCGTCATGTCTGCTCATTGTACTCATGGCACTATGATTGTATTGTAATTTGAATGTAAACAAAACATAATAAAAATATTTATGTTACAAAAATCAGTACGGTCATTTCTTTGACTAGATTCAAATTCTGTACAACCATAGTGATGTGGATGTGCCGTGTCCCATGTTAGATTTCAGCACTTGGGAAAAGTGCCATTGGTGTTTCTGCTTAGTTTCTCCTTGTTACTCTATGCATGCATGGATTTTATAGATGAGTTTGTGTGAAAAAAGCCCTTTATTTACCTGCCTCTGTTTGTTTGCATTAATGAGCAGCTTGTGTTATCCTCCTAGTGTCCGGTTTGATAATGCCGTGTTTGTGGGACTGGCATGTGCTAGTCCTCTCACCGCCTGTGCCCTCTGCCCCCTTTGGCAGTTTATGTTTGTGTGGTTTTGTGTTCGCTGTCTCCATAAAGAATGATGCTGTGTAAATGTCAAGTGAGCCTATCCGTGTTTGTGTGCTAATCTGCCTAGTGTCTGTCTTGATTATGTTGATTATGCCACAGTCAGGTGTTTGTTTGGGCCCCTGTCTGTCTGTTTGGCATGTATTCAAAGTGTTCTTAGCCAGCCCTCCACTCACCTGTCCATGTCTGTGTGTACGTTTGTGTGTGCGTATTGGCAGGCATGTCGGTGAGCGCCATCAAGGACGGCTCAGGCATGCTGGTACGCAGTCTGGTCCAGGGGGGTTCTGTAAGCCATGATGGCAGGCTGGGGATAGGAGACGCCATCTTGGCCATCAATGGAGAGCCTACCACTAATCTGACCAACGCCCAGGCAAGAGCCATGCTCCGCAGACACTCTGTCCTAGGCCCAGAGATCAGGTGAGGAGACAGTCATACATTTAAGTACCACTGTACCACTGATGATCACTGTACTTTCACACAGGTGAAAGGTGCGGTGCTAGAACCAGTGGAGACCTACTTGCTACTTTGTTAAATACTAAATATATTCTACAGACCTTGGTTGTAACTGCAGATCTGTAATTATTTTCTTCCTATTATCTGAAATCAGTTTGTCCACTGTCTTCTGGCCACCAGTAATTTAGACATTTTCACTGGCACAGAAATACAATTCGGAGTAGAGCTGCTGACCCTCTACATTGAGCTAATGTTTGTTTTTTTTTTTTTTGTTTTTTTTTATTCTTTATAAGTTTGTGAATTATTATCTGTTTCGCATAGACATACTTTATGCATTTACAGCTTGTCATTGTTTAGGAACATTCATTGTGACAGTCGTTGAAGAGTAAAAGTAAACAAGAGTTTAGACACAATCACATTCAGTTCTGATAGAAACATATATTTTCAGTAGCTTATTTACGAAAAGCTATATGTTCATTATAATTTGGAAAAACAACTTATGCTGGAGTTTTAAGATCTTAGAAAATATATCAATGTGCCACTTATTGTAGAAAATAACTGAAGTAGCTTGAGAGATATTGTAAAGAGAGACAGGAGTCTCCAGATGTCGAACACAGTAGAAGTTTATTTACCATCAAGTCAATAAGATTTTTGGATTGACTTGTTTTTAGAAAGCCCAAAAGTACAGGACCCAGAGACAAGAAAACTCAACACAGTATTATAACCTCTGTCAGATAACAAGGACTGAGCTGAAGGTGGCTTTGGTTTGGCCGTGGAATTGAAATGTGTCCATCACTACTGACAACAATACATCTCAAAATGGTTTGCTAGAATTCTACAGTGGAAGTACAGTAACAATATGAAATCCCTGGTATTGAAAAAGTGAATGTTTGAGAGAAAAAATACCTTTTTACATTCCTCAAATATATATATGGTATAATATGTACTGTATACATTTTTCTAAGTCAAACATATACCAGGCGTTAAGTTTAGACTCTTTAGGAAGCTCTTTTGGGAAGTCAAGAGAGTCATTTTGAGCTGCATGTCTTTTCACTGTGAACAAATGCAGACACAGGCGTGTATAATGTACAAACCATCAAATAAATATTAAAATGTACTCATTGCCTATAAATGATCTTGTCTCTCTCCAGATCTTCATTACCACCTTGTTTTTCATGCATTGGTCATAGTTGAGCGATGCTGTGCTGTCGTGTTAAACTTGATTAGATGATGAAATTTAAATTGCCTCGGGTGAAAATTCTGCGAATCATTACTGAGTCAAACATTAGCAATTATGGCACTGGACTGACAATACTATGCTGAGATGTGCCCTTCCTTCACCACCTCTGCTGCCCTATGCAAAACATTCACTCAGCTTGCCTTCCTGCACATATATACACATAGCAATGCCCATAACCTCCAAAAACAGTCTTTTCCTGGGATGGGAAATATCTTTGAATAATTCATAACTCATTTCACCTTGAACAGTGTGCTTGTGAATAAAAGAGTACTTTAAAGAAGCACACAAACACACAGGACAAGCAGATCGCTGTCTTTCTCTCAAGCACACACAATCGCTGTGCCTCCACCATCTGACAGACAAACTAACTGAGAGCGGAGGCAGATGAGCTGCTTTGGCAAGAATAAGACAGACATGGAGAAGGGTGAGGACTTGTCACTATCAAAATGCCTGTGTTTGAGACAAGACAGTCTGTCCACATGGCTCACTCACAATAGTTTAGTGCCGCAGACATCCGCATATTCACACTGCCACCATAAAGGGCGTAAACACATGTACTGGCTGCAGAGGTGGGTTTGAAAAGAATGTCTGTACTTAGGAGCGAGGGAAGAATGAAGATGGGAGGAGGAGGAGACTTTAATGATGTCCTTGACACTCAAAAGTTAAATGACACGCAGGCTTATGGAAAACATGCCTTTCATTATCTTGGGTTTTATTAACTGTAAGAGCTGACTAGAATTACAAATGTGCCTTCAAACAATATCAACATTTTTCCAGCAGCTGAAGTAGTTTAACCTACATTTTGCTTTACCACAACCATAGATTTTACAAATAAAGTAGTTTAACAATTATGACCAAAATGGATCTCTAAGGACTGACATTGGCACACATTGTTTTTTAGAACAATGTTCATTTTTCAGGCTATCTGGATTTTTACACAAACTGTTGGTGCGCTTCATAGATCTCTAGACAGGAATGAAAAATTGTAAAATAAGTGTTCTTAATTGAAGGGTAGTCAATGTACAAAAATATACTCTTATATATTAATTTAACAATGCCATACCATATTGAGCTCCAACATGTTTCAGCTTACATCGGGGGACAAAAACAATGACACATACAAGAATTACACCAATGTGGCCTCTCAACCTGTCAAAGGAAATGTGGGACAGTGAGTAATTTAGAGAAAAGTGTAAAATTGTGTAAAAATCTTGAGAATAATTTTCGATAAAAGAAAATATTGTTTCCTTTTCTCATTCTATCTTTAATAATACGGTGGACCGGATGCAGTTGACTTTGAAGGGAACAACTAAAATTAAACTTTTCCATCACATTCTAATTAACTGATAGTTTTTGTAAATCCCAACATGATCATGGAAAGCAGACAGATTGGTCTTAAACCATAGTATTCTATCCATTTCTCATTTACTGGCAGACATAATAATCCTCCATCTGATATAGAAAACCAAGGCTTTTCATTTGTTTGTTCTTATTTTGGAAATGCTCATTTATATTTTGTTTTGTCTCCATGCCTTCCATACCCGCAGGATAACGTATGTCCCAGCTAATCAGGTGGACGAGCACCGCAGTCGGCTCTGTCTGCCCCCTCTGGCCTCTGCAACAGTAGACAGTGCCTCCCCTTCGCCTACACCCCCCACCCCTTCACCAGAACCTCCAACAGGACACTGCAAATCCCCGGGGCCCATCAGACCTACTCTTGTAACCTCATCTTCTGCTCCAACCATCCACAAACCATCTACATCAATCCACCTTAAACCGCCGGCCACTGCAGAACCTGTCAAATCATCGACATCAGTCCACCTTAAACCACAGATCACAGCTGAACCAGTGAAACCATCTTCATCTGTCCACATTAACCCTCCAGTGAATGTGGAGAAAGTAAACCCATTTTCATCAGTTACCCTTAAAACTTCAACCGAACCCGCCAAAACGTCTGCACCCTTTAAAGCTCCATTCAAATCCATTGTCCCCACCATCACCCCCGCAGCAGATACCAGGTAATGTAACACGCACAAACGATTATTCATGGTCAGCCAGTAATGCCACCCTGATTCTAGTTGGTAAGCGCTATAACATGGAAAAAAACAACAGCATAATATCAGTTGCTCCATATTTCAAATGGTAATTTTTCAACATAAATCCCTTGCTATCGCTTTACTACACGTCACTGGCTGTATTAAATTCATGATGTGTTTGTTGGTGACATTTTATACTGGGGGGCAGCCATACATTCTGTGGTATGTTAATCCCTTAATGTTCGCAGTATATAGCCTTTTGATTTTTATTGCAGCTTGGGTTTTATGGCTGTAACACATTATACATTCAGTCAGTCGGCAGCGTAAAGTCGTGCTAATGATCTGAGTTATTATCTGTCACTTTAATTAAGCGTATCCACCAGGAAACAACATGTTCCAGTGTGCAGCTGCTACGCTCTACTCCACATTCTTCGCTCCTCTCCTTTGGCTGATGTGAATTTTGAATCTCCGAGTTATATTTAGCCATTCGCTTATGGATTTCAGTGCTGACTGTCAGCGAAAATGAATTGTTTCGCTTCTGTCTGTCCCTGCTCCATCTTGGTGCCTGCTCTTCTCTCCACCCGCGCACATTCCCTTCTCTCTATGCAGCCCTTTCTCAGCCTTATCTCTCGATACATTGTCTTGTGTGCCGCTCTGTCAGGCTTGCCCCTTCACTCTCTGTGTTTACATGTGTCCCTCATCCACACCCACACCGTTCCCTCATTTTCTCTGTCTGTCCTCTGGTGCTGACTGCCCTCCTTCAGCCCCATGGAGCCATTTGTTCTGCCCTCTTCTCTAACTTTGACTGGATGTTCCCTCCTGCTGTGGAGATAGCAGTACTATCATTCACCTCTATAAGCTTGTTACAGCCCTCCGCCGTTAAACATATTCATGAAAAATTCTACTTCTTCCTCTTTCCCACACACTGATTTGTATACTATAGAGTTCAGGTTATACAGTGACATACCATAATATGCAAATAGCCAGAGTCACAGAGATACAAGTTTGTGTGCCCTTGCTGCCTAAAAAGTGTATTTTCAAGGCTCTTTTTGTCTTGTCAAGTTGTCAAGGTCTGGCATCATACAGTATAGTAGTTGTTGACTCCCTGTCTTTCTGTATCAGTACTTGAAAGGAGAACACCTCCAAGATACTATACTTTGATCAAGCGTAACATTATGACCAGCTGCATTTTACTGGTGGTTGTTGACCCCCCAATTAAATGTGCATTTTGTCAAGTTTAAAAACGTATCTGCATGGGCCAGCAGCGACTGTTCTTCCATTGAACCAGTTTTGATACTTTGATACTGTCCTTTGCAGACTGGGAACACACCATAGAGTGATAAAGCTTCGTTCGGAGATGTGATGTGATACGCAATTTGAATTCAACCCTGAAATATTCTGCCTACCAATATGTACTGCTGCTTGAATTGTTATTTATGTAGGACAAAATCTTCTTGAGACACAGTTTATATCTTAGTCACTAAAGTAAAGAGAGGAAGTGATGTTGAAGTTGAAGGTGTCACTTCACCCCTCTGTGGTAATTATTTTATACATCATTGTTTGCACACATCGTTAATCACACCACTGTATCCATTAAGTATCTCACTTGTAAAAATTCTGTATTTGTCTTTTAATTAACAAATTATTCGGTTTGGGTGTTTTAAATTCATCAAAGGGAAGAAAAATGTGTTATCGTCGACTGAATTGGTTTCAAATTAATCATTGTAATTTTAAACAAAGTTGTTTGAAATTGTAGGTATTTTGATTCTCTATCTGTTTGTTTCAGAGTGATGAAAAATTAGCATAGTTGCTGTAGCAATTAACAATTCAAAACAAAATATTTCTAAAAATAAAAAAATACTCTTTTTAACAGGCCAAAGTCCTCAAAACGTTGTGTGTAGCAGGAAGTTGAAAGCTGTGAATAAAAGGAATACACCTAAAGACACATCAAAATGTGTTGTGTAACGTGTTTTTTTATCAGTTGGCAGATTCGAAAAAACAGTGTGGATACAGCAGAGCATGGAAGCACGCATGAAGACAATTCAGAACATATCAAGGACACTCACATTGATGGGAAATTACCTAAATTGGAAGCAGGGCTTAAAGTAGATGAAACAGATCCGGCAGCTAAGGAGGAATTCCACCCTCGCTCGGTTATGTCCTGGGAGCACCCTAGAAGGTCAGTAAATCAGTCATATTAGTGCTTATTCTATTTGTCTATATTTTTCATCCTCTATCTGCTATGCCCTTTTATCCTTCCTGTTCTGGGGAGAGCTTAGGAAAATCTCGCGTTGTGTATGCAGTGTTCACAGCAGGGGCAGGAACTACAAGAACCATAAGCGACACACTCCTATTCCTCAGTCTGTATTTATGACTGCACCCTGCCCAGATAAATCACATAAGCCACAGTCCGTGTAAAGTCTAGCTATTGTGCATGTCTCCCCGGTAGGTATAATAACCCATTGTTTGTACTTAATCTCTGGAACTCCAGCCTGAGCTGCAGATAGAGAAAAGATGAAAGGGTAAAAAAGCCTTACCCGCTGGATTAATTTCCTCTCTTGTGCATTTTTGCCGCAATCTTTCAAATTAAGTAGGTCTTCATCAGGCTTTAAGACACACCACATCTATCTTTACTGTACCTATGGTCTAAGTGGGATTTTGTGGCCCCTAATGTTGCCTGTATGCCTTCTCTTTGCTTTAGTGTGCGTTTGATTCGAGCGCCCGGACAGTCCCTGGGTATCAGTATTATGGGAGGCAGAGGCATGGGCCGCAGACTGAGCAGTGGAGACATGATGAGGGGGGTGTTCATCAAGCACATCAGCCCCGACAGCCCAGCAGCACTTAATGGCACCCTCCGGATTGGAGACAGGTTACTGGAGGTATGTCCCTGTGGATGTGCGGAGGCGGAGGCAGAACTGAAAGTAGCTCACTTATTGTAGCTAGATTGGATGAGATGTAATTAATGTTCTCCCGTAAATGAATAACTGTAAAGAAAAATGCTACTATGGCAGATTGGTTAGGTCACATAAAAGTGTGTTGTTGTTGTTGGCAAAGTTTTCTCCATCCATTACTATTGACAAAAAAAATAAATACACTTGAAATTCAGTAGCTATCAATTATACTTGGTTTGTTATTGGTCCAAATTTACTAGTAGAGAATCCACTTTTATGCCTTGTTTCCACTCAAGACGGGGCAAGGCAGGCATGTGTTTAGAGCCGTTTACTTGCAGACTGCCTGTCACACCTACACCACTACACTGTACTTCAGAACATATCTGACCATATGTGGCTTCATGCAATAACACAGAAAAGTTCTTGTTAAATTACCTATAAACTGGTCAAGACTGCTACAGTGTCCAGGAAAAATAGACTCCTTGCAGATTCTTTCCATAGACCGAGAATAGTGTGCAATGTGCATTGTTTTTAAAGACCCATCCTAATAATCATTGAATTTGCCTCAGGTTGGTGGTGTAGATCTCAGAGAGGCCAGTCATGAACAGGCAGTGGAGGCCATTCGCAAAGCTGGAGAATCGGTGGTGTTTCTGGTGCAGTCAGGACAACAAAGATCTCAGGTAATATATAGTGGAACGGAACAAGATATCGTAGATTAAGAAAGTGTTGGTGGTTTGTTATACTGTAGATAAAGATACATATAATATAATATAATATAATATAATACAATACAATATAATATAATATAATGTAATGTAATGTAATGTAATGTAATGCAATGCAATGCAATGCAATGCAATGCAATATAATATAATATAATATAATATAATATAATATAATATAATATAATATAATATAATATAATATAATATAATATAATATAATATAATATGTCTGACTGACTAGACTTATTATAAAACTGAAAAGATAGCGCCATGTACCACACCAGTCGTACCTATAGACCATCTTCCTGGGAGGCACACAGTTATAAATTTGCCTACTCTGCATCTTATGTTTCGCCCACAGTCTCCTATGCACAGTAACAATGAGCGACTTACTCCGAGTCCAGTATCCAACTCCCATGGAAACAAGGTAAAAAAATCACTTGCTAAATCTATTTTTGTCAGTGGTGAAACTTTCTGTCAGATTTTTTTATTATAGAAAGTTGAGAGTCACATAGAATGTTAAAGTAACGATTGGATGCTCTAGTTTCTTACCTAGTCAACAGAGTATACCGTCATTTCCACCTTTGTAGAATACCAAAATAAACTGTACTGTATTTGGAGTTGTGCTGGTTTATTTTAGTGGTGATGTATTCATACATATGTGTGTATGTGTTTCCTTTATAACCGTAGGAACCCCACAGTGGTTTGTTCCATAACCTCTCCCCCACCAATCCTTACACCCCCACTCCCTTCAAGGTTGGTATTGTAATGCACTGTGTATGTTGACGTGGTGTTCAGGAACAGCACTATGAACAAATAAAATTAACAGTCCCTTAGTTGAAGGACTACGTGAGATTATTTCAGTATGTAGCCTATAGTATTTTTATGGCTAAATTATTTGGTTACAGCACTTCCAAAATTTAAAGTGTCCCAATGAAGGAACAGTAGTCTGGTGGCAGTGATGAACTACATTAGGTGCTCATAGTGTTATGCCTGACTGCGGTTTGTTTTCCATTACCATTCACACTAAGCCAACTTTGTGTAACTTAATTATAATGCATATTTTCGCAGAAATCCCTTGTAGTTTAAATCCCTCACAACCACCTTGTTTGTTTCAACTCCTTGTTTTCCTCTTTGATGCAGATGCATTGCTCTCAAAATAGATAGTAGTGCATTCTTTTGAAGTTACTTCCCATGTACTTGTTAGTTGACTGAAAACTAATGCACCATTCTGGTCATCTTTCATGTTATTTTTAACCTAGATTGAAACCATGTTGATTAATTCATCCCACTCATTTTTTTATCCTAACGCTTCTTCAAGCACATCAAGTAAAGCCTCAGGGGTAGTCCAACTCATGCCCGAAGGACCCCTGAGGCATCGCGTTCTCTGCCTGTTCAATAATGCAGAATCTCTTCTCCCTAAGGTGCCCTCACCAACACTGCAGAGAGTGAATCGCAGAAGCCCCCTGACTGCCCCATCACAGACACAAGCGGCAGCAGAAGATGAGGATGACACTGGCAGGAGTAAGTGTGAAACATTACAATGGACACAAGAGCATACAGTTTCTTGGATCTGTGATATCGACTGCATGAATGTATCACCACCAGAGCAGGGTAAAATAAATCAATACTTGGACATTTTTGTCATTTTTCTGGTGGAGGTTCTGCCGCCCGCTTGTGTCTGTGGAGATTTTATTGCTTTGCCTTGAATGTTCCACAGTATGGAATTAAATTTATATCGTCTCCAATCGAAGTTACAGAGGCGCACATACTTACAGCAATAATCGTGTTTTGTAGGTTAGTAAATGCGAGATAGAAAAGTTTGATTCCATACTGTGGAACATTCCAGGTAAAGCTGTTTGCGGATCCCCTATCAGAAAAGTAACTGACCTCAGCATAGTATAACTTATATTTTAGTGTTTTTTCTTTTTCTTCTTTTTTTTGAGGAGGTGTGGGATATATTTTCCAAGATCACTGTAGACAGTAACTACATTCTTTTCATGGATTGTCATATATTCAACAAACCCCTCCTTCTTCTGAATGTGACGGAAAACAGTTTGTGCTGCAAATTCTGGGCCTGATTTAGATACTAAGACAGTGCCACTAACAATTGTAAGAGTTCTTTTTAAGCTGCACATATGTTTGTTCTCTGAAGTCCACTTGATTCATTCTGGGTTTAGTTTTAGTAGCATTTCTCTGGAATTTCTGTTTGTGCTGCATGATTGCTTTATTATTTACAACTTTAGATGATCTGGTTTACATATTCTATCTCATGGCTCAAATACTAGAGATAGTTCAGTGGTCTGTTTAATGTATGTTTGTTGCTTACAAGGGCTAATGACTAATAACTTTTGAGTACAAGTATGAGGTCACTATGTACAGTTTGTTCAGTAAGTTTTGCTCAACGACACATACCCTAAATATTAAAAACAGTAGCCCATACCCTGCACTCATAGTTATTTTTGTATTATGGTGCATTATGGAGGGATATGGAACATAGACATCTGTCATCCCCTCAACATGGCTGACATTTTCTTCCAGACAAATTGTACACACACAGGCAGCTCTAGGGTGTAGTTCTCCCCTCCACAGAGTCGGTCATTACATGCTACATGTCACCATTTTTTGTGTGTGACTTCCCATCATCCCCTTCTGCTAACAGCCTCCTGTTTGTTAACCATAGAAAAGATGCTTCAGCGCTATGGCAGCTTGTCTGGGAAGCTCCACATGATTGAGCTGGAGAAGGACCCGGACGCTCAGGGGCTGGGGATCCGGCTGACGGGGAACAAGGATGGCTCCAGGGCCCGGATGAGTGTCTATGTGGAGCACATAGACCCTGAAGGGCCCGCTGCTTTAGATGGAAGGATCAGGAAAGGAGACGAACTGCTTGAGGTGAGGGATGCAGCATAAAGATACACAAGACTAGACAAGGTTGATTTAATGTTCTATGGAGCTTTTGGGGGGAAAATCTGATGTTGTGGATAGATCACATTGTTTAGTAGTGAAAATGGCATATCCTCTATTTTTCAAATTATTATTGTTCACAGTAAAATTTTAACACATTACATAATTATAAACTTTTTTTTTTTAAATATTACAACAATATGCATCCCATAATGCACAAATTGCTGGTAATAAATTGTTCCAACCAAGGGAAAGGCCAATCTGTTTATTTCTTCTCATTATTGAAACACTGCTTTATTTTGAATTTGCCATAAATTCAAAATATATTTATGTCCATCTGTTACAGTTGCAAAACAAGAATAGAATAGAATAAGTATTTAAATGAATTAATCATCATCATAAATTATTATCACTTCTACTTCTTCAGATCAATGGTCAGATCTTGTATGGCCGTAGTCACCAGAATGCCACCACCATCATCAACAATGCTCCTGCCAAAGTCAAGATCATCCTTATTAGGTAATATGTCTTTCTAAGCAGATAAACTACAAAGTGGTCAGCAGAAAATGATGCCATGCTTTGATGCTGTTTGTCCAGGAATAAAGCGGCTTTAGGTCAAACTGAATATTGTCCAAGAACAGTGTGTGAGGACAGTGTTAACTGCCAGTCAAACTGCACAGGGTCACCAAAAGACATCACCTTACCTCAGGTACAATCTATAAATTATTGTCACAAAAGTGTTTTTCTGTGGTAACAAAAGTTTTATGCATTTTAGAGCTTGATCTTCACTATTTCTCACCATATGTCTTCTTCTTTTGTTAACAATCTTTTTATTTTTTTTTATTTTGTTATTGTAGGATCACGAGGGTCGATGCTTAGGTGAAGATAATGTTAATGAAGCAAATGTTGTCGATTCTCTTACCCAACAAAGAACTGCCAGTAAGGTGAGACATGAACGCCCACATTGTCTGTGCGTGTGGCTTGTTTAGTTTGTTTGCCAGTTATGCAAGGGAAGGCATACTTCAGATGTTTGTATGTTTTATCAAGCAAAAATTATGTTTTCGTCCAAATTTTTGCGATTTGTAAATGCTAACTATGTTCACGTGCAGTCATTTAAAAACAAAAGCGTTTTGATTTGTTTACAACAAAAAACAAAAATCTTTGAAACATATGATACCATGTCGTGTTTTCTTTAAAAATATATTGTATATATTGTTTTAGCATTAACTTTCAGACCATATATTTAACATTGCAAGATGGGGTAGATGACACAATCAAGTACCGTTCTTAAAACAAACAATTTATAAATATACAAGTGTGAAAAGTGACATGATTCACCTCTCTAACTAATGCTAATTTAGTTTCCATTCAGCTAGTGAGTACATATGAATGTTGTCATGCTTACAATGTCATCATTTACTAATAGGCTTTCATGTAGAACTCACCCCATGAATTAAGACCCTTGCCTTCACGCTGTATATATATTAATTATTCTGACTTCCCCTCTCACGTCAACATTATGCTTGTGTGTGTCAAGGATGGACGAACAAAAGTTGGAGACAGAATTGTGGGAAGTAGTGATGGACCTGTATCTTCAATAGACAAGGTGGACAAGGCGTGCTGTCAAAACCGCACAAAAACAACATCAAGGTCATTCTGATTAAATAATGTCATATACTGGCTGTCTTTTCTGTATGCAGGTGTCCAGTCGGATTTGCAATCATGGAGCCACTGTCAAACTGCCAGGAAGCCTTTCCAAGAACTCATCTCTGCCTCCTCCCACCTCCATAACATGCCCAACATCTCTCTCCCCACATTCTCCCATCAGTCTCTCTAACTCAGCCTCCCCCTCATCACAAATCCCTAATACAACACACTCCACAACTAAAATGCATTCCGATAATATTTTAAAGTCTTCACCTGTCTCTACTGAGCCACAAAGCTGCCCTATTGTACCCGGCAAAGAAACTGCAATAGAAATCCACAAAGGGAGCATTGGGCTTGGGCTGAGTATTGTTGGAGGATGTGACACTTTGCTGGTGAGTCTGTCTGCACATATTTTAATAGTAACAGACTATATTGCTTTGATTCTGAACAGAACGAAGTTGTGTTTTTGTCCACCAGGGGGCAGTGATAATCCATGAGGTGAATGATGGCGGTGCAGCACAAAGAGACGGAAGGCTGCAGGCTGGAGACCAGATATTAGAGGTAGATAAATAACATAAGGATCAACACATATCTAACTGGACTAACTAGCATGCATTTATTTATTATAGGTTATTACTGTTGAATTATAAAATCAATATAATTCACAGCTGAATCTTGCTGAAATGAAACCACATTATTTATTATTTTGAATGAAAAGATTTATAGATTTTTTTGTCTTTGATTAAAGAAGATATTATATGTGGTTTTTGGATTTTTAGATTTAAAGTGTAATTAAAACTATATTACTTAAACATGCATGATACAACCAAAAATACAACTTTGAGTAACCTAATGAAGACCGCATATTGTTATAACAGGGTTATAAGCTCATGAACATCGATTTAGAATAATATGTCCCTATATTAGTAAAATGAATTGATACTTAAAGGACACATTTTCTGCTAGAGTTTCATCATCAAAAACATACCTGAAGTTACATTCAGCTGCATTCCCGCTGTTTTGGGGAATGTTCATTAGAAAGTCCTCCCCCCTCCGACTGTCCAAAACACTTCCTGCTGAACTTCCTGCTTCTGGGACGTATTTTTAGATTTCATTTGAAAATCTTCCGCTCTTTTAAGTACTTAAATCATCGCCAGACTTGTTCTGAGCATTTCTACCGTCTAAACACGATAACAGCAACTGCTAACCTGCACCATAGTGTCTGTTCTAACTTCACTAGATTGTGTGAGCGCTAAGACACCATCTACTGGTTGTACTCAGTAAGTGTCATTTCACAGAGGCTGATCAATCCTGTAATTTAATTATTATTATTATTATTATTATTATTATTATTAATAATAATAATAATAATAATAATAATAATAATAATAATAATAATGAAGTTTTCAAAACTTGAGATGGCAAATTTAAGGTACTCAAGAGCATGTTTAAAGGCTATTAACAATATGAAAAATGCATAATATTTTTCTTTTAAAACAGACCTTCACAATACATTATAAATACTTTTATTACTAATTGTCCCTGCATGCCCATTTGCAGTTTACTAAAACTCACATTGGTGTCATCTTGTCTGATACAGGTGAATGGTATTGACCTGCGACAAGCCACTCACGACGAGGCCATCGGAGTTCTGCGTCTCACCACACAGAGAGTGTCTCTGTGTGTATTCAGACACCAGGAAGCCTACCGGGAGGAGGACCTGTGGGACGTCTTCAGTCTGGAGCTGCGGCCTCGGCCCGGAGAGGGACTAGGGTTTGCCATTGTGGGCAAAAGGTATGCACTTTTGTAACTTAAATATATGCGTAATTTTAAAGAAGGACAATACTGCACACCAAATATATACAATAGAAGCTTTGCGTTAGGAATTAAATATTTTTATGGCCAAAATACAATGAAGCAGGCCACATAGAGTTAATAAAAAGCCTTCATAAGGGCAGATTTTATTGCCATGTCTGTCCTTTATACAATGAAGTGTGACATTATGCAAAACAGGTTCACGGGTTATTTAATGCAGCATATTTTATAGCCATGGAAAAAGACACAGACTTTGACCTCTGTTTTTTTTCTTTTCTGACAGTAATGACACGGGCATCTTTGTGTCAGATATCATTAGAGGAGGAATAGCAGATTCGGATGGCAGGTTGTTGCTAGGTGACCAGATCCTGTCAATCAATGGGGAGGATGTTCGAGCAGCCTCCCAAGATCATACTGAGAAACTTCTACAGGTCTTTCAGTTATTTCACAGTATTTTATTTATTTACATACTGTATTTTGTTTTTTGCTGGACATTTTCTAATCACGTTCAATGTGCATTTTGATTTTAGAAATGCAGTGTCATAGTTCACTTGGAAGTGGCTCGCTTTAAAGCTGGTCTGCAGTACTCACAGCGAAGCCAGGTAAAGTATGCTGTGTTTCTGGGTGTGTGTGTGTGTGCGTGTGTGTATTTAGGATTTCCCTGTAGTAAATATAGGGAGTATTGTCCCTCTCTCCTATTACACTGAATAGAGATTGTAGCTGATTTTATTTTATTATGCATGTTTTAACAGTAGTACTTTGTGAACCTAGGAGTACTTTAAGTTATGTTTTATCCAGAGCGAAGACTCTGATTGTTCAACCCTGACACCGACCAGTGGATGTGATGCATCTTTTGGCCACCAGGCGGAGACAGAAAACAAAACAGGGAGCTACAGTGAGTATGCTTTTTAATAGGTTGTCCTATTAAATACATCCATATCTGATTACACTTACACTTATGCTTCGGCAGACATACGAAGAGTTACAATACACAAGGTAAGAAAATATATTTATACAAGTTTGTCATTGGATGAATCAGGGTTATTGTCTAGAGGTGTAGATGCTATTTTGTGCCATTGCAGGGTCCCTATGACTCTCTGGGCATATATGTGGCTGGAGGAGTAGGAAGTCCCCATGGCAACGTGCCCCTTTTTATTGCTACAATGGATACTGATGGTTTGGCTGCCAAAACACAGCAATTACAGGTGAGAAGTGCCAATAGATTTGATTATTGTTCTCTTGATGCGGTAATAATTGATCCATAGCATGGTATGTTGTGACAATAACATTTAGGTAACATAGGATCTTTTATTATTGTTATTTTTTGTTGTATAATTATTAGAAATTAATGTAATTTTAATTCCTTATTTAGACAGGCGATAGGATTGTCAGTATTAATGATGTGTCCACAAAGGGAATGACTCACGTCCACGCTGGGGCCCTGCTAAAAACGACCACTGGAAGTGTCACTCTGGAGGTAAAAGTGACAGCACACTGTTCATTACTGTCTGAAAACAGCAGCAGAGTCATGCATCACATTGAGCCTCTCTCAGTCATGTCTGCACTGACACAATGGCATAGATATTATTGACATGAGAAAAGAAACAATTGGTGCAATGGCTTATTGTTCATAGAGGCGGAAATCAGATGGCTCTTTTCAATTCATTCATCTCCAATCTTTTGAAATAAGCCAAGCACTATCATTAAATGATAATTAGGCTTATGGCACTGATTGTACAGTATATGGCATCTAATTTAAGACTATCAGTCTTTTTTGCATTCACTATGGACTGTGTATGGATTATATACATTATAACAATATTGTGTAACTAATCTACAGTCTATCTTAACATTGCACGCCCTAAAGTTGAAACTATAAAAACATAAAGATATAGTCCAGATCAAAAGTTTAAGACCAGTTGAATAAATGGCAAAAGTCACATTTTGCATGGTTGGATCTTAACAAGGCTAACAAGGTTCCAATAGAGCTTCAATAAGCACCAAGAAATATGAGTGAGACCAAAAAAAAAAAGTTTGAGTAAACATTTTATTGAAAACAACAATAGATCGGGACTGTAACCGTACAGCTAATGTTACTCACTGACACAGATTAATAAAACATGTGAATGTTTTTAGGTGGCATCATGCGTGAGTGAGTGCACCACATGGGAGTCCAGTGAAAGCCCTTCAGCTTCATTAGAACAACCTGGCAGCTTGCCATGCCGCAGCAACAATCTATGGTAAAGTTAGATTACTTAAACTATGTAAATAATCACTACTGCTATTAATAATTGTTGAGTTGGTCTGAACAGTGCATTTTAATGAACACACTGAATTTTGGGCTAATTTAATTTCATTCAAAGTCCTACAAATACACTTTCATTAATAGCAGTACACATGGACACTGAGGGGAAGGTGGGTTAAGTTCCTTGCTCAAGGGCACAACAACAGGATGCACCTGATCTAAGCAGAAAATGCTATCTGTTACTTTGACTTTTACATCTTACTGTTATAATTGGATTCTAACAACTACTTTTTACTTCTGTTGCTATAAGGTTAAAATAGCATAAATACGGTTTGCTCATGCACCTATAATTCTATTCATTTGATTTTCAATTACAGTAAAATTTAGGTAATTTAAAAAACCACCAACTGTATTAAATTTCACACAGTCTATGTTTTCTTTATGTCCCATAGTGCTCGCAAGTACAAGACTATCAGCCTGGAGAGAGGCTCTTCTGGTCTGGGCTTCAGCATAGTGGGGGGGTTTGGAAGCCCTCATGGAGATTTGCCTATCTATGTGAAAACTGTCTTTAACAAGGTGAGAGAGAAACCTCCAGGAACAAGCCTTTCATGAGAATTTTACCTCAGAAATCTCTTAAAAATCTATAATGTGCTATGTCACAACTGACACTACTTGTTACAATAAAAAAAAAAAAAACAATCTCATCAGTTTGGACTATAGTTTCCATTACGTTTCAGATACCTTTATGTTATCTTGACTTTTTTTTTTAGGGTGCAGCCATAGAAGATGGCCAGCTAAAACGTGGAGATCAAATTATTGCTGTGAATGGACATTGTCTTGAAGGAGTCACTCATGCTGAAGCTGTAGAAATCCTTAAGAAGACCAAGGGAACTGTGGTCCTCACTGTACTGTCCTAGGGCAAAATAAAGGGAACAAAATCAGAAGGTAGGCTGAACGAAAACAGCCATGCAAGCTCTTATGGAACCAGTATCATTGTAAATTAATATTTTACGTGGACAATTGTATGTGCATGAAAACAGCTAAAGCAAGCTATATTCTGTCATGCTGATTTAAAGTGCGTTCACACAAAATTGGGACTGAACCAGGAATAAACGCTAAACTGAACCTGGACTAGAACAGGGTCTTGAACAGGACCAAACCAAGGTCAGATCAGGAAGAAAATGGGCTCAGTTTAGAACCAAATATCAACAAATGTGAACGCACTCTTATAGGTGGATATGGTGACACTATCCATATCAAACCACCAATGCAGTATAGTTAAGCTTAAATTATTTAAATTGAATATCACCTTCTTAGACTTGCTTTCATAATGATCTATGATGATAGTAAGAGATCGTACTAAGTTTGTCAAAAGACCTGAACCATGCCAAGTGCTTCTGCCAATACATTTTTATATGGCTTTACTATAATAATTTATTTATAATTTATTTTAATGATTTGTGTTCATGGATTGTTTTACAGGTGCGCATAATTGACAGAAGTAAAAGTGTGTTGACTCTTGTGTAATATACCGTATTCAGTTTAGAAATAGCGTTAACAATAGCCATCAGAAATAAAGTTATTTGCTTTTATCTACAAATGCTAGCGAGTGGCTTATACGTAACTCAAAGTTTGGTTAAGCTTATTATTTATGTATTGCTCTTTTCATAATCTTTCTGTCTCATCATGTTTTTAGCCATATTGTTTCTGTGTTATGTACAGTCTTAATGTGAAGTCGCTTACCTGTGCTGTTTTATAAATGTAATGTTTTCTCATTCTTTTTCAACTGTCCGTGAACAACAAAACTGATTGTAATAATGTTAAGTTCCAATAAACGGTTGTTCTTGTCGACTATAAATGTATTGGCTTATTTTGAAGACTTTCTGTGCCAAACCAACAAAGCGTGTGTTGTGGGAGTCTTTTTCTACATTGTTAAAAAATTTACAGAGTTTTACAAATTGACAAATAAAAGAATTACATGGGGTAGAGGTTTTCTACCTGCTTCCACGTGGAACAAAATTGACTTTAATTAAGATAGTTAGCAAAGGCAAACAATACAATTGCACATAAATGTCTCATTTAGAAAACAGGAGTTATCTGGGGAGATTCTGCTCGATGGCTCTGCATTAATCAAAGCCATCTGTTCACATTGTGGGCTTTATTGAAGTCCAGGCAACAGCGTCTGCTTTATCCTTCCCCAGATGAACCTCTTCCAATCTCAAAAGCTGGCACAAGGAGGATTTTAAGATACATGCTGTAAGTTGTTAAAATGACACATAAAGTAACCAAGAATGAAACAATGTACATATTTTTACATTATCTAGCTGAATATTTTAAAAGTAAGCATATACAAAGAGGTGATCTAGCTCTTTGAAATAAGACAAGCAGCCAAGTGCTTGTTCTTTCCTCTCATATTTGTTCAGTTAGTGTACCCTGTCTGAACACAAAGCACAGCCAAATAGCTGTAAATAGAATTCTCCTTCTCCCAGATATCCCCATGAGCCACAAGATGTGTTGCAGAATGTTAGTATTTTGGGCAATTGCTGACTCTGGTATTTCTTTGAGTTGAATTAAGCTATGCACAACAGTAACTCCAGGCAGTACACGGTATTACGAATAGATTTCAGGCTCAAGTCAATGTTTCCATAGAGAGAGTTTGTAAAACATATATTTTGAATAATATTTTATATAAAATAGTCAAGAATAGTGGTGGTAATGTCTTAAAATGTTTTTTTAAAACAAAAAACAAAAAAACTGGCGCAGTAACGGGCTGTCACCACACTGGGGCAGTGTCTGTGTTCCAATAAACCACAGTAAAGTCGCCATGGCGCCTTAAGCCCTCCAAGTTATTTGAAAACATCAATTAGAGATACCTTTTGCCTTAAAATTGTGTTTCTGGATTAAAGTGATAAGTGACTGGTAAGTCATTATTGTTTGGGCTTGTGTAAATTACTGAAAAATGGCCAATACTACATGTAGCAATGCTAAAGTAACAGGACTTTTCATGTTTGCTAAATTATTAGCATCTCTGCAACTGAAGAAACCCCCACCACAGTTTTGTTTGATATTTGCAAAGCTATACATATTTACTGTGTGTTATAAGTGATCCAATATGCATTTCTGACTTAGCTAACAGACTTCTCTGAGGTCTGATACATCCTATCTATTGTGAAGAAAACCAGTTAAATGCAAGCTGCAGTAGCTGACTGCCAAAAATAACAGTTTTCTGCTTTATATATGACACAGATGGCCTGACCTCTTGGTTGCAATTGGATTCTTTTGCAGTACTTGTCAGACAAACACTCTTCCACTACTAACTCCCCAATTTACTGTCAACAAAATGTCACCCTCTCAGTCAACTCTGGGTTCAAAACAAGTTCAGCTTTATTAGAAGAAGTTTTAGGGGGAGTACAAAAACAAAAGTTAAGCATTTAAATGTAATGGCCTTTTTTTTTAGACAACTGATTGTGATTTGTCCAGTCTCCTGTCATCCTCAGAGTAACGACGGAAAGTCTCTCCCAGAAGAGGTTGCAGGCCCTCAACTGATCTGTAGGTCCGAGCACGTACAGCACAAGCGATGACACCTCCCACCACCGCCAGCACCAGCACCGCCGCAACAATGGCTATGGTGATGATCTCAGACACTGTGAACTCACGCACTGCACAGATGAGAGGGGAAAAGTCAGCCATGCTTGTCAAAGGTTAGTTGGTGGATGTTAAAACATAAAGCATGTCTTGGCACTGACCAGGCCATTCTACTTCATAGGAGTAGCCCAGGTTTTCCGGAGCAGCCACAAACATCTCAGCGTTGGTCACAGGAGGCCAGAAGGGAACCATGTTGAATTGACGATTGTGACCAATGGGAGCATTTTCTTCCGGGTAAACAATCTCACCTGCACACACAATCTTCTTTCATTACAATTTGAAACTTTCACAAAGCACAAAAGACTGTGTAGCTGTATAATCACGCAAATGGCAGTACCACACAGTCTAACACGGCGGGCCTATACAACTGTATTGTAAATGAAAACGTATGTACCGGGTTGGTTTCTGCGGAGCCACTCATCAAAGATTGCATCAGTGAAGGTGTGCAGCAGGACAAAGATGGGGTCGTTGGGTGAGAGGTGTGTCTGCCCCCCTGTACCGTTCAAAAAGAGGTGGGCCAGGTTGTGGAGGCTCCGAACAACAGGGTCATATGTTCCCTGAGGAGCACTGTAGCCTAGAAAACAACAACATAATCGACAAAAGACATCACATGAAAGAAGTAGATTTCCAAAATTAGCAATAACAAATGTTGTGTTGGAACAAACCATATGTGAGTGTGGGTGGAGTATGGAGCGTGACTGTAGTTTCTGGCTTTGTGATTCTTCAGTGAGTCATTTGAAAAGTATTATTTCATCCATTTTACTTGTCTGTACTTTGCATAGAGCTACCTTCAATGGTGTTCCTGAAGCTTTCAGACGAGGTGGAGTAGTAAGGAGGAGTATCAAAAGTGTTCAGCTGTAGACAGTCCAAAACATCCTTGGGCTCTGGCAGTCTCTGGACCATCGGGCGAGCCACATTCCCTGCTGGATTCCTCCTGATGGGACTGGTCTCAGTATCTGTATTTTAATAGCAACAATAATGGTGGGTTTATATTAAAATATTATTAGCACAGTTGTTACATATCATTTATGTTGTTACATGTCATAGACCAGTGTAAATTCACTTTTTGACCAAACATACTGTAGTAGGTTAAGCGAAATATTCTAAGGTACTATAAACTACAGTGTAAAGAACTAATACGTTCAAAGGTGACCATAGAGACATGTGTCTAAAAGTATTTATTGTTTTTGTTTGTTTTATTTCAAGTGTCTTTTCCAGAATCTCAATGGACAGGAGGGAGCTGCACCCAACCTTCTGGGTTGTAAGTGGCCTGTCGTTTCTCCACAAACCGTTCCATTATATCCGGTATATGTAATAGAAAAGGTTTCAAAGGTAGTCATCTGGACAATGTGAAATCATCATGTTTCGGCTTACCAATACTTTCAAATTGATAGTGGCTTCCGGTTTTCTGCTGAAACATCTCAATTTCAAAAGATAACTACCTTTGATAGCGTTTCTATCATGGCCCACTGCTGGACAAATGAGGGATTACGACGAGTATATGTAATGGCATAATATTTGAATTTCCGTAAAAGAACAGTGAATATACCATTAAAGTTTTTTGTTTTGCCTGAACTTTTTGCTTAGTAGGCCACCAAGTTCGTATGTAGGCCAGAGGTCCCCGCAGAATATTAGGCTGTTTAGAAATCTTGTATTATTTATCCACCCTCTAATTCCATGGCAGACTAGACTAGCTTGATCAGTCTTAAACATGACAGCGTGGCACTTTTCTTTGTTAATTATTCAATACTAGTCAACAGTCGTGAGTAGGAGCACTGTGACTCTGCTCTATTGTGCCTTCCCCTTTTCTCCCAGTACATATGCACTCACATGAGCACAAAAACAAGAGAGCTACATAACCAAGTTGCCTGCCTGTTTGAAGATTATTCCCCCAGATCAAAGAAACTGTCTTCATCCAGCACAAATGAGGCTCCCGCTCCCTCCCCTTCACCCATTTAAGGAGATGATGCTTGTTGATGCAGGACATACCAAACCTGCCTTGAATCTCTTTGGGGATTAATGAGACGGATCACTCACAAGATACTGCTCACATGAACCAAATTCTTGACTTTTTTTTTCTGTAGAAGAAATTATCCAAAAAGAGCTCCCACCGCTAACAGAATGAGCGGATTGACATGACTATTTATTGCAACTGGTACGGGTTGGAAAAATGGGGTAAAGGTAACAAAGCGGGTTTTAATCTGGAGTGGAATGAAATCTGATCCTTGTTAAAACCATTGCCTACAGCTAAAACCTGATATATGATTATAAACCATCTGGCATCTTGTTCTATTGTTTAACAGTCTGAAGATGCTGCGGCCTTTGTTGAATTGATGCTGCAAGTTGGAAGTCATTTCAGAACTTCTACTACACAATACGCTGTATGTCACTGTGTTGAATTGCAGGGTTTCAGATGACATCACAGCATTCTATTGACCGATGATATTTAAATCAAATGGGGGCAGCTACATTTAATATTGTTAAAATGCCTATTTCTGTTGTAATATAGCAAGTTCTTGGGTTTCATTACTAATAGAATTTATCAAGTTTAACTTTTGTGAATTCACCTTTTGGATATTTCATGGCAAGATGCAATGTAATCATGTAAAATCGGGCTTTCGCACCCCATCTGGGAATATGGCATCATTCTGGAACTTGAAAACGATCAGTTGTATGTTGCTGGGTTTCAGATGACATCACAATATTCTATCGGTTAATACTATTCAATACAAATGGGGGGCAGCTAAAATGAATGTTGTTAAAATGCTTTTGTTGTAATACAGCAAGTTCTTGGGTCTAGTCACCAATAGAAATCATCAGGTTCAAATTTCGTGAATTTACATTTTGAAAATGTCATGCCAATTTAATAATTTTCCACCCTTTTGAGGGTCATCACATTCTAGAATCTGAAAGCCACCAATATTACAGATGGGTGGCAGCTAAAATTATTTTTTTCTATTAATTAGTTCTAGAGATAAGTCACTAATAGACATTATCAGGTTCAACTTTTGTGAATTCATCTTTTGGTCATTTTAGTACAAGTACAATGTAATCAGTAGGAAATTGTGTCTCTTGCCCCCCATCGTCACATTCTAGAATCTATAGTAATAAGTATTATAGTTTTTTGGGTTTTTTTTCCCTAGAGACAGAAGTATAGTCAAATATGGTAGTCAGGAGTAAAACTGTTAAAACACAATTGTCTCATATTATATTTTTTTGTATGGCTAAGACCTACATTTAACTGCAAACAAACAGTAGAAATGTCAGGCCATTCTGACTGCAGCACAACAGCTGTGAGACTTTATTTATAGCAGCTTACGTTCTACATGCACTCTTTATGAGCTCTTTGCCCTCTTTTCTGATGCAGCTGAGACAAAGTTGAACATCAGCAGCCATCTCCTTTTCTCTCTTACATTGTGTCTTTCTGTCCTTACTGTTGCAGATGGTGCCTTGTGTGTCATAATCGTCCACGCTCTCACAGATGACCCTCCATTGGGAGAAGACGGAGTTGGGGCTGATGCCGTTTACTTCGAAGCTGCTTCGGCTTCCCATCAAGTCATCAGTACAAATGTCACAGTTGCTGCCCCCGATGGCAAAGTTCCAGTATGGCAGGGCAAAGGTGGGTTCCCCTAGCATGTCCTGAAATGGAAATATAAAGGTTAAATTCCTTCTTCATAGCATTGTGCAAATATGTACAGAGAAAGGTGCATGAGTGTAGCCTGGCACTGGTCTGGGTCTGGTAGTATTTTATTTATATTCAATTCAATATCTGGGATGGAAAATTAGCCAGGTGATACATGCCACAATGTTAAGTAGTTAGAAATTTCTCTCTGTAACATTCTAAACAAAGAAACTTCAAATTATACTAAAACATGATAGAACATGGTAGCTGTTAATGCCCCACAACCAGTATTCTTCCAAACTAAACATATAGTAATATAATTATATACATATAATACTTAATTATAAAGTATATAATTTGGGGAGTGTAAACGCTCTTTTGCCAAATTCTCATTAAAAATATTTTTTATTGCAAAAACGTGTTGTATTTAAAAATTTAAAAAATTTGTCAGACCTCTTTAACACTGTAATATGGAATTGTACAAATGTGTTTCTCCAAATCTACTTACTTCTCCTCTATATTGCCTCAATATCCCACCACTTATTTCACACTTTGCCTCTTGTGTCTATATATAAGCAGTGTCCTCTCACACACCTGCATGTCTCTCTCCAGTTGCATCAGATGAAAGCGGTGCCATGTGACAAAGCCGGGGCCCTCATGGGAGAAGTCGACACCCCCGAAGCTGGCTTGGCCTGCCCCGAGGTATGTCTTGCTTACAGAGTAGTAATGGGTCCATACAAAGTAATTATAGATGGTGATGTTTTCAAATTGGGGGGTGTTTCCATCGGGTCCAAACACGTCTTGATATCTAATGATGCACATAAACACACATTTATGTAAACAGGGATTTAGTTCATAGCACTGTATTGGTTTATATGTTCTAGTATCTTTCATGTTGGTCCCAAGTGTTGAAGTAAATACATATGTAAATTATGAAGCAGACAACGTGCAATGGCAGTACCAGATTTTGCACAAATCCACCTTGCCATTATAAATATATATACTTTTTTTTATATTTTCACAGTTAATCAGAAGATTTTATTACATGTATATTTCTCTACCTTCTTGTACAAATGACAAGGTCAGGATGAACGGTCCTCTTAGCCTGATCCAAAGCATTCACAAAAGCTTGTTTCTCAGCTGCACTCATCTGCATTATATTTCTTCTCACTGGGGATTGAAGGACAATGAGATTAAAATTCATCTGGCCTTTTTTTCACCAGTTTTATGGTGGCTGTTGTTTGTTCACATGAGCCAGGCCCAGCAAGAGACCGAGAGCGTTAAAGAGATGAGATAAACACTATTAAAGCGATTTGTTGATGAGTGAGGTACCTTACCCACAGAGACTCTCTGATCACAGTTGGGTCCAGTCAACCCGTGCCGACAGCGCCCGCAGTTGTAGCCGCTGAAGTTGCCATTGCATTGGCAGGTGCGATTGAAGAATCTCAGCGGCCACCTCTCCCTGTCATCTCGTCCAGAGTAAGGGTACTGAGGTCCATGGCGCCTGCTGTCAGCTGCTATGGACACGCACTGCCCCCTGCCTGTGCTGGAGCCACACTCATCCCCCACCAGCCCACTGGGTGAGGGGCAGCACTGACCGCTCCTCAGCCCCTCCGGAGTTACACACTCCCGGGGGAACTGCGCCAACACTAAAGTGGCACACAGGGTTAGCACCAAGGCACCTGCTCTCCACATGCTGTCACAGAGCACAGGGGAAAAAAGAATTTCAAGCTTTTCTAGAGTAATGAGGCAGCAATGGAATATAGGTTAACGTGGAGACAAAAAAATACAAAGAGAATTGCAAGTGTAAAGGAAAGTAAGTCGCTTTGATTCATGTTAAAGCTGATTGTCTTAGCATCACTCCGGAAGTTTGCTCTTTCCCCTCCAGGCAGCAGCAGTCGTTATTCATAATTCACACAGCCATTAGCTTTCAACTCATACAAGTGCAGAGATGCCTTAAACATTAGAGGGAAAGATGATATGCTTCAGCTAGGATTTGCAGTGGGATTTTCTTGTCCTTTGAACGCATAATTGACTGAAAAAGTGACTAATATAACGTCTGATGCAATTATTGTTGAAAGACAAGAAAGAAAACCATTAGAGAAAAGTACAATAATTTCTTGTGAATGAAAATTGCCAACAGGTTTACTTCAGGTAAAGTGATAAAAAAGGAAATTAGATTTCTTTTATTTTGAGTGCCCCTACCTCTGACAGTGCATGCTGCTCCTCCTCTTCCCGATCTTTAGCCCCCCAAGAGTTAGCCCATTGCGCTCTCCTGGCTTAAATAGCTTCTGAGCGCATGACCAGACCTTGCTGGAGCTTGTATAACCACACACATCACTATGCACACTGTACTCAACAATGCACTGGAGGCTCCAAAGTTCTTTCTTAAAACTCATTGAATATCCTCGTGATTGTACTCTCAGTTGTACGAGAATCCATATAAATCCTACCGTACATCACAAAACTGTATGACAGTGGTAATTTAATCAGAAATCCAATTTCGAATTCACAGATTGTAAAATCATCCATCTAACCATTTTCTCCCTCTTTTCCCGGGTCATAAGGGTCGCGGGGGTCTAAGCCGGCAGTCCAGACTTTGTCTCCACTCACACTTCCTCCATCTCCTCCAGGGGGACCCCGATGTGGTCCCAGGCCAACCGAGAGACACAGTCCCTCCAGTGTGTCCAGGGTCTTCCTCGGGGGCCTCCACCTGGTGGAACATGCTCAAAACACCTCCCCAAGGAGGCGTCCAGGAGGCATCAGGAACAGGTGCCCGAGCCACCTCAGCTGCTCCTCCCTGTCGAGGAGCTGTGGCTCTAGTCTGAGCTCCTCTCATGTGACTGAGCTCCCTCATCCTATCTTTAAGGGAGCACCCAGTCACCCATAGGTTTTATGCCAATATGTAACTATTAAAGAAATGACAGAGAACAAAACTTTTTATTTCATTATTGGCAAATGGCGACAGTCAAAAGAGTTTTTATGAATTCTCCATGCTACCATTTTAAATACTATTCCTGAATGAAATTACACATTTTTTTCCATTCATACAATGACCTCTGTTAATACAGTTTCACTCACACACCTATATACAACAAACATAATAAACAACAATTGGGATGGAACATAGTCTAACATTAACAGTACAAAGAATGTGTATTATTTTGCAATTGACACAGTTGTATAATTCAATTGTTAAATTACACTTTGGTACAGGACTGAACAGTGGCATTTTTGCACTGGATTTGGGTCAGGCCTTTAGAGTGCTGAAGTCCTGCGGTCTGGTGAGGGCTCTGGTTCGCCTGTGTTGTTGGGCCTGTCCTCTGCAGAGTTGGGCAACAGCTCTGACATGGGTATCACCTGTTCCAGTTCCTGTTCTTCTTTGTTCGGTAGCAGCGTTGAAGCCACTTTGGACGGGTCTAAAATTCTGGTCCTGTAAGAGGAAGTATTTTACATGGTCAGTGGCTTAGCGTGTTAGAGTTATAGCCATATGCGAATTCACAAAGACATAATATTAATAACATGAATGAATAATAAAAAAATACTACATTGCACTATACTACAAATGCACTAATGCAATGTTTTCTATGCTAAACATTGTACAAAAACCTTTGTTTACTTCTAACGTCCTACAGCAGATGTTTAAAGCGGATCGTGTTTGAGTTTATGACGACCTAGGATATAAATAGGTTCTTTGGCGTTATTGACAAATTGCAGGTAACGATGCACTGTGCACACTGTTTTATAAAAAGTGTTGTTTGTTGTGTGATGAGCCTTAAGGGCTCACAGCCATCTTAAGTAAACTCCAGATGTTTAATGTCACTTTGGCGCCATATTGTGTGAGGAAATCTGTTGTATCACATAAAGCTAAAAGGTTTCACCAATCCTTTTCCAAAGGCGATGCAATAAAAATGTCAAAATGTTGAATGTACAATTTTATAGTTGCATTTAACATATTCTAGTATCCGTGTATTTGCATACTCTATTCTTATGTTCTAGGAAGTATTTTGGGCTTCTGCTTTACACATTTTCCATGACACCTATACATTACTTGAACATGGAAGTGTACTTTGTGCTCCATGTTTCTTAAATGACTCTCTCAAAGACTGAAGATGGAATCTGATTGTTGTATTTGTTGGTTTGCTATTTCCTTCTCCATGGACTTGATTATCAATGTTTCCCAAAGTCTCTTAACAAGGACACATTTCCTCGGCTGTTAAATAATTCAGTGTTGCTTTGTGATCGTCTGCCAGTCGTGCATTTTATTTCATGTGTATCTCCTTAACAGCAGACATTTATGTTGACACATTTTTCTTTTTTCATCTGTCAGGCACACTGTCAGCTGTCCTTACACCGCCGTCTGTAGCTTACTATTGATCCATGGTGGTGGGTGTGATTAGGAGACATAGCAGTCTTACACCCGCTAATGCCTGGGTTCACGGGACTCTCGCTCTCATGTGACACACTGAGCACACGGCTTACAGAACAGCCGAGAGGGAATCAGCTGAGAAGCACACAACTGGTGCCTACTGTTAAAATACCAGTTTTCAGGTCAGCGCACCACACTTGCCCGGGAACTGTGTGTCTGGCATGTCTGATGTTGCTCACAAGTAGACTGCAACTGTGGAAAGCACTTGAGTAGAGGCAGAAAATCAGGCTAACAGAGAGAATGTGGAGGTTCAACAAAGGAAATGAGCAGATTGGCACACCAGCTACTCAGAGGCCGTGTGGTTTAGGGATAAGAAGAAAGTGGAGTGGATTGTAAGACTGCTCCTGTTATTAATACCAATTTATTTTAAAACAATAATGCCATTCTGAAATCTATTCATCTTGGTATTACTATTCAGTAAAACTTTTTTGGGGGAACCTTTTTTGTTGTTTTTGTTACTTTTTCAATTGATCAAATTTTAATAGAGTTAGAGTTAACAGTTAATGATCAGTCTTTTTAATTGCGAGTTTCAAAGCCAATCCTCTTTCAGTAGAAGCTACCAGTTTGGAGCAGAGTTCAGACTTTGGGGCAAGATATTTGATTATTTTTCGTGTTACATTTCAAAGATTAAAAGTGTGTCTTGTTGGTCAGATTATCATATATTGCAATCCATCAGATATGAGGACCATCAAATTACACACAAAAGAGCAAATCACTTCATGCTCGATTCTGTGAAAGATTTTTTATTTCTCAGTTCTACTGCGGCTTCTTTTAAGACAATTTATGTTCTAATTTTGCACATTCTAGTACATAATCTGAATAAATAATATGAGACAACTGACAACAACATCCATGTAAACGTTGCTGTGTTTTTTGTGTTAAAACGTACTGTTGAGTGTCCCCATTGCCGGCTGGTAGTGTGTCATCATTGTAGTCCCCTCCCGTTGCAGCTTCCGGCTCCACACTGCCCTCTTCACACGCTCGCTGTTGACTAGAGTTGCAGAAAATACAGTTCAACAATTTACTTTAAACTGGGGTCTGCAAAACTTGCAGAAATATTAGCTGCAGCTTGGTTAACATGGGGAGCAATGGTACCAACACCGCTCCCATCTGTGGCTACAGTGCAGATGCTTTTACAGATGGCTTATATGAGCAATTGGCAAAATAAACATACAGATTCAGTGATCGTATATTGCTTTACTTTGGTAAAATATTAAGCACCAGGACTTGATAATATAGTTGTGTATTGTGTAAATTTAGAGCAACATCCAGCAAGCAATAAAAGTGTTAGCAGAATTTGAAAAGGCACATTTGGATTGTACTTCAGAGTGAAAAATTGTGGACACAGAGAATTTTTTAGCAAGTGCTCCTACTGAGTAAATCAATAGAAATCTCCTCTGTGGGTTATTGACTGTTACCGACCTGCTCATGTTCCGATTTCTCAGGATATAGCCAATGATGACAATTGTCTCCAAAACCAGGAGGACTGCAGCACAAATAGCCCCAATCTTCCAGGCTTCAAGGCCCAGCTCACTTGTTTCTGAAGATATATTTATATATGTTGGAAAAAAATCACATGGACAAATAGGACATACAGATTTCAACATAGATAACTCAAGATGTTGGGATTTCAGACTGTTTTCAGAAGACCTCTACATGTTTTATATTTAAAGCCCCGTATTGTGGGGCTGTTCGTCTATTGGTGTAAATTGTGATCCTCATATTGTCTTAAATTGTAACATATAATGTGGGCTGAACATTTTAACTGACATTTTTTATGATTTGATCACTTTACTTTAATTACCCATTTCGCTTGTCAGTCCATTTTTAGCTGATATAGCAGATAGATCATCATTATTTTTACCTCCATTTTTAGTCGTATCCTCCACAAGCTCATTGGCTTCACCCATCTGTTCTCCTTCTAGCTTAGGTGGTAAGATCAGTACATTCTTCACTGCACTGTCCGGTGCGGGCTTGGCCTGTGTCTGGTCATTTGAAGGAGATAGGATCTCGTTGCCATGGTTTGCCCTTTCATCTCCAGAGGTTCTTGCGTCCACCTCTGCGCCACTTTGTGCAGGACTTGGCGGGGGGCTCTCAGGGAGTTGCTCTGGGCTCTGCTGGACAAGGTCTTCTTCCTGGACACCAGCAGCACCATCTTGGGACTCTCCATCAGACACCTGATGTACCTCTACAAGAATGTTTAGGTATGTGACACACACATGAAAATGAAGGCAAGAGGCCAAGCTTTAATGTTTCTTGAGTGGGCTTATGGAATGTAGAACAGGGTATACATGCCTGTACGCGGGTCAAACATAAAACATTATTTCAATCTCCAAAGGAGGATTTTTATCCTCCTCTTGCCGGATATAATATTATTATTGAATTGGACAATCAAATGCACATTTTGAACATTTATATTGAAAAATATTTTGCGATGATCCTTCCTTTCATTTAAAACTATTCAAGCTTATCCAAAACCCTCGGTTGATGCGGTTAAATGTTTAAAGACAAATACAAGGGATTTGTGGCACTCGAACTAAGTAAGCTTAGCATATTTCACATTTGGATTTATTTCAAAGTACCCTGAGTGGTATTGCTATGGCAGCCATAAAAAGTCCACAAAACTATCAATAACTGCAACTATTAAACAAACAAACAAACACATCTGTATCTTTTAGCATTTCTTTTTAGCATTTTTTTTTTTGTCTTTGCCACCACATGTAGGTGTTCACATTATTTCTTAGATTGACACAAGCAGTGCAGTGGTAAGTAGTTAGATTATTTATATTTAGTAGTTAGAGATATTTATATTCACCTTGATTGTTGTCTTTACTGTTAGTTGCTGCCTCTGAAGCTGACTCCTCTTCTCCTGCTTCCAATCCTTCAGCCACTTTGGGTACTATTGATCCTGCTTCAATCACTGTCTCTCCATCACCCATCTCTTCCGCCTCGACACTTACCTGCTCTGTGTCCTGCACTATTAAATTGCCTTCTACAGCCCCTGTGTGCATCTCATTTTCCAGGAGTCTATTAGTGTCCAAGGCCTGCTCTAGTGCTTCTCCTGCGATGTTTTGGTCAATATCAATGACAACATCTGCTTTTTCTATCTCAGATTTCTGCTCCACGTCTGCTAGATCTGGGCTAAGATCTGTGACAACCTCTTGAACTGGCTCTACACCTACAACCATCTCTGCAGCAGATTCGTTATCTACTGGTACGTCGCTAGTTTGTTCTATATTGTCAGCTATATCTGCAACCTCTTCCGTTGCTTCTCGCTCATTTGAATCTACTATGAGGATTTCACTGTTACCTTTTTCTTCAACTGCACCTTCATCTTCAAGTGCATTGACTACCTCCTGCTCCAAACCTGTGTCTTCCACTACTTGTCCTTTCTCTGCCTGTCCAGTCTGAGCCTCTTCTCCTATCGCTGCCCCCTCAACCGTCACCACCGCAGGGTCCTCCACCTTTGGCTCCGATGCACTCTCTGCCGCTCCCAGGGCAGCTTCCACCACCCGCTCAAGCAGCTCCTTCAGCACCTCCTCTGCCCCCTGGCCCTCCTTCTCCGAGGCCTCCTGCACGGCCTTCTGCACCTCCTGAAGACTCGGTCGGGCCACCGCAGGGACCACCTCAGCCCCGGCCGGCTCCTGCTCCTGGTATAAGGCCTGAGATTCGTCATGGAGGCTGACGGCACTGGATTGGATGGGGGATGTTAAATCTAGAACAGCAGATAGAGGTATGTGATGACTCCAGTCCCAAATATACACAAAGTGAATTATTATTATTTATTTTTTTTACTACGTAGATAGACAGACTCATAAATTAAGAAAATATGCACATACAAAAAATCGAATGACCTACTTCATAATCCACACAAGTATTTTTATGTCATATTTTAAATTGAAAGATTATGCTTGTGTTTTTTCCTGATGAAGTAAGAAGAAAGTAAAATCTGATTTTCACTTAGATACTGCTACTGACTGCTGCTGTTGTGTCCTTGGGCAAGAAAGTGAAGTCATGGCTACTTAATCCTCAGAGAGAGGAGAACACGGCAGTGATGGATTAATACACAGTTAATTTAAAAAGATGCAATGCGTGTTTTGGAGTGCAGTAAACTCTTGACCATAAATTAAAAGTTTCTCAATCATGTACAATGTAAAAATAAAGCCACAGTAAGCAAAGCCATACCTTCAGATGTGCAGTGCTGTATCAAGAAGGCTATTATAAAACCTTTCAAAATGCTGTAGTCCATTTTGGCATTCAAAGCATAAGTATCATCCACAAGTCTGTCTGAAACCCTTGTGTCCAACTCCAAGTGTGTATTGACCAGCGAGTGTTTAGGCTACAGACAGCAGGACAGTAAATTGGACAGAGGTCGTGATGTTAACAGGTGACGCTGACATGAGGGAGGGTGGAAAAGGAGCAGCGCCATGTTACATTTTGACCGTGTTGTGGTGCTACCTGCAGAATGGGAGATCGGAGATGGGAGTGCAAAGTTACACTTCACTGTAAAATGCTTTTGCAACCTGTGCTTGGAGTGTGGTGGAGCGCTGGCGACATGTCACACACACGGTGAACTCCTGCCTGAGCAATTATAGGTGGCCTGTGAGTTTGGAACATGAGCGATCCTGCCAATTGACTTTTACATGGAGGAAAAATCAAAAATGGATTTATGTAGTAGATATTTATTTAAATACGTATTCAATTGTATCACTCAATGTTTTTTGTTTTTTTTTCTTCTTTCTTGTTAAATAAAACTTGCAGTGAACATGCATAGTATGTACAGTACATTTTCTTGATTATTTTTGTTTTTAGAAAAGTTGTATATCACTCAGAGTCTTATTTTTCAAAGAAAATAATTCAAATAATCACAACTAAGTACAGGGGTAGGTGAAAATACTTAAGCCTCAGTTACAAGACAATAAAGGATTATTCAAACATGCATACATTGATCAAAATACAAGTAAACTAATGACGAGGAAACTGTCGAAAGTTCAAAAACATTGATTTTGCATTATATGTTCCCTTTGTTTCTGGCCAGCCACCTGCTTCAACATGTTACTGCTTTGTCTGTAATGCTCCACAATAGAGAAATAAATGTATCTTGCATTTATTTCATTACATGTGTTCTGATTGCTTAAAATATATTGATAAATATTCAAGAAATCACATTGACAAACTCTTAGAAGCTGGAATAGCAAAGAGACTATTGTTAATATAACTTTTATTATTAAAAAGAATGTAATTATGTAATGTCCCTGTTAAGTTTGCTCTTGACTTGTGGACGTAGGAATCTAGAGATAACGATACGATCAGGATAAAGTGATTTTTAAACACAGCTTAATAATGACAGAATAAAGTAGATGCACGCAGCATCTCTTTGCAGTTTTCAATTATTATTTTCAATTAAACCACATGTGACATTTCTGACACAATTTGACTTTGTGGACCACGTGAACTGAAAAAAATATTCTACCTTTTACATTTTAGGGCCAACATCTTGATGTCAGATGTGAGTTGCTTGCAGTTTTGCATGACTTTCTTTCTTTTGTTCAGCTTTGTACAGGTGGCCTATTCTGACACCTCCCTTTCTATCTTTAAAGCCTTTAGAATGGTACTCACTCTTTGTGGATATACATTTTTTTAAATTTGCCTCTGTCTTGCATATGTGCTATTTAGATGTATCATTCCCACACATTTCTGAGACCTTTGAGAAAAAATGCACTGCAGTTTGGACATTCATCTCATATCTGTGGCTCTGCTGTTTATTGCCCCATTCTCCTTTGAGAAAATAATAAATCTTCAATTGTTGCCATGTGACCAGGTCTTCAGTGCAGCTTCACCAGTGCTTGCCTCCTAGAGAAATCAGCTGATTGTAGCCAAAGGCAGCAATGATTGCCATGCCAAAAGACCAGCGTGACAAAACTATAAACTGGCCCTACAGTGCTGCCGAGACACAATGACCTATCCAACCACATTGATTGCACAATTCTCAGCAGGAAGAATCACAGTCTAGTTGCAAAAACAAAATGGCTGTAGTAATAAAGACTTTGTCACTGTCAATGTTGGTAAGAAGTGTTGTTGTGTGTCTTTTGTTGTAGGGGGTGCCACACACTGATCTTGTATTAAGATTTTGCTTGACAATTCACTGCCACATCTTCACTTCTGCATATCATAAAGTCTCAAAACAAACAACAGAGTGAGACTTGAGGGTTTCAGAGGAACACGAAACGTATATGTCTTTTTTGTGTTTCTCAGAAGTTCTTCGTTGCACAGAAGTTTCAGACGTTTTCATGTTGTAGACACTTTTTGGGCTTTCATTCGTGACTGCAGGAGATTAGGTTTGAAAGGTTAAAGCAGTCACATGGGCTGCACATTGTGCTTTGTGCTACCAGGCAGTAGCTTTTGAAAACTTGTGACTGACCTGGAGAAGGGGATTATTCATTTAGTCATACATTCAGGATGTATTTATTAAAGTACAAAAGATGTTTTAAAATCTTGATTGTTCTTTTAAAAATGGACTGTTCTATTGTTTTGTGTCACTTGTGTCTGTGTTGGGTGTTTAGGTCTGGGCGGTACTGTGTAGTGCTGTGATGCCATAGGAGTTACTGTCTGTATTTCACATGTCCTTGATGGAATTTCAGTTGTGCTTTGCTTGAAAAAGGTGGTGTGAGTGAGTAGCCAATACCAACCTCATCATGCCTCAACATTAAAAGGGATGTATAGAGTTAATAACTGTTTCGTAATCACATTTCCACTATGTTATTAACACTAGTAGATTCAGTAACTTGCATAAACAGGCCTATGTTTGAATTAATTAATTCTTGTGAAGAGATAAGGTAGAACTTATGGCTGATTTAATCATTTCCATACAGCCGTGAAATATTACTAGCATTTTGTGCAATTAAAGGAATCCCTTAAGAAGAGTATGATTGATTCTTCATTATACTGTTACTATAGCAAAAGTAAACGTTTTATGTTTTTAATTGAGCTATAGACTTGTCATTTGTAGACATTCCCATGTTGATTTGGCAATTGCCCAACATAACATAACATAATAATGGGAAAAACTATGTATTTTATTCCAGACTATATTTGGTTATGTATCCCTCCATGACATTTTTGGGTTGAGATTCCTCCCTAGTGTTTGTCCAGCTTTAGTTGCTGTCGTGACACAATCCTTTTCTCTTTTTTTTTGTCTGAAAAATGCTCTTATTGTAGTCCACAGATTTGCTCTTGGTGTCACAGCATGCCGTCTTGTTCACTTGCGTGCCTTGTTTCTTGAAGGATGGCTCCCCACTAAAGCCTGCTGGAGTTTTCTGAGTAATGGAAGTGCACTTAGGAGGCTAGGATTCCCTTGAGGAGGGCGTGCTGGTGGAAAGTTGTCAATGGCTTGTTAAAATATCCTGAGTGACCATGCTGTTAAATGGAGAGGCTCAAGAGGTCACCGCTACAGACCAGCAGAGGGGGCTGTCCCCATTTAAAGGGCATGAACAGTCCGTGCATGTTAATGGCTGCATAGCGTTTGTACAAAAGCTGTTAGTCCTTGCTTTCTTTAAATGTATCTAAAAGTTCTATTGAAGTAAAGAAGGTACCTTAAAATTAACACATTATTTTAGGCTACAAAATGAAATTCTTTTCATCTTCACTCTTCTCCGTCTGCTCCCTCTCTGCTGCTCTGTCTCTGTCTGTAATTTCAGGAATTTTTCAAAAGGATGTTCCCCTCCAAATATCTAGGACATCTTTTTAGGTCACCATTAAAATGATCTGGCAAACTTATAAAACATGCAGAGGAAGTTACCTTTTTTTGCATATATGGAGATCTGAGCCTTTTCCTGCCGACACAAACAACAACAACCAAATAATGTATGCTCTCATTATTATTCCCATTTAGAGTTCTAATTTATTCGGCCTTCGTGGGGAACAGCCGTTTCAAAGGAAAACTATGAAGTGTGGCTTGTTGATAAGGCACAAAAGTTAAATCAAATTATTCAGTCACCCTCTCTGTTTCTCTCATTTTTACTCACACATTCTTGGACCCATTGCGTCGGCGCATATCTTCCTATTTCAAACGATTTACAAGCAATTTACAGAGAATGCATGGGTTCTTTGGCTGCTTAAGATTTAAAATGAGCTCAATGATCTGAAAGAACAGAAGTCTGAAATTCTCCATCCGCTCCATATGTTTGGAACGATTGACAGATTGAAAAGGGACTGCCAAAAGAACGAAGGCAGGAACATCTTCTCACAATCGTACATCCAACACAAGAACAGACACATCAAATTCCACAATAAAATAAACTTAGATGTAGGAGGACTTACAACCTTAATTACAAAACCACCAAACTGTTCAGTCGTCCGCCTTTTATAGATGCTGACCTTTTCTTTCTAGACTTAGTTGTCATAAGAGTTTTTGTGCAACCTCTAAGTTTCACTAATAATTTTAAAACAAAAACATTATCCAAAACAATGCCTTATGCTGGAAATGGAACACTTATATAAGGCACCATTGTGGATTACGTAAATGTCTCAAAGTTATCAATATTTTATCCTCTGTGCGTTTGATGTGTTTGGTAATTGGATATTTATGTCGCGGGCATCCTCCCTCAAAACCCCCCATTGCAGTTTGGCATTTGTATATGCATGTGTTTATCTGGAGATGTGCAGCATGAAGTAGGTCCATGGTTGCAAATACTCCTCACTCCTCCTCACTTGTAAAATGTCTCATGTTTATTAAGGTCATTCAGTGATTTTCATATATTATGTTCTACTCCGGTCAAGACTGTGTGCCAAAGCAATAATGCTATTATTACTGCATGTATGTACATATCTCCTCCCCTCGCTGTGGGATGGTCAAATAAAGGGGAGAGCTCTGAGGTTGGTCCTTGTCTTTTGCATGTGGTGGTCTCCCTAGGGTGCTGCCAAGCTGGTAGTTTCTCTTTGATGAAGACAGAGAACAAGGAGAAGTGAGGGAGGAGGAGCACTAGTGCGAGGACTCCTTTGTGGCAACTTGAGTCTAATAAATGTTTCACATTACTGACAGTTACTGTGACAAAAGAAGACTCTGTCTAGAAAGTGTCTGACAAACCATTTGAAAGAGCAACCTGGGTATCACACAGTGGAAGTTATAAGACTGGAATGTAAAAGAAAACTGTGGAATTTGAATAGTTGGAATGAAGTCAATATGGGTGAAAAAAGGATGCAGTTGCCTTCTATTGCCAAGCGAGGGTGCTGTTGGGTTTTGTTTCACAGATCCCAGAGGAACTGTAAGGAGTTGCATGCCAAGACAGAAAAAGAGTCAAAAACCGTAGAGATGTGAACAGAGCAAGGGGAGTGAGTGAGGCGGGAGGGAGGGAATGAGAGAAAGAAGTCTGACTAGTACCTTCACACTCCATTACATCACTGTTGTGTTTGAGAATCCTTCTCTACGGTCGACGTCAGCAGGAACGACTCCAATTACTGTGTTACAGGAGCGGCACCAGCATCACTTTATAACACAACAACAGATATGAGCCAACTCGTGAAAGCCCACTACAATAAGACATATGACATTTAGCTTGGCTCGTACCCACTTTTGCTGTTAACTGTACTAGGCAGGGTGTCAAGTTGTGAAGGAATGAGGATGACAGTGCATGGCAAGAACAGAAGTGAAAAGTGGGGTCTGAAGTGAAAAGTAAAACTTTATTAGCATATTATGCAGTTTTAACTTTGAGTTGTATGTCACACACACAAAAAAATGTAGAGGAAAATGTATAAGCCTCCTTTATTTGTTCATGACCTTCCTGGTGTAAATGTTCTCAGTTTATCATGACTTGGGTGTGTCACCAAAAGTAACCTGTACTATAAACTCTCATTGCAGGTGTAGAAAATGATCTCCAGCTATATTAAATACATTTAACAACTTCATATTTAGCCATTAATTAATTTAGTTTGAATATCCAAGTCTTTTTTTTTAAATTATGCTCTGCCAGATTAGAGCCAAATATTTAATTAGCTGAACCAAAACAAACAACAGATGGCTTTTACTAGATTCAGGCATTATCTTGACTAATTAGAACTTTAAGTAAATTTAGTAACCAACTCTTACTGCAACTAATTCTGGAAAGCTACATTTAAATAAGCTGCCTAGTAAAAAAGAAGGAGGAAATTAAGGTTAATAAGTGGAAGGAAACGCACCTCCTCACAGGGTTGTTCTCGACAGCTTTACTGCTCATCACACTAACAGCACCTCTGCCCCTCCGCTGATGTGCCTGCTTACCTGCCTCCCTGCCTCCTCAGCACTTCAGCACCAAGTTGTCTCAAAGTGCACTAGAAAAAAGTGAAGATACAGCAGCGGGGAAGTGTGAATATAGGGATCTCTTGGCATCTCTTGGCTATGGCATTGCTCCATGTTACGTGCAGATGTGATGCATGCATGCGAACCTGGGGTGGAAGGGGTATATTTACAGCTATATGTTGTGTTCGCCGCTAATGATATCTGTGGTAAAGTAGCTCAGCGCCTGGAGGTCCCAGATAACCCGTTTGTGTGATTTTTGCAGAGGCTTGCGGATATTCTGGTCTTATCATCAATCATTAGACTTTCTTGCTAGCTGTTTGAATCAGGTTTGCCCCGCTGCGAACACATTTTAGTGTAACCGGATATGTTTGTGTGCGTGTGTATGTGTGCGTTGTGTGCGAGTCCTGCTGTGATTGCAGATACAGCAACACTCAGCACTGGACATCGCAGCGGGACACTACCTGAGAGAGACTAACAACCGTTGTGTGTGTATGTGTCCATATCTGTAATGCGTGTGTGCCGGGAAATATCCAAAGGTGGAGTGGAGGAGGAGCACTGACATCGTTGGCTGTACTGTAACACATGAAATACACACCATCTCTGTCTTTCCAGGTGCAGGGGCTGGTGACTGCTGGTGATGAAGCAGCTACTCGGAGGCAGAAATAGGTCAGAGAGCCTCGGGGCCCAGGAGTAAGGTGCGCTAGCCTCTCTCTCTCTGTCTACGCTTTCTTATGTGCACCTACTGGAAATGAGTCCATCCTATCCCAAGGCACACATTAGTCTAGCCGTGTCAGTGTTCATTAATAAAACAACTTCATAGAGAAGAGGTACAATCACATGTGAGACACCTAGTTTAGAGGCGATAGTGTGGGAGTGTAGCGGTGTGTCTCCATCACCCCACAGCAAAAAACTGCTGTATTCTTGAATTTGAGCGCATTTGTCAAAGGGGACTTTATTGTAAGGAATAAGTGTATAGTGAAGTATCTAGGCCAAGCTTCAAGACATTTCACTGCTTGTTCACATCACTCACACTGACAGGAAAAGAAATAAAGCATAAAATCAAATTGACAATAGTAAAAGTTAGAATGATGTTGTTGATGAACTACACAGTACACCCCAGTATCAAACAAATCAGATCCAGATGTAGTGCACTGTAAACATGCCCTACATGTAAAAAAAAAAACAACAAAAACTGGACCAATGTGTGCAGGGGGCAAAGTAGAAAAAAAAAACATACTCATACTTTCACTAAATGAAAAATGAATACTGACTACCATGTATAGGTTGGGTTCACATTTGATGATGTCATAATTTCAGATGGCAGGTAGGGGCGTGTATATTCACTGGATTTGTGTTTTTTGCAAAATATAGCCAAACCTATGATCTATAATAACCGGATTGGCTTCACAAACCTTCCACATTCATCTTATGGTTTTAAGTCCTTTCTGAAGCTGTTTTTGTTTCATGTGAATAGGTCCAGTGATAACAGAGATATTAACCATAAACCAGGTCAACAAATCTGCAATCTGACAGTGAAACGGCAAATTTCACCATAAAATACTGACCTGACCTCCAACCCGTTGTTAAGCTATAGAGATTGTAGAAGGCTGTGATTTCACATCAGTTTTCTTTTTAATGCTCCAATGCCTATACCTGACAATGTTGTTGTTGTTTTGTTTTTTTCAAACTTTCTTAGATGCGTAACTTTATCATAGTTTATATTTTGCAGTTTGTGAATTTTGCCCACTGATAATGGCAATGAGATGTTGTCTGATTCTGATTTCTGATACCTATTCTAGAGCACTAACAATTTAATATGGGTGGTATGTCAGATATTGGTGATATCAGTGATATCGGAAGGTTTCTCCAGATACCGATATCAATCTGATATTGAAAATTTTGCTGATAGTGTGCACAGATATTTTTTTCTGAAATGCCCCAGATTGTGTGCTCATGAGTCATCACCAGTCAATGCATCAGATTTGACTTTTTGAACAGACTAATGAGTAAAAAATATAAATAGAAGTCGAAAGACATGGCTGTATGATTAAACAATCATGGCAGAAATATCCCAGAAAAATACATTTTGTTAGTATTTTTAGTAAACAGATAAATGAAAAGTTACTTTGTGAACTTTACTAGAACTTTACTTCAGCTGCAGTTGTATTATTTGTTTCGGTAAATAACAGTAAGAAAAAATACATCTTCACATCACTTAGGGCTGTGGTTCTCCAGGTACCACCAGATCCAAACCAGGTCTATAACAGGAGCATACCGGGTCTAAACCAGGGTTAAATTAGGTGCACTTCAGACAAAAAACTAACCCAAAGGAGGAGCTAAATGTAGAGAACTGTGGACTCTAAATCAAGTTAACACTAGAACTATAGGTCTGCCTGCTATCAGAACAAACAAACAAACTGAAATGATGAGCAAGAATAAAAAATAACTTAGCGTCTTTCATGCATTTACTCTCCAAGAGGTCTTTTCTTTTGTATTATTCCACCACATTTAGCTTTTAGTGTGAAATATTTCTTTTCATCATGTTTCAAATATGCCACAGAAATGACTGATTAGTGCCAAATTGTTGCTGATGGAGGCTCTCAAACCACCACCAACCACTGAATTCAGAAGTGGGATTATGGCCGAGGTATGGGAATGAGGCTTACCTGCTTGTCCCGAGTCCCTTAGCAGAGCAGAGATTAGCTTGCTACATAAACACATTGGTATTACTGACTAGCAAGGATTAATGGACGCATCGGATACAGTGGGGGTTTAATTCATATATTTGTATTGCTTTGAAGTTTTCTCTATCCAGATTTCTTCCTGGGTAGTAGGTACTTTTCAAACTTTCAAACTTATTAAGGCCAGATTAGTCAGCACATATAAATCAACAGGACAAACGGTCGAGTGTTGCCGTCCTCCATTTTTACACTTGAATCATGCCACAGTGTTTACTTCAAAGTTGGCCCAGTGTCAGTCAGGCAGTGGCTATTTATTTGTCAGAATCAATAGCGATATTTGTTATTGTGTTTGCTTGTGAGTTCTGCCCTGTCAGGAGTCGCTAGCTATTTGTTTGTCCAGAATCAATATTTTGTTGCATCAGTTACACCTGTGAGGCCAAACAGCTGCTATCACCGTGAATAAGATGTTATGTAACAGATGAAGTTACTGAAGGTGTAGGATGGTGATACAATACCATGTGTAGCTTTGGCTTTGTCTGAAAAAAAAAAAAAAAAAAAAAAAAAAAGATCTAGGAGAAGGCAGTTGATTGGTTGTGGCTCATTTGAAGCACAAGTTGGAGATGTAATTGGTCTCCTGACACTTGCACACACTCACACGCTCATTGTCTGTTTTTTTCTGTGCCTTTGAACACATCAGAATGCATTATCTCTAGAACAAAGAGTGTGTGCTTGGGATTGTGTTGATTAGTCAATTAGACTATAGGGATAAGGAAACTCGGGTGGAGCTCATTATTCTAATGCCTCATTATGTCCCAAGTCAAATGACTGTGGCGAGAGCCTCACTTTTAATACTTTACCTTGTTGAATGTGGGATTGAACTGAAGGAAATACCGTTGTGGCTCACGTGGTCCGTGACTTGGACTAGGTCCAAGTACCGTTTTTCCTTTAATACTCATTTTTGTGTGGGCTCAAACTGTTATTTTTACACAATAAAAGCAAAACTTAGTCACGGGTCATATTTCATTACCAACTCAAACCCTCCTTCACAAAGGGTCTAATAATTCCAGGAACAGGTGAACTAGCAGGGACTGCCTTGTTTTTGTGAAAATAATTGGAATTACTCTTCAACAGAGCAATGACAAACCCTTAAATGCCCATCTCCAAAAGACAGCCGTCCTTCAACCCATTGTAATAGCATGCATTCTCTGACCAGATGTAAGAGTGAACACAGCAATGTGAAGCCCATTGGCTTTTTTGGACTGGACAGATGTGATCTTAGCTTGAAAAAGGGTGAAACGAAGAGAAACTAATTTCTTTGTCTTGACCAGTTTTGTTAGTTTGTCATTAGCCAGTTTCAGCTGTAGAAAAAACATGTTCCAGGACCATCAAATACAGTATGAGCACATGGACGAAAATGGACAAAAAAAAGTTGTGACAGCTTGAACACATGTACGTGTATGGCTGCTTTTGACTTATAAACACACATTTAAGCAAATGATCAGGGCATAGAATCCATCTCCTAATGCTATGGCTGCTTAAGTTCCAGCAACTGATTGCAACCTAAAACCTAAGGGTGTTGTGCAGCACTATTTGGACTTTGGATAAAGAATTTTGAACTCTAAGTCTAAACTATAAACTCAGGCCTCTTCAGTAAGCGCTCAAGTTGAACCACTGTGGTGTCCCAACGCAAAACCCTTTCATTTTGAGGAAAGTCGCAAAATGTCAAATGTTTACTTGGCTCAGTGACCTCTGGCTCATCAAATTAAAAACATATAAAACATGTTTCATGTTGAAGATGAACCTGATGTGCTACATAATTGAAAAAACAACTAAAGTTATTTCTAATGATCCAGCTCAAATGATTTCCAACACTGGGGACACATTGATTTAGACTGGTGTTTCCTCACCGCAACAAATATATGTTCTTTCTTATTCCTGCCTGATAAACTTAGCAAAACTCCAAAGTAAGATTATCACTCTCTAAAATCTGTGTTTGGTCTCAGGATACTGATGTTCTGTCAAATATTGGGTCAGGCAGCTCAGTTGTTGTTCGTTATTTGGCTGTTCACACTGTGGGAGAGATGAAGAAGTCTCTCATCACAAGGCAACGTTACAGCTATACGCACCGGATACAAAGCTCTCGTTTTCATCTCAACTTTCATGAGAACCTACTTGCTATTTATATCTCATCACACAGGCAGGAGAGCTGACAGCACCGCCTCATTCTACCAACATCCTTTGAAAAAATTAAGCAATCACCGCCAGTGTCTACTGCTCAAGTGCCTTGCTAATGTCCCTGATGGCTCACTTACATATAAAACAACTGGCAAAATGTCATCTTGCTAAGGCATACTTTGGCAAATCAAAGACATGTGGAGCTATGTAATTGACAAAATATTAAATAAAAAAGCAACAACAAAAAGATTTGAACATTCTGAGGCATGAATAAAAGTGGTAACTGACTGTGAAACATGGGGTGGGAAAATACACAGGCACAAAAGAACAAACGAAAGATGGAAAAAAGAGGAGAGAATTTACCCGTCTGACAAGGTGGCACACTTTCTCTGGGTTGATATGCCCGGTAACTAATAATAACATGGCTCTGCAAATGATGTAAGGTTGTGAAAAGATGTAAAAGATGTTTAAGCGTGCAACAAAATGAATAACAAGCTAAATGTGCACAAAATAAAACTACAAACCCTGTTCTCATCAAACATTCTAAATAAAACCTGATTTAAAAGTTAAGGCATTCATGGTTGATACTTTTGTTTTGCTTTTGCAATGGTAGCAATAGTAACAATAGTTGTACCATTAGTGGTGGTAGTTGTAATAGGTAAAAATGTACTCACAGTATTCTGTAAGTATTCTGGAAATAATCCGAAAATTAAGGATTTCAGATTAAAGTGTTATTTTACGCAGATCATAATGATAAATGTAATTTAAAAAGAGGACCAGACAAAGTTTTGGGGACCCCCTGAAATCTCAGGAGTCTTCCATGGGGGTCCCCACCCCCCAGGTTTGGAACCACTGATTTAAACATGTGTACCACACTTGCGAGGGGCAAGATGTGTAGAGCCATTTTAGCTAAGCATATGATATGTGTTTGACACAACAATACTTTAAAATGGAATGTTTTAATATTGTTTAAATAAAAATAGCAGCTTTAACACTAGTACCACACTAGATATTCAGGGTAGTTAGTTTGTATATTTTTTCTTGCCCTAAGACTGTTGCTCCTTTAATGGAATTGGTCTAATTACAGTGTTTTCGGCTTGTTGTCTTGCCTGTGGGATCCCTTTGCGCTGCTTCCTCTCTCTACTGCGCCTGCAGGAGCCTGGTGAATGTGGAGATCAGAGGACCTATAAGAAACACTTCTAATGGAGTGTCTCTTTAGGCAACAGCTCAACTTCTCTCCCACTCACAAACTTTTCCTGGAGCGGTGCGCGCTCGACCTGCCACTAGTACACTGCACACTTCCTCTGTGTGTTTGCTTGGTGCTGTAGACCCCAGTGTGTCGAGTCCATAGGAAGTGGAGCAGAGAGGGGACACTCTTCGCTTTACAAACGGTTTCCAAGGATATCAGCCTAATTGCCTTCAGAGTTGTAAAGGCTTTTTCAACAATGCTGCTCATGGAAATAATGCTGCCTTTAAGTGAGTGAATTGCATTAGTTCACCAGTCTGAATTCATTCCACAGTTTTACTACTACTATCCTACTATACCCACTGCAGAAAACCTTCATATTTTTAGTTGTTGATTTGTTTTCTATGTTTAAGCAGGGACTTCTTGTTCAATCTTGCTTTGACTTTTACCTGTAAATTAAGCTAAACTCCCAGATCTCTTCTGTACCGTTTTGTGTACCTTTATCATTGCAAAACAGGATTGACCTGTTAATTCTAAATGCTTGTAGTAAATTTAAGCATTGTAAACTGCAGTGCCATAATTTCAAACTTGTTATAGAGGTGTAAAGCTGTCTGAGAGAATGACCTATGATGATTAAAGAGATGAAAGGTCAGCATGAAAAAACAAAGCCAACCATAGCCCATGAGTGTAATTTGCGCCTCTGAGAGAATCTGATTGCAGCGGTTGCTTCAGTTGTTATAATTGTTTGTTTATGTCTTTCTTGTGTTGCATTGAAAGATCCAGCTCATATAATTTGTGTATGGGGAGCAATGCAGCTGGTGGTGTGAAGAATCCTGACGGTACTGCTTCTCTGATGGAGGTTTTTCTCATCCTTCCCACTCAGCATGTGTGAGCTGACTTGTCTCCTACAGTTACACAGGACGTTCTCAGTTCAAAATCATTTACACTTTTCACCAGACTACTGCTGAAGTTGCTTTGAGGAAATTAATCTATCTGAAGCAGTGTTGTGGCATGCAGCTTATAGCTTTTGTTTTGTTAATTAATCAGTAAAGTTTTTGAGTGTCTAGCATCAAACTCCATTTCCTACTGTATGATGTCTGTACAGTGATAATAAAGAAACAAATGGTTAAATTTCACAGTCTTTGGAGTTCCTCTTAAAAGTGTTAATATTCAAACAAATAGTTTTATTAACAAGTGAGCTGGCATTTTACGTTGACGACTTCCCAGCTGGCTGGACAATGTTGTCTGTTGTAGAATAAATTGAAGTTGCCAGAGAGTTGAAAGAAGAGTCTGAAGTTCCAATGCAGGAGAAGTTTCTTGCCATCAGTAAGGGGCCCGGGATCTGGAGACATGTACCCCAAGACATTGTGATTGTGTACATTCCAGTCTAGTCCAGTTCAGTGCGGCTAAGCAGGAGTGTCTTGCACAGAGTAGAAATGCTATTTTCTCTAACAGTATCTCATTGTTTCCTACTTAGGTTTTTAGTGTCTGAGTTCATGACAACTGCTCTGATAAACCTTTATGGCTTTACCATTGACCACAGATTGAAGGAATTCCTTAATTAAGACTGTGAATAAATAGAAACTCTTTCAAGCACCTTTGACAAGGCCTTGGCTCCATCATGCAATGAGGGTTGATTTGGCTTCAGAAAAACTTTTTGTGTTTAGACTTTTTTTACCTTCTAAATATCTTAATTCTTCAACTGACAAATCCCACACAAAGTAGTCATTCACAACAAAATAAGTGGCACTCTTGATCTACTTGAGTTAACAAAACAACTACCATCAACTTTTACCTTTACTTTGTAGTTTTTTGCTAACCTTTGACATGAAATCTTGCATAAATTCTGTATTGTTTTTGCCAGAGTAACACTTTCTTATTGTAGACTAAATGTTGATGATAAATGCTTTACCGGTGTCGAGATAGATGACTCTGTTATAGCTGTCTCTTCATTTATCATGCCCTGGTGAAATGACTTTTATCTCCAGTAAACTGTTCACTGAGTTTACCCTGAGCTTCAAACGTTTGGGCTTTTTATAGTGGAATAATTAACAACGATTTCATCCATTTCATTACTGCAGTAACTGTTGTAGCGCTGATTAATTACATTTCTTAAATTGTGATCAGTCATTCTGCTACTTAGAGGGCATTAATCTCAGCAGACTCGGCCCTAACATTTGTTATTGCTGTGACTGCCGTATTATTTCACATTGTCCTCTAGCTCAAAGAAGAGAAAACCATCTTTTATCTCAGTGAGCAGTGAGGCTGAAAACAGCAAGGGATCTTATTCAAAGTCCAAAAGGTTTTTATCATCAATTAAACACAAAATGCAATAGTAAATGTCATGATGCTTTTGTGAAATATTGCATGGTAGAAGGGGCTAAAATGTACTGGACGTACAACGTATTCAAATCTGAGACGGTCTGAGTAGGATGTGCATGAAAAACATTGGAACAGCATTTGTTTAGTATTTGCAAAATATGTCCCATTATTTCCATATGTGCATTTAGTTTAGGCTTAAGTTTGTCTGTGTCTCACTAAACTATTTTTTTAGTCAAATTACCAAAGTGCAATGGGCAATGTTAATAAAAATAAAGAAAAAAGAAACATCTTATTAATGGCTGATAAAAACATACAACATGTTATAATATGCAATAATTCATAACAAATGCTCTGTCTATGACTGTCCCTGAACAGGCCTCCACATGATATGATAATACATGCAATGAGTTTATCATTAGTCCTAACGAGTAGTTAATGATAATGGCATAATTTAAGATGAAGGCCTTTTGTGAAGTATTCTTATCAGGCTAATGGGCAACAGAACATCATAGAGAAGATAGATGATTGCTACAGCATTGTACACAGAAGACTATTCACCTGTTTGCATGATCCATTTGCTACAAGTTATGGTTTAACATATTTGTTTATAAAAGACACATAACATGAACATGATAATCTGAGACACACATTGTTTGTCTAGTGAGGATTCAAGAATCTTAAATAAAGCTAAAAGCAATAGCGAATGGCTTCTCTTAAGGGGTTATGATATAGATTACAGTGCTCATCGTCATGGTAATCTATAGTCACCAATGTCCAGTTCCAGCAGTCATGTTGTGTTCTAAAAGAACATATATACACTCATAGGGAGCTGGACTTTTCAATCATAATGTTGTAGTAAATACTTTGATAATTGGACTTTTTATAAAATTATAATTAAATTAAACATTATTTTCTATTAGAATTTAGCTCTTTCTCCACTCACAAAATGGCTGCCACAATTGCCACGGCAGCAAAACCCACAATCTCTCTAGCCTAATATATAACAAATTGCTTCTGTTCTGACCTTGCATTAAAATTGCAAGGTCAGAACAAGTCTGCTTAGTGAAAGGGTTTTAGATTGTAAAAGTAAAAAAGAAACATTTCCCATATCACCAGTGGATGACCAGCAAACTCCATATTCACATTATCGTAAAATATCATTTGCCTGTGGTTTATGGTAGATTAATATGGATTTGAATAAACTATGCAACATTTAAGATACACTCATATGAATGATATTTTAAGGAGAGGCCTCTTTTGAGTGGCGAACACTCCAAGCACCGAGGACGGAACATGTAAGTGCGTTTTGCTCTTGTTCATATTGCAGCAAGCCTAATCATTTAATTCTGTCTTTAGATTGGCACAATGAACACTACCACTGATGAATCCTGTTCCTCGTCACCTTTTTGCTACCCTGTGCTGCGCTGGGAAATGGCAGTGGTCAGTGTTTTGAGCCTAGGCATCCGCCTTCCTCTAAACACCTTCATCCTGTATTTGATTGGGTCCAGAAAGCTCTTCACTCCAGAGTTCTTTCCTCTAATCATGGCTCTCTCTGAGATTTTCATCTGTCTTCATGATGTCTTCGAAGTTTTATTTATTTTCTTTCCCAACAGTTTTCTGTTAAGCACCATGATCTTTCTGCTTGGATTTATGTTCACAAGTCGACCATTGCTTCTAATGCTGATCTGTTTAGAGCGCTTTCTTGCTGTGGCACAGCCTGTATATATTATATTCTTTATGAAATATAAGCACATTAAGTACAAGCTGATTCTATCTGGTTTTGTTTTGTTTTTTACAGCACTATCTGGTCTTGGACTTGTATTAGTGGGTCAGTCTTTGCACTTAATTGTGGCAGCAGAAGTTATGGTGATTTGTTCCATAAAGTTGTTCTGTTGTTTCACTACTTTGCATATTCTTAAAAAACCTGGTCCAGGGGAAAAGGTTGAAGCTAGAAATGGAATGAGCATTGTCAAACAAAAGGCTTTCAGGAGTATATTTATCATAACTGTGTCAGTTATTCTCACATACTCTCCCACGATTTGTATTTTACTATTGGCAGGGAAAATTCCTTGGGTCTTGTTGACCGAAATACAAATGCTGTTTTTTGTATTCACGTCAAATTCTGGACTGGTTCAATCTTTGCTTTTCCTCCAAAGACATACGAAACTGACAATATTTGTCTATTGTTTGTAATGATTGAAGGTGTCAACTTTTCTTGATTTACACTATTTTTAAGATCAAGAGTTTGGTGACTTTTTGGTGGCCCTCTCACACTGGACTTTTTAAAGGAGCATCTTGTTCATAAAAAAAAAAGTCAGGACTCTATTATTTACATTTATCTATGTATGTATCTATTAAGGATATAAAAAGGGTAGAACAGTAAATTAGAAATAAGTAGAACATGAATTACTTTCACTTTTTTGTAAACAAATTTCATTGTGTGTTTATTAAAATGTATTTACCAGATAATGCTCATTTAGTAACAATTTAGATTGATGCTTTTATGCCTGTGTTGCTAACTGTACTGTGACTTTAATAGTGACTGACATTTTATCCATAGATTGTATTACTGTTATGTGTGTTGTTATGTTGTAATAAAGTGTGTTGGTTAAGCTTCCTGTTCCATACTTATATATGACTTTGTACATTGCATATAGCTTTGTAACAGATTGGGTATGCAGTGGATTGGTTGCATTCCTGTTGCTTCCACACTCACAATGGAGTGAGAGTGGTTTTATGTGTTTCTCACACTTAGGACTGTGGCAGAATTTGCGAACATTTTGGACTTGGTGAATCATGTTCCTGTTTTGTTAACAGTTTGAGCAGTGACTATACAAGTGGTCATTTGAATATGCAAATCACAACTACAACATTTACATATTTTTTTCTAAATACGATATTGTCTAGTAATTACAAAAGCTCTGATTAATTAAGTTTATGCTGTCAAAAAATATTTTTAACCTAAACATTCCATCAGCCAATGATATTTAATTCAGATGGACGGCAGCTAAAATTAATATTTTCAAAATGCAGATTTTTGTTTTAGCACGATGAGTTCTTAGGTTTAGCCACTAAGAGAAATAATTAGGTTCAACATTTGAGAATTTGCCTTTGAGATATTTCGTGGCAAGTCCAAGCAATCAAAAGGAAAAGTTGCTGGTCCATCTGAGGTTATGATATCATCACATCCTAGAACATTAACACAACCTTTTGGAATGTCTCACCCTTTAGTTACTACAGTTGAATTGTAAATCGTCTCCTGTGGATTTCAGGCATAAATACATCTATTTGCATTTAACAATAGCACACTGAAACACAGAAATAAAATATGTATTTAATTTACACTCAACCATAAATAATAAATATATTTTTGTATTAGATATTCAAAAAAGTTGAATTAAAACATAACTAATATTAAAGTACTAAATTAGGGTGGAGAACTAAATCCTTGCTCCACCCTTATTCTGTATGAGAACGAACAAAAGTGTAATACTGTGAGACAGATAAAGTGATGGATGTTTAAAATCTTCTGTGACATAATGTTTAGTCATTAATAAATATTAGTGTTCCAACAGTGTTATGTTTTGAAGCAATGACTGTCAGTACAAGTGCTAATCGCTGTGAATAGTTTGTGGAGAACAAAGTCCATGTTATGCCATTTGTCCAGTGTAGCAATCCAACTTCAAAGGCTGCAGCATGGCTGGGTGCCCTCTGTGTCAGCTGAGTGGTGTCCCTGTCATGACTAAGACTAAGAGACACACTGTGTGACTGCAGATCCTATAGCCACCACTGCAGCCACCTGCTGGACATGAACGGACTCTTTGTGATTAACACCATCATCCCATTACGTTTCCACTCACGCCTTGTAAACACAGCAAAAAAAAAAATCACCCAAGATCACATCATAAAGCAGATTTGTTATTAATATGTCTCAGGAAAATAGACTTGTATCCCACATTCCATGAGATGAGGCACACTTATACAGTTTATGTAATTTGCCATTGTGCTGTCACAAATGCGTCTTTGCACTAAAAAAACCCTTAAATATCATTTTAGTGCAGAACTAAATTGTAAAGATCCCAAATTGAGCGCAACAGTAACTTGTGTTCGCCGCTTAATATCCTATACATATAATATATTATACAAGTTCAATAACAGTTCCTGTACTTGAGTTTTGATTACTAAATAAGATTGTGCTGCACATACTTTTTTCACATAAATTCTTTCAGGTTACATGAACTCAACGATACATAATAGTTTATCAAATGGAGTGTATTAAAATATCCTTCCATTTGGAGCACTCAAAGCACAAAACCTGTCTCCACTCACTTGCATGGTAATTGAATGGCAGTGGCCAGTCAATGTGCTTAGTATTCAGCAGCAAATGTAAACCAATGCAAAGCAGCCACTGGGTCTGGTGTCGTGCTGTTTCGTGTTGTTTTGTGGCTTTATTTTTGGAAGGAAAGTAAAGGCTTTAAGTGCAGCTGCGGACTAGCCTGTTGGCAGCTGTATGCTAATGGATCGCCTTGTTTCTGCTTTCAAAATCAAAGCGACTCTCATTCTGGTCACTGCTGGCTGTCCCGTCACTAAAAGCCATATGCACAAGTAAATAAAGGAACAAATAAAGTCAAATTTGAAGGAGCAAGATTTGACTTCTGTGGTGCTCAAAGTCAGAACATAACGAGATTAGAGTTTTACAAAAAGTACTTTTAAAAACATCTTTAACATGATAAGTATTTTTATGAGTGATCAGTATGGTTTTAATAACCGTATGGAATAGCATTTGTCGCTTTTTAGGGCTGACAGTGGCACAGATGGTCAGAGATATGTTGCCCACTAACTCGGGAGTTGCAGGATCAATTCCCCAGTGCTTGATAATCCTGTATGAGCAGCTATTTTTGCATAAATTGTTGTTCTTTTTATCCCCTCACCCATTACTTGACACGTACCCAAACACACAGGAGTCCCATTAACAATGTATCACAATGCCGTGTATTGTTGCCCCTGTATATTTGATAAATAATAAAATGAATGATTAAAGTGACATGACAGAAATGCGCTAGAAAAACTTGACTTTCATAACTGGACCAACTAATGAATAGTGAGGAAACTTTATGAGATGTTTGGGGAACACAAAACAGAACTCCGGTGCCACAGATCAAATAATTGTCACTGATATGAGCTGTTCTTTCATCTTCGGTGTCACTCTCACTACCTCACTACCTTTCTGCTGCCTGCCCTCATTCTCCACCTTTGATTCTCTCCACACGCCTCTTACTTTAATCCCGTGGAGCGTCTTTTCACTTCTGTCTTCTGTCTTTTTGTTTTCCCTCTAAATTCCCTGTTATGTCTCCCTCCTCCACCTCTCTCCTTCCCTCTATCGTTCCTGTGCCTCCCTGTGTACCTCTGCATGTAGGCGCTGTGATATGGAAACGCACAGACAGCTGCTCTGGATCTCCAAGTTTTGATTCTGTCATTGGTGTAATTAACGGCTCTGCGAACTGTGACTCATCTCCATCGAGGTGAGAGTGAGCTCTGTCAGCCAATAAGAGACATCTCCATCCTCTCTCCGTAGGCTCTGCAGCCTGTCTACTTTTGACACACAAACAATATTTAGACATTTACTTTGCCACTTTAGCGTAGCACAAAGCTGCAGAAAAATGTACATTTGTATTGTTATGGTTTAATGACTTTAGATGGGAATTGGTTACTTCTAAAACAACCTTAATTTGAACTGAAGCTGTGAGTTTGTGTGCCCCAAATGACCCAATATTGACTAAAACCTATGGAATATATTGTCACTGTAATGGTACTATGCAATATGGATATGAACAGAGAACAGAAATCAAATATCTAATCAAATCAAACAGTCTGTGTATGGATGTAATTCAACCCTTGATTCGGAGGATACAAAACAGAGTCCACAAGGAGCTGGACTCTGTAGCACACCCAGCACTTACATTTGACTATTTTATGTTACTTTTGTTTATTCTGGAAAGTCCTTCTGAGATTAAAAATCATAGTGAGAGCAACTTTAGTGCCTACATTATCAGAAAAAGTGAAGGTGTTAAGATTTCCACTGTATAACACTAAGTTTAACAAAGTTATAATCTTGAGAAGTGACAACTTTATAATAAGCATGTGACTGAAACAAAACACATTTCAAATCACAACTCAACTGATGTGAAGTTGTTATAACACTCTTTTAAAGGCGGGAAAAAACAATGACTATAAAATAAGACCTTTAACAGACTGGTGACATACTTATACCTGTCATTTTACTATGAGTACAGATATTGACTGCTCTAACCACCACCGCCTGAAGTCAAAGTGGAGTTATGTTTCTACTGCCGCTTTACTCTTAGCCTACATCTTTAAATCTTTTCCATCAGCATCTCCACTCTTCTCCCGTTTCTCTTACGGGGCAGACCTGGCGGTGAGTCTCCTGCTCTCCGGCCCTGTCTTCCTGCTGGAGCCTACTTATCTCTTTAATGGGGATATCAATTAACATGGGAAACTGGGACCCCTGGGCCCTGGGAGAATTAATGCAGAACATCTTAGGCCACAGAGACAGGCTCAAATGCGCTCATCCGCTCGTTCCTCTGCAGGCTTTCGGCTTTTTCATCCTCCTTTATGGTGGATTGCTTCTACAAAAAAAAAAGACCAAGCTACTTACTATTTGAACTGTTAGAATAAAGTTTCATGTTACATGACGTCAGCAGAGCCAAACATTCTTTCACCACAACCCCTTAATTAAAGCTTGGCTGGTTTCAGGTGTCATCCACCCTTTGGGACTTTTTGCCCACACATGCTTGTCTCTGAACAGTTTACCTAAGTAGTAGCTCAGAGCTACAGAGCTTGACTACTAATCTTACGGTTGGCAGTTTGAACCTAGATCTGGCCTGTGCATACTGCTGTGATTGGGCTATTCCCCTGCCTCTAGTATCTAAAACACTTTGTAGAATGCTTATAGTTTATAATCGGTCTGGACAGGTCAAATGATATGATAATATGAGCTGTTTAACTGTCAGATTACAAATTAGTTGACCTGGTTCATATCTCTGTAATTAATGGCCCTATCCACATGAAACAAAAACTGGCGCAAAGTTCAACATCTTCTCTTTCAGAACAAATAACCCTTTTTTTTTTTTCTTCCCCACAGTCGTCTCTAAAAATGGTGCCATTATTCAACTCCAAAAATGTGATTGTTGTCAGCTGAAAGGACTTTACACTATAAGCTTAATATGACAAGTTTCTGGAGCCAATTACTAACAAATATTAATAAGGTTCAGCACTTTCTATTTGGGATATTTCTTTGGAAAAACAGTAAATCTCCCATAAAGTTACGTAGACCCCTGCTCACCATCTGAGATTACGACCTCATCAAATTCTATTACTATTATTATTATTATTATTAATTCAACCTATGAGTTGTTTATTGTTACGGTGTTCAAAATACTTGAAAAAGCCTGAATAATGTATAATGTATACAATTTTAATTAAATTAAAAGTAAACCTTTAAATTTAAATTTAAATACTTGAAGCAGAATTTTGCTTCAAGTACATTTATTAAGGTTTTGCATTGGCACAAATACACTAGTCTGCGATACCAACATAATGTTACAATGAAACACATTGATTTGCAGTATTGTAGGATTTCCAATAATTTCTCCAATTGAATAAAGTCATGCTATTTTAATTCATTGACACAGTGTGTCTAACGTTAACCAACCTGTAAACCAAATCAAATTTAAAACCAGTGCTAAAAATACTCAATAGAGTCAGTGCAGTAAATACAAAAGTATGTATACTGTATATATTGCTGACCATCTCTGAGCCAATTGAGACGTGTTTAAAATGTAACACTTTAAATTAACACTAACACCATTATATACTGTCAGCGGAGTACAGTGAAAATAGGATACAAGATGCTAACTCCCAAATGACTGTTTTCATTTACAACCCATCTCCTACTTCCAATTTACTGCAATTTTCGACAGGGAGTATAAATGTGATCTCAAAGTGACAATGGTTTGCCCTGACCTCTTTTAAAGGTTATTGTGGAGGTGAATCATCTGCTGTTTCTGAGTTTAGAGTGCAGAGGTCAATAGGAAAATGACATAATCAATGCCTAAATGGAGAGTTGGTTGGAAGGTGATGACCTGCAGTGGCAGAGGAGGATACACACTCAAATGAATGACGTTATTGATGTGTGCGGTCAACTTGGGAGGAAAAATAAAATATATATATATACTGTATTTTTAAAAAAGAACATAAATCCTATGGCACTAATGGAAGAGAGAGCAGGAAATGGAACGATGTTTGTCACTGTCACTGACACAGTGATTTAAATATAATTTTTTTAAGATGTTTTTTCTATTTCAAATTATTTTGAGGTGCAAATTGACATTGCTCGTATAGAAAATAGATTGCATTATGCAACAGAAATACAGTATAGTCAGGATGTCATCAGAGCTGTATATTGACACTGTCTTCAAACACAATGGAAATAACAATATAAATGTCACAATGGGCTTCGATGTAGGTTTAGCCATCTGAGTGTGTTAACGTTAAGTAAAAGAATATGGCAGAGAGTCCCCTTTCGCACTTTCGTACTCTGGCCTTAATAATCCACCTATTCTTTTTCATCTCCATACGGTTTATTCCAATATTACATCTCAATATTACTACATATTCAATATCTTCTATGCTCCATGTTCTTGGGGAGTATATTTGCCCTGTACAAGTTTGATCTGGTTTGCATGGTCAAAGTGACTTCATTCATGTCAACTTGTCAAACAGCCTTACCTCAAGACGAACGATTTGACGTTTTTACTCTAACCTGTTCAACCACCAGTGCGAGGTCAAGAGGTGAGTCACAGCGTCCTCTCTGAAATAAAATTCAAAACCAATTGGAGCTCGTCCCATTTATATCCATTATATTCTGAAGGGGATCAATAGTGACAAGGTCTGCAGCTCATCGCTCTGAGCCTGTCAACGAAGGGAGCCCTAATCTATAGGAAAACAGTGCGCCACCAGCCGATGAGGGAGGGTGGTATAAATTAAATATGGATGTTTATCAACCTGGTGAAGACTTGTATAGTTGTTGTGTGAATGTGATTAAATGTTTGAGGGAAGTTATGAGCCGGAGGTTGATCATACGGGAGGGGTAAGTACAGCCGTGAGTGCTTGTATGTGCCCAGCGTCTTTTTTACCCTTTTTCATACCATTGGAATATATTTTTCTTTATTTAAACCATGTTGCTTTGGTCCCCTTGAGCTTTCAAAACCCCAGGGTGGTCGATATGGCCTAGTTTTTCAGATTTCCTGCTGCAGCACAGAAGCATACAAACAACTGGCACACATACAATGCAGAGTCAGCCCTGCTCGCACCCGACATTGACGTTCACACGCTGCGCCTCTCAACCCTCGTAAGCAAATCTACAAAACGTAAGAACATCGTAAAGAGGACTAGGAAAAGGGGTACGTCATAGAAGACAAGCAAAGAAAAGAAACTGGGAGAACTCAAAGATGAATAATGTGCCATTATAGTATAGTGTGTTGAGTAAAGATACCCATTGTGTGAGGTGTGTGTGGTGACTTTATGCTTACAGCTGGTGGTGGTAGCATTGATATAATAATGGCATGTCAGAAAAACTCATCTTAATAGGTACAGCCCAGGGGATGGGCAATTAAGACAACTAGAGAATGTTGTTGAGTTTGAGGGTCGTCTGTTTCTGTTGAATTGAATATGCTAGTTGTGGTGCAAGTTCAAGTCCATGTTGAGCTGTCAAATGAACCATGAAAGGATTACAAGCCAAACAAAAGTCTAAGTCTAGTTCTCCAGTCTAATGAATTGGTTTTATAAGTCTAAGGGTGACCCTATTTTTGAAAGGCGCTAAATGAAACTTTATGCGGCACAGTTGTTACTGTAACCCAGGCATGGCAAAATATCATACCTGTGGGAGCATACTAGCTTTACTGAAAGCTGTTTTTGAAACTTAAATGTAATGCATGTTTAAACCTGGTTTAATTTGTTGTCCAATATTTTGTTTTCACAGTTAAGATTTGTCACTCTAGGTAACAAAGCAGGTGTCAGTCTAAATGAAGTCTTCCAAAAGTCTTTCAAAACATGATTAAATTTGAAATGTGATAGAAAGTTTTGTTTGACAACAGTCTGTGTGACAAAGTGACAAGAAACGTCTTGTCAAAATCAAATTGATCTATTTGTGATTCCAAGTGACAGAACCTCTCTTATGTGTATATGTGCAGAGTCTCCCCTGTATGACTTTCTCGTGGCAAGGTGAAATTAAAACGACCCAATAAATAAACCAATAAACCAATGACTCGACTAAACATTTAACCCATTGATACTGTAGGTGAGAAATAAGTGGTCCCTTCTTTTCCAGGAAGCCACCACCTAATCGGCTTGTGTTCATGACAATTTTATCTCTATTTTATTTATAGATATTCAAAATTATAATCAGATGAAGCTTTTAAGAATCACTGCACTCTTTGCTGTGACCTGCTGCGTTCATGACCCAGAGGTTGAGACTCAGCGCTCAGGAATCCATTGCATCTCTACAGTTCAGACAAAGAGCAGGTAAATATGCGCACAGGCATATAGGAAGTTATATATCACACTCATCCAATCGATAGCGCAAGATTCACACAATAAGATTCACACAATAGTAGGCGCATAACAAAAAAAATCTCCAATGAGCCCACGTGTATATAAATACGTCTACAGTCCTGCACAAGTACAAAGCTGGCGGACACACAGAAACAACAAATGCGCCGCTCTTCCCACATGCTCTGTAAATAGAGAGCAGGATGTTGCAGATATTTGGGTGCATGTGCAAACACGACATGCTCTTAGAGAGAGAGAGTGGACGAGGAGCAGAGGAGAGAGAGCGGGAGCAAGACAGGCGATGGAGCAGCAGTAGGTGGACAGCTGAAGTGGTGACTCAGGACCCGGTGTGAAAAGAAAGGATTCAGCACTTGGAAATGGTCCTTCCCCTGGCTATCGTCCTCTGCTGTTCCACTCACTCCTCCTTGTCCAGGAAGGCAAGAGAAAAGCAAAGAAAAAAGTTCTTAAGAGACATGTGTGAATTTCACCGTGAACTTGGACCCCTCCACGGTTTCCACATCCATCTTCTCTGCTCCCCCGCTTGGTTTTTTCGCACAGCTATTCGTAGCAGCGCAGGTTACAGAAAGAATAGCTCACTCGGCCGGTATACAATCAAACTATTCACAATATGTTAGAGTAGCTTACAGGGTCACTCGGAGTGCACAGACTACGGCAAGGGTCAAGGATGTTTCTGACAAAATCATCTATCATTGTTTATACCTACGCTTTGCGGGCCTTTGGAGTGGTATTTCCAACTCTGCGTGAGGATACTGTTATTATAGTCAAGCGAAGTGTAGGCTCCGTTTGTGCTCCGTTAACATCTGGCTCTGTGCCTTTGCCTGTGGATGTTTCCTCTCGGTCCCAGAGGAGCACAGACGGTTAGCAGGACTACATTATACTGCCCGTGCCTCTTGTCATTTCTGGACTGGATTTTTTTCTTAAATTCAGTGTTTGTGTTTTCGCGTGGTACACAAAGCCCTCTGTAATACTGATATTTGCTTAATTTAGAGTCAGCGTTTGGTCCTCCTTTCTTGGTTAGAACTATTGTAGTGATGATGTAGTCCAATTTTAGAGCTGGTTTAGTCCTTCGAGAGATTGGGGATTTAAGCATTGTGTATTGTATTGCAGAGAGCATTTTATTTTTCCATTTTAGGTTCAGTACTAATTTTCTACATCTACTGTCCCTAATTAGCATTGAACACATGTAATTAATGTGTCTTTTTTATCATCAGGGATTGCCTCCGTGAACCAGTCGCATGGAGATTTGGATGATACTCTGAATGAAAAACTATGACTGTCTCTAGAAACTTTTTCCAGTAGTCTATTGAGTTTGTGTCATCACAGGAGAAATTACCTTCTTGTGTTTGATTATTGTTTCGGAATTGGTCCTTTCTAATGAAAATGTCTACAAGGATTAGCACAAAGGTTTAGTCATTTCATAGAGCAGGATTTCTAAATGATCAGCCATACTTAAAGCTGCAGCCCTGAAATGACAATGCCTCATTAAATAAAGAATTGTTTTGTTAAGGTATGCTTTTAGAGACTGTGCTGAAAAGCTTGTCACTGTGTTGGCCGAAACGGTTGTCTGGGCCATAATTAGTTAATATGCCAAATCAGTCCTCTGCATTTTTATATTATTTGGAGCCTAATAAATAAAACTCCCATGAATGTAATGGAGATTGGTGCAGACTAATGCTTGAGAAGAAGTTATGAAATGTGAAGCTGATCAGTAGCTGGGAGAAAAAGCTGGAGGCAGGGCTGCAAGTAGCAGAAGAACAGTTCATGTTAGATGTTTTTGAGCCAAAGTAAAAAAAAAAGGTGAGACTGAGATGATATGAATGAACATTTAATGTGAAGGGACTGAATATATTAGTGGAAGGATATTGGGGTTATAGATTCACATGAGGGCAGAGAAAGACCATTGAGGACATTTATGAACAGACTGCAAAGCCTTGTTTCTATGGGGTTGCTGTGGAGCACATCCAAACTGTCCGAAAGTGTCTCTGAGGAGGCATATTATGCTTTTTTTAGCTACTAAGGTCGTCGTTTTACATTTTTGATCTAAAACAGCTTAGCAATAGAAATGGGTGCATTGACCTATTGTTCAAAACTGCATGACTACGTGACATTTTAGAACTCCACAGTTTTTCAAATAATCACAACTACACGGATGTGGCCGGGGAAAGGGAGCAGGTGAAAACGGCTGAGCGCTCGAGCCTCAGTTGCAGGACAATACAGGATTAGTCAAAATACACATTTGAGTATGAGAAAACACTAGTGTAACAAGGTTAAGCTCATCAAAATTGTTATTTTGCATGATATCCCTATCCTGTAAGGAAGTCAAATCGGAAAGTTTGAGTGGTCTAAAGCAGGGATTCCCAAACATTTCTGGCCAGGACCCCCAAAATAGCCACACAACCGACCTCCAAAGCGAAATGAAAATGACAGTAGCAATAATTTTAGGGGTCAAAGCATGTTAATTCAGGTTTAATATTGGTTAGTTGAAGAGTTTATTGTCTTATTGGACCCTATTTCTCTAAAAGATACTGTTTTTTTAATAATAATAATACAAAAATACAGCAAATACAATGTCATACGAATTAAAATTAGATATTGAAATCATCTCGTGACCCCCAGCTCACTCCTTGTGACCCCTAAGGGGTCCCGACCCCCACTTTGGGAACTACTAGCCTAAAGTAGGTAGTCCTTTTTTGCTCTACGTCCAATTTAGCGGGATAATTTGATTAGAGAGAAAGTAGAATTGGGCAAAAGTTTCATTTCAGTGATGATGTCATTGTCTTTTTAAAATGTTGAGCTCTATATGCCTACACAAATTAACTAGACTAGAATATACCTGCTGCTTAGCCTTAATGGCACTGAATATGAAATTAGGCTACATAATACAAGTTGTTAAATCGATAAGGTTTTCAAAAATAAAAGGTAAGCGTTCTCATCCATGTGGCTAGCTAAAATCATCAACATCTTCGTTAAAATATGCTGCCTGTTTCTTTATTATTGAGGTCAAGTTTAGGTCATGCAGCTACACGGGGCCGTGAAAGGTAAAGCCTCTGCACATTTCGAGTCAAACGTAATTGGCTTGAGACCGGCTTCGCTGTAAAAGAGTTGAAAGTTAGTTCGATGTTTTTTCTCGAACGTGTTACAGCGTTTGTTCCAACTTTTCTGTGCAAAACGCAATGGTCTGCCACTCCGCCCGTGCGCCTCACATCGCACCTCTCTCCTCCCTCTCGCCGCTCCTCTCTCTCTCCCCATCTGTGCCCATGCTCGCTCTTCCCCGGGAGTCTCTCGGCGTCTCGGCTCCGGAGCTTATCTCGGTGCGCATCGTCAGCATCAGTTTGAAGTGAAATCTGACAGCCCCGCTGCCTCTTCCTGTCGCTTTTTCCGCCTCTCCTCCTTCACTCACTCCGGTGGTCAGCCCGTCTCCTCCGAAAAGGTACTGTCCGGGATTAGCGTGTTGAACGGGTGTTATTACTGATGGACTTTCAGGTGGGTGGAGAGAAATGTTTGAGGAGTAACGGGATTGACCTGAATTGGCGTCCGGGATGTGTGGGTCTGTGTGCGCTACCGTGGCCGTGCGTGCACTCTCCAAACCGCTTTTCTCAGACCTTTACCCTCTTTTTTGCAGTTGAGCCGGGACTGTGGGGAGCGCGTCTGGTCGCTGCCTTCAACTTGGGAGAGAAGAAAGACACGGGAAACTCCTCGGAATTCTCCATACAACGCGCTTCTTTACCGCTCTTTTGGTAAGCCTAACTCGCCAACGATGTTCTCAAGTCAAAATGAGTGAACTTAGCCCGTTGTTGTCGTGGTCTGTACCATTAAGGACGCGCACACTTTTACTGCTCTGTTGTTGAAACACTTGAAATGCGTTTAATGAATTGTTGTGCCGTGTCTAAAGTGATATAGCACAATGCTGCTCGTCTGGTTTAAACGCTGCGCCCGTGGCAATGAAGTTCTGTCGCTTATTATGCATGGAAATTAAACATGGCCATTTGTGACAATTACCAGTCAGTATTCCTATCACGAAGAGGGGAGGGAGTGCTCCAGCTGGGTGTGTGTGTCTGAGGGATAGGGGAGATTATGATGGGATTGAGTGAGGAGTGTGAGAAGAAACATTTAAGGGATCCCTCAGGGAAGTGCAGCCTTCCACCTTTTTATGAGCCAGATTTTAATAGTCTTTTATTTCCCACTCTGATGACATTGTCTGATATTGTTCTAAAAGTCTCTACTTATTATGCTATCATTGTCATTCCATTACTCCCCTATCTATCTGTATATGGTGACATTCCACAGTTCTGCAGGGCTGCGCTGCAAGGCACAAATCTATGTAACCATTTGCTGGGTTTTATTGTCCTGTTTATCAATTAAGGCTGTCTATAATGGAGATATCACACTTCCTCCAACATAAAACATTACTCTCCCACACACCATCCGTTAGCATCGCACCTCCCACATAGCCACACTTGCTGTCCAGAGTCGATTATTTGGTTATGTGCCACCATTTGCACTAATAGAGAGTCCCTACTTAATGTAATGACAACTCGATCTGTCAGGCTGTGCCCAGCAGAGGGACGCTTAAAGGCCCATCAGCGGTGTCATCAAGGGCAGATTGAAAGGCCATGAAGGCGCGGCGACATGACAAAGTGCCTATGGAGCTTGTCTAAGTTGTTTGCTGATGTGTTTTATTGTCTTTGTACAGTGCAGGATGGTTGTAGAGCCACGGACCCTGATTCTGTGTGTGCATGTGTGTCTAAATATTCAGTTGAGCTGGCGGCTGTGCTCAGTCATGTGTATGCAAGGAAAGAAAAATTGAGCAAAAAGAGCGAAGGGACAGAGGAAGCAGAGAAAGAGAGCTTATGCTAACTCAAAACTATTGGAGGAAGAGGAAAACCCATGTAAGCATTTTTTCTATTGCTTTATATATTTATATATTTAGCTGTCAAGGCCTTCAGTGAGACACAGTAGGTTTTTCTGGCTTTGACATGCTTGTCACCAGCCTGAGGATTTTTGTTTTATGAAAGAAGGCCACTGACTATTTTAGCTTAGCTCCACAACTCCCATATAAACAACAAGGCTGAGCGGAACGTCCAAACAACAGACCCCCACACTAAATTAGTCCTCTAATAACGCGACACGAGAGGGAAGTTGCTGGTCAGCACTTATGGTTCACATTCACCTGCAGTTTCACTATCCTCAGAGACCCTGCAGAGCCACTGAAGAGATAGTTAATTAAAGTTTAATATGCACTTCACAACTACTGTACATAAAGGGTGTATTTAAGTACTAGTGTTATTTGTATCATTATTTAATTTTTCTGTGTGGCTGAAATGATTTAGTATTTTTATTGACTTGCTGTGGTGACTACACTGTCTAAAAACGTAGTATAAAAAATATAGCAGAGAGTTGCAACAAAGGCAATAAATACATTGAATAGGTCTAGAGGTCTAGTCTAGAATCTGTGCTTTTAACCCAGGGGGTCAAAAGGCAGTTTATTCATTGTGTTTATCCCAAACCCAAACAAGTATAGGCTGGATAATGTTCCTCGGTTGTGGCATTTTGTTATGGTGATCAGAAAAAGTCTTCCATGTCACTACCAAATATTTGAATCCCTTTAGTTAAATGGTGGCAGTGGTGTTATATGCTGTTACACCTTATGTTTTTCTACTTCATTTTGATAATCGGCTCACCACTGATACAGTAGTAAAGCTCTCATATACTGGAGCATTACATCATAATGTGTGAACACAGTGTCAGCGCAGCAGTCAAGAGTAGGTTACTAACATCTTACAGCAGAACAAGATCAAAACCCTCTCCACTCCCCAGAACGCTCTCCAACTCTGAGAGCGGGTGACACTAGCCCTGACGAGTGGAGTGGAGGCAAACATTGGGTGAAAGTGCCCTCCTAAGAGGCACTCGCGAGTACCTTTTGACAGCACAAAAGAACAGATCTGCTCGTGTTTGGAGATGCCGTTAAGATTGCAGTCTGCAGGCATCATTACTGTTGCCTAGTCCGTGCAAAATGGTGGCAAGCACACAAAGCCAATTCTATGTTTTTTCTATGTGGCAGATTGTGTGTGTTTTTCAGTTTTCTCCCCTGTTGTCGTTGTTTGCTCTCAGATGCACAGCATCACACATGACAGACTCATCGAAAGTCAAATGCACTTACATTATCACATTATCCCATTGTCACATTTCACAAGCAATTCATCTAGACTACCAACATAAGAAATTGTGCTGTCATAGCACTTGTCCATCTAGGCTTATTATCGCATATTGCAAATTAAGGCTGTGTGATATGGCCCAAAAAAAAAAAACTCACAATTTTAATCAGTCAATCAAGATTTTCAATGCTATTTTTTAACACATGAATATGGCTTTTTAAAACACAGTATATGAACATAGAGATGACAGAAAAAACATCTTAACATTTTAATACTTGACATGTCCTCCAGTTACGCGCCAGGTCGTAACTCCTATCAGAACAGCATGCTTTTACGGCTTCAGGATTGGCTGGCGGATCGATAGATTAAAAGGACCCAGGCCAATAATTGAAATCTACAATCAACTGGATAAAAAATTGATATATATTATATATATATATATATATATATATATATATATATATATATATATATATATATATTATACACACATAAATAAATATGTAATTAATTTGACTGCTGTAACTCTTTTTTTCTCACAAATTTCATTTTTAAAAATAGATTTTTACTGCCAACTTTTTTAGGGGAGCAACCCTTTATTCATTGGTCCAGGAGGAGTCATAGTTGTCACAATGGTCATAGTCACAGGGAAAGTATCTTAAAATACATGCCCAATACAGCACAAGGGTCTCCCATCTCATTGTGAGGCACTGCCGTCACATCTCACCTAGCCACTTATTGTGTATCTTATTGTGGCTTGCAAATTCAGCCACTCTGTCAAACAGTACATGGCCTTGGGCTTAAAATATCCACAAACATTCTCGCACTGTTTTTTGTGCAGGGACAGCCCCAGAGTGCTGGCACCAAACCAAAGCGCTGGTGATAACGAGGTTGAAGTTAGTTAGGATTTTAGCTGCGCTGCAACCTCCTAACACCCTTTCTAAATCTGATTCATCCCAAAATGATATGTTTTTCCAAGAGAGGGAGATGAAAACACTCACCCCCCTCCTCACTTCCTTCTTCTTCTTGTGCCAAATACAGTTGAGCTCAAACCCCCCGTGCGCCTGGCCCCTCCCTCCCTGTTATACTCCCATACTCTCACACACTATCTGTTTCGCACCCCATCCCCTCTCTGCCGTTCTCTCACATCTCTCTCTTCTCTCCTCCCCTGGCACCTCGATGTGTTTCTCTTTAATTGAGATGCATTTCAATGTGGTGCAAATTAGCTTTCTCCAGCTCCAGTCTAAACTTGAAACCTGTGTGTACGTGTACATATATGTCTGCAGTCTTTACCGTTTGTGTGTGAAAAGAATTCCTGGAGTGAAGCTGCAATACCTTTTCTTTTAGGTTTTCTTTTATTTTTTTTCACCAACGCATTGTCTTCTAAAGCCCCCTCTCTCTCTCCCACAAGCGCACATTTTTAGTTGGACATTAATAATAACATTCCCACTTTATACACAGTCTTGGCAAGCACAGTTTACTTGGCCCACCTTGCAGATTTTTGAATCCGGATTTGTTTCCAAGCAGTGATAGTGCAGGGCGTCTTATTTACTTCCTGTTACTGATTACTTCCTGTTACTGAAGAGTGCAGACGCTTTTCCTTGCTGCTCCTGCTTGCTACAGCTGTTTTCTTATTTATTTTGCTTTTAAATCAATTTTTTTTTCCTCTATAAATCTTGGATTATGACTTTTCGAAGGAAACCAAGGATTTTAAGATAATTTTTTCAATTTTTAAGAAACTATCTGACGAGCCAGCGACATGTCCGGGGAGAGAAGTCAAACAAACTCTTGTGAACGCTGTCGGAAATATCAACATGAAATAATTGAGCTACAAGCACGGATATTCGCTCTAGAATCTGAAAAAGGACTTCACGATACAATTCCAGTGTCACCGAGGGGCAAGAAGTCTACATATCTTTCAAGAAAAGCTACTTTCAACTTAAACCGGAGCGACTCTGTGTCTTTCCCAAAACTGGGTAAAGACCAGCCGGCTGCATCTTGGATCAAACTCGGTGAAAAACCAAAACGATACAAAGCTAATGTAAAGTCGCCTGCTATACAGCTTACAAACAGATTTTTGCCACTGTCAGAGGCTGAATTTACAGAACGAGAAAACTGTAGCCACCATGATGTTGATAAAAAGCAGCAGAAAGACAGACAGTCTGTGCCAAACGTCAAGGACAGTGACACACTCTTGATAGGAGACGGTGCTATCAGTGGAGTCGTACATGGAAGAATGAAAACATGTAGCTTCCCCAGCGGCACAGTTTCTGAGATTACGTCACTGCTTCCCAGAGTACTGTCCACACACAGAGGAGTTAAACAGCTGATTGTACACGTGGGTGCAGTGGACATTCGAAAGGAGCAGACTGAAGTTTTGAAAAAAGACTTCATGAAGTTATTTGAGGAGCTTGATAAAGTAGAAATCAAAACATTCATCAGTGGACCTCTTCCAAATATTGACAGGAAGATCAACAAGTTTAGTCGGCTGCTACAATTGAACACTTGGCTGTCCAAAGAGTGTGCACCTAGAGGATTGCACTACATTGAGAACTTCTATCTGTTCTGGAAACGAGAGGACCTGTTCAGGGGAAGGGGCCCACATCTGTGCAGAGGTGGAGTGAGGGCGCTGACAGAAAACCTCCTCCACGCTCTCAGGCATCAGAATGGCCGTGGACAGGGTCGTGAACAGATAGCTCGAGAAGAGAGGAATGAGAGAAGAACTCCGGATCAATCAGCCAGAGACCAAGTCAATGCTTCAACATCAGCAGTAACAAAACAGCCGACTCCACAAAAGGATTTATCAACAGCAGCTCCACCAGGCCCAGCAAAGGATTCAGCTCCAGCTGCTCCAAAATCACCTACACTGCCTCCAGTAAAGAGCTCATCAGCTGCAGCACCACAACGATCTCCACCGCCCCCAGTGAAGGGCTCAAGCTCAACATCCGTCCCCCCTCCCCCGGGGTCCTCATCACAGGTCATGGACCGGTCAGTGACAGGCCCAGCAGCTGCCCTCTCACCACCCCTACCCTCAGACCAGTCCTGGGTCCCCCCCGCAACATCTACTCCCACTCAATCATCACTCTCCTTTTCATCTCCACCTTCACCCAGGGACCTTCCCAACCATCTTGAAAGTCTGATAAAATCTGGAGTAAAGATGGTTCCACTCACACCTAATTTAGCAAGATCAAGAGTTCTGATGTCAACAATGATGAACTCTTCCCCGTACAAATCTGTGCCCACCATACCACTCAGGAGCTTCAACTCTCCTGCTTCACCAAAAAAACAACCTGCACCTCCACCCCCTCGCCTTTCACCTGGTCCATCACCCAAAGCCCTCCCAGCTCTCCCCACTCAGCCTTTGCCCAAACCTCCTCCAGGTCTCCCCCTTCGCCTCCCACCCCCACCTCCCCCCAGAACTGTTATCTCCCATAGCTAGGATGTAGTGGGTCTCAGCGTTGCCGGGACTTATGGTCATGAAAATGGTCAAACAAACCCGGGGCCCTGTGTTATATCTGTAGTCACGTCACACAGACTGGAGAACAGAAGGACAGTTAGACTGTCCAATCTTAGAAATTTAATTCATATTCCCTGTGAAAAGATAACGTCGAGTCACATTGAAATCAATCTGAAACTTGCTGTGCTTAATGTCAGATCATTATGTAACAAATCACTTTTAATTAATGATTTTATATCTTCTTATAATCTTGATTTTATGTTTTTAACTGAAACATGGCTTGACAAAAACACGGGAATGTAGTTCTAATAGAAGCGACTCCACCGAGCTTCAAGTTTGAATCTGAAACACGCGACAACAAAAAGGGTGGAGGTGTCTGTGCAGTTTTTAGAGATAAAATAGTTACCCAGAGGTTGTCTTTTGGGGTGTTTTCATCATTTGAGTATTTATCTTTTAAAATGGAGCTAAAACAGTCTCCCTCCATACTCTACATTGTCCTGTACAAGCCTCCCCAGCACTGCCAAGGTTTTATTGATGATTTTACTGAGATGCTTTCAGTTGTATGCACAGACTTTGACGGTTTGGTCATTACAGGTGATTTCAATGTTCACGTGGATAATGTTTGCGACAGAAACGCTAAAGAGCTTGATGCTGTCCTTGAAACCTTTGGTCTTACTCAGCATGTGAGTGGCCCCACTCACAGCAGAGGACACACTCTGGACCTGCTAATTACTAAAGGGGTTAATATTTCAAACGTCAGTGTGGTCGATGTGGCACTGTCTGATCATTTCTGTGTTTTCTTTGACCTGTCTGTTATTCCTAAATCACCGACTGGTCCTGCAGTTGTTCGGAGGAGACACATAAATGACAGCACAAGTGCGCTCTTCATTGAAATGATAAACTTTGAAAATCCTTCATGTTCAAATGTTGACGACTTTTTAAATTCTGTTACATCTAATATCTTGAATGTTCTGGACACCATTGCTCCTATGAAGTTTAAAATGGTTAAAAATAAGCAGAAGGCGCCATGGAGGAATAATGAGACAGTCAGGGCACAGAAAAGGGAGTGTCGCAGGGCTGAGCGAAAATGGCGCAAGTCAAAGCTCCAGATTCATAAAGAGATTTATAGAGAAAGGTTGTACATGTACAACCTCATTTTATGTAAAACAAGGGAAGGATTTTTTCTGAAATAATTGGAAATTGCAGTAATAACTTCGCGTGCTCTGTTTGCAACAGTAAACAGACTAACAAACCCTCCAATTCTGCTGCCATTAGAACTAATTTCCACAGCTAAGTGCAATGAGTTTGCAGTATTCTTTAATGACAAGGTTCAGGGCATTAAAAATGCCATAAATTCCACAGTGCAAATAATAACCTTAAAACCACCTACACATTTAGAGCTGACTCAGTTTGCACCTGTAACTGACAAAACTGTCCAAGAGATCATCACCAGTCTGAGTTCTTCTACATGCTGCCTCGATGTGTTACCCACCAGATTTCTAAAGTCTGTTCTGAGCACTTTGTTAACACCACTCACTCACATAGTTAACATGTCGCTTCAATCTGGAACATTCCCAAGGGCCTTGAAAACTGCGGTCATTAAGCCTCTCCTAAAGAAGAGCAGTCTTGATGCCTCAGTACTGAAAAATTATCGGCCCATCTCAAATCTGCCATTTTTAGGCAAAGTCCTCGAAAAGGTTGTTTACCAACAGCTCACTGACTTCCTCTTAATAAACAACTCATTTGATGATTTTCAGTCAGGTTTTAGACCTCATCACAGCACTGAGACTGCTCTTATCAAGGTGACAAATGACATCCGCCTGAACACTGACGCGGGCAAAGCCTCAGTCTTAATTCTGTTAGATCTGAGCGCTGCTTTTGACACTGTCGATCATGGGATCCTCCTACAGAGACTAGAGGACTGGGTGGGCATCACTGGCACTGCCCTAAATTGGTTGAAGTCCTACCTTGAGGACAGAGAGTACTTTGTTGAGATTGGTAACTGTGTCTCAGACCACGTGAGCTTGACCTGTGGGGTGCCCCAAGGGTCAATCCTGGGACCCCTTCTGTTCAACCTCTATATGCTGCCCTTAGGTCAGTTAATACTCAGCACAAATGTGTCTTATCATAACTACGCAGATGACACTCAGATCTATGTCTCACTGACGGCAGGTGAATATGGACCAGTGGATTCACTCTGTCATTGCATCCAACAGATCAGCGTGTGGATGCAAAACAATTTTCTTCAGCTAAACTCAGACAAGACTGAAATCATCGTCTTTGGGCCGCAGAAACAGAGAGAAAGTGTCAGCAGTCACCTCCAGTCTCTCGCTCTAAAACCGACAAATCAAGTTAGAAATCTGGGGGTAATAATGGACTCAGACCTGAACTTTAACAGCCACATCAAATCAATAACATCAACAGCCTTTTACCACCTAAAAAACATTGCCAAAATTAAAGGTATAGTGTCTAAACCAGACTTGGAGAGACTTATCCATGCATTTGTCTCTAGTAGGTTAGACTACTGCAACGGCCTGTTCACTGGCCTCTCCAAACGAGCTGTAAAACAGCTGCAGTACATCCAGAATGCTGCTGCTCGGGTCCTGACTAGAACCAGGAAGTACGACCACATTAGTCCTGTGCTCAGGTCTCTGCACTGGCTTCCTGTGGCTCAGAGAATTGACTTTAAAGCAGCTCTGCTTGTGTTCAGGTCTCTCCACGGCCAAGCACCAAAGTACATCTCTGACATGTTAGTGCCATATGAACCATCTCGCACTCTGAGGACCTCAGGGACCGGCCTCCTGCAGGTGCCTAGAGTCAGGACTAAACATGGGGAATCAGCATTTCAGTTTTTTGCAGCTAAAATCTGGAGCAGTCTCCCTGAAGATGTGAGACAGGCCTCCACTCTGACAATGTTTAAATCCAGGCTAAAAACAGTTCTGTTTAGACGTGCATACGACTGAAAGATCTATCTGCACTCTTCTTTTTTAAAGCACTTTATTTTAAAATGATTTTAAAATGATTCTGTGTGTCTTTTTGTGTTTTGTGATTTTAATGCAACTTTTCCTGTTTATGTAAAGCACTTTGAATTGCCCTGTGTACGAATTGTGCTCTACAAATAAACTTGCCTTGCCTTGCCTTGCCTATTAGGGGAGGGGGCGGAACAGGATGTGATAGTCGGGGCGTGGGGTAATATTTGTCTGTCTTAGCTGATTGGATCTACACTGGTTTAACAGGGCCATCTGGTGAAATTGAGACAATGTGCTGAACGGTTTGAAGATTCATGAATTGTGAAGAAAAATGGTGGGAATAAGAATGGTATGTTAAAGGAGACCTATTATGCAAAATCTGGGAGTGTTTAACCATATTGTGATTGTTTCCCTTCACAAAACCTCTCGAAATTGTTTTTAGAGTGATTCATGCATGCTTGAGAAATCTTTATTCTCCTCCTCCTTTTCACCTCTCCCCAGATTCCCCACCGATATAGGCCCACTGCTCTTATGCTGCTACTTACTATGTTTTGCAATTTTATTTTCTTAACTGTGATATATGTTGTATTGGAATTGGCAATGTCACATCGCCACTTCAGCACAATTGACAAAAAAAAAAAAATATCCTCCGCTTGCTATCGTGAACTGCACCTCTGCACAGGGCAATGTATTGTAAAAGCAGAAAACTGTGTCATTTTATGTCGTTTTAGCTCAATATTGCAGTTTAACATGTCCAAAATATGACATAATGATCTGTCATAGCGCCTATACAGTAGACAAAAGCACAAGAGCTGTTCTTTAAGGGTCAAGTTGTGTAATCAGTGTCTATTTAGTATGGGTGTCACAGCAGCACAGTGGTGTGTGCTCTCATCTGTTAACAAGAAGGCCTTGGGTTCAATTTCCAGGAAGCATGAAAGCATTACTATGTGGAGTTTGCTTGTTCTCTCCATGTTTGGTTAGGTTTCTTCTGGGTGCAATGATTTTCCCTGCTGGTAAAAGCCATATGGGGGCCAGGAATCATCTGCACAAGTGATTCTGAAACCTGGTCAATAATTACTGATTATAATTTAAGTAATTTAGTCTCCATACAAACTCTTACAAAAGCAATATTTTTGAGTTCACTTAATAGACACATATTATATTATGTCTGCACTCGGTGTGTAGTTTAAAGAGCAAAAACATGAAAAATACTGCAGGTCAGCTTGTGTAATGTACATTTTTATGTCATTGTGTTAATGAGAATATTTTCCTTATAACAGAATTATCACACTGTAGCAAGCTGTGAGTCACCTATATGAGTTTATCAACACATTATTAAAACATCTAGCCCATGCAGGAAAAAATGATACTGATATGTCATATGTCACTGCCTTAATCTGTGCTTAGACATAGTGCCAGAAAAATAAGATAAAAAGACAAATAGACCTTCTTTGTCATAGAGAATGGCACTTTTCCAAATTCTTGCCCCAGGTTTAATTTGTTTCCCCAATACTGCGCAGAGGTTGGAACTTGGAGCAGGTTCCTGGTAGCAGCTGTGCGCTGGCCTGTGTGGGTACAGTAGGCTGTAGTCTGGTGTATCCTGGTGCATGGGATGCCACTCCTGCCGTGTGCACATGCATGAGTCCAGAGAGCCAGTGCACGCAGGCAGTCGTTAGAGAGAGTGATGCTGACAGTGGGGTGACCTTGGGGCTCCCAGTCTTCCTCCTGTCGATGAAGGGGATGACTTAGTGCCTCCCTCCCCACCCATGATGGCTCATTTATTATCATTAGGCACACAGTCAAAAGATGCAGCTTAGGCCCTCAAGACGGAGTGGTGCGTCCAGAAAAGTGCGCATGTCTGTGTGTTTGTGTGTGTTAAAAAAGTTAGAGGTAAAAAAAATCTCAATAGAAACTTGATTGAAGAAAAAAAATATAATTTTATGTGTAATTTCTTTGTAAATGAGATTTGAAATAATTATGACTCCTATTATGCATTACTTTTTCAAGCTTTAGGACACCTTAGCTATGGGATTTCAACAAGTGTAAGTTAAATTCATTTAAAAGTATGGAAAACAGGCTCATTTATCTGAGGCTTTATTTATGTGTACAAAACACCAAAGGAGGGTGCAAGGTGTTGACACTTGAGGACAGCCATTTTAATCAGGCAAAACAATTAACTATTAACCTTTAAGTTGGTTAGCTGTAGTCCTGAAGTGATCAGAATGAGCGCTGAATGAGAACACCCAGCAGCATGTCAGGATTACTACCAGATGACGCCAAGAAGCCAGGATTACTAAATCATGCATACATTAAACAAAACACTCCTCATGTTTAATAAGAAAACTGTATTATAAGAATAAGCTCCTTAAAAAAAAAAAGGGGGGGGGGTAAGTTTTGCCTTGTATAGGCTTTCCATGAAAATGTCCCTCTGCTTAACATTGTGTGTAACATTTTCACACCACAGTTAGAGACTTTCTATAGCTGCCCTCGCGTGTTACAGGTAATGTTAAATGCTCTTTTTCCTGAACACAACAGCAGCATGCTAGTGATGAAAATAAACAAACAAACAAACAAACAAAAATTGAGAATAAAGAGCTAAGTTTAAAGATTTGACGAGAGGATTGCATTTGTGCTTAAGTTAAACTAAAAGTTAGAGTTTGATCCTGAGCTCCGAATGTCAGCCTGCAAGTTGGATTTTTACATTTGTTAATAAATCAAAAGCTTAAATGTCTTTTATGTGGAGGTAAAGTGAAACATAATTTATTATAAAATCAAGTTTACCTAAGGGTGCTACCAATTTCATATTCATAGCCTCTAGTAGAAATTGTTGTTTTTAGAGGGTAGTGAGGTCAGAAAAGCTAACCAGTTCTGTTACTGCAGACCACAATAACTGTGTTCATGTTGAAGCTTGTGTGTGTCACCTTACATTTGTCACAGGTATCACTGCTCCTATGTCTGTGAATGTTTGTCCATATCTCGACTCTGGATATATGCCTTCCATCAACCGGCGTCTGCTTGTGCGCTGGCCCTCTTACTGTGCTTACCACGCGGCATAAATAACCCGCCGCACCATCACCCTAACCTTACGTCACCTCAGCCGTCCAGTGAGCAACACAAGTGGTATACGGCTACATCAGAGCGGCCCCTGTGCTATCGTTTCTCAGCGTGATGGATGGAGACTTCTGCGGGCCAGTCAATACCCAATCTGAGGCCCACTGTCCTGATTTAAGATACAGCAGCACCCAGGTGACACACTCGGAGGCACGCCACTTTAATCACTCCGAGCATCAACTCCGCACTGCCAAGATTGGTGTGTGGGTGGCACAGTGTGTAGTGTGCATGTGTGTGTGTTTGTATTAGGCTCTCGCTCTGTCAAGTGCTGCTGTAATCACACAGCAATCGGCAAGTGCCTGCACCCCTGACAGAGTTAACATTTCTTTAGAATGTAAAGAGAGCAACATAAACAACACATACAGGGCTGGATTTATGTGGCCGAGAGCTCTGGAGACAGCCCAGAATATGCACAGAGAAGTCAAGAGTCTTTGAGGCCAGAGACTGGTTGTGTGAGTGTTTACTATGGCCGTTAAAGCTAAGACATCTGGACATATAACATCGACAAGTACATTTTAAAACCACTCATTCGAAAAAAGACCACTTAATTTGATTGTAAACCTCAAACGTTTGTACAGAGATTTGTTGATTTTGTCTGTGATCAGACCCAATTTTGTCAGATTGTGACGCTGAAAGTTTTTTTGTGTGAAAAGTTTTTCTTTCTGAAAGCTGTAAAACATCGCTGAGATCAATGTAAAGAATTGAGATGGTCAGGCGGGTTTGTGTGACATAACACAACAGTTAATATCCGACTCCCTCTCTCTGTTGTTGTTTGAGAACAGGAGAAACTTGGTACAGTACCTGTGATAGAAACTGTAGCAATGACAGTGAAAACAGGAAATAGTAGTATTACTGATACTTGCATTTGAATTTGGTGAGCCTCATCTGTTTTGCAAGAAATTTTATTCATGTTATATCATACCTTACAAACAACAAGAAGGTTTGAACACCGTTTCAAAGGTTAATATCATGTGCAGACATTCTGCCTCATCTCCCCTGATGCAACAGATAGAAAAGAAAGAGATTTCTCATCTGTCGGAAAAGGTAGACAACTTGCATTCAGCTTCCCTGGTGTATACAATTTGCGTGCTGTTTGGGTTTGATTTGCACGGCATGCTGAAGAGAACACTTTGGCGCGTGTGGTAATCAACTGAAGATTATGTTTGTATGAGTGAGCGGCTGGATATCGGTGCTTTATCAGACAGTAATCTGTGTGCACTGCTTCAAATTGTTCCCTCTTGACATGTCATCATTCACATACATGCTCAGTGTCCCAGTCAGTCGCCCCTCCCCTCGCAGCCGCTTTGGCTGTTAGTCTAATTTATGAGGTGCCGTTAATTTGGCCTAAACGCTTGTTGCGAGACCTCCTCCCTCGCTCCCTCCTCTCGTCCCGTCATCTCTCCATCTCTCCCTCCCTCCTTGGTGCTCATCAGTCACCCGGCAGAGTAAATCAGAGGGGAGGTATTGCACAGCAGGCAATACACGGACTGGACACCTTGACTAATATACCACTGTCCTTCTTCACCACTCTCCTTCCTGTCTGCACAACTCTTTCCATCTCTCTTGGCCAAAATTAAATTTGGCTTCTCGTCCTTCCTCCTACTTTTCACTGCAATTTACCTGTTTACCTCTTAGAGCTACTTTCCTGGCCTTATTTGCCACAAGCAAGTTGGAATAAGCAGAGAATGAAGTAAGGTTGAACAAACATTGTTGGTACACACAGCAGGGTTGACAAACTTTATTGGATCAGTGATCAGTTACAAAAAAATCCCAACGAAACCCTGGCATTCATTGTGTAAAATCAAATTTAAGTGAGAGTTGCTGTTCAGAATCAGAATGTATTGGTTTTCCCAAAAGACTCCCCAATAAGGGACCTAAGGACCCTCAGTGTTCCAAAGACGCCACTTTGAGAATGGTTGACCTAAAGTGTGAAGGCACAAATGCAAAGCAAAGTTTGCTTTGACAGAGTTGGAGAGCTGCTTCTTTTTGCAAGCTGTGCCACATTCCTTCTCAATCTCTGACACAAACAGGTAATTTTCTACACTATGATGAATGACTTTGTGAACACAAACATGATGTAATATGAAGGGGAAACCATAAGACTGTTGGGCAAAGTGGATCAGAATAAAAGAGATATTATTATTACTCTACCTTCCGCACAATAGATGATTTAGGATACAGTGAGAAAGGTGATATCAGAACACAGGGTTGGCTTCCACTCTAATTTAGATGGCTAAGCAAACACTCTGTGGAATAATTGCCCTGTTATCAACATTTGAAACTTCTACGGAAAAAATCAGGATTATTTGGTCTTCATCTTCTGTTCATGTCAACTCAATCAACAGACGGATCTGTTTGTACCAAAATGGCCATAACAGGAGGGAACCCTCAAAGCTTCATCATTTTGTACTGGGTTTAAGTTGTGATAAAGATGTATCAAGATAGGCGGGAAAAGTATTTAATCTATGCCCATACAGCACAGAAATCTCCTATCAACTCTTCACAAGTACATTTCTTATCCCTCTACATCCATTAATTCTAATTCTGCAGGACTACTTCTGCCTCTACCAAATATGAATTGTTGTTGCCAGATTGACAGGAAACCGTTAGAGCTAGTTTATTATCCAAACAATGATTTTACATGGAAGAGAAACACTTGAATAAAGTAAGACAACTCTGTTCTGTACTCAAATGTACTTAATGCATAAGCGTATTCAGTTACTTTTTACCCCTCTCTCTGCATCCACACTTCAGCAGCGTTCTCTACCGTCTTTTTCACTCTCTTAAGTCATGCGCTGTGCTCCTCCTTGCCTCCTCCCCCATTCTCCTGTTCTCAAGTTAGGTGTAAATTTAGAACTGAAGGCATGAGGGGATGCTGTATGTGTGTGCGCGTGTTTGTGTGCTGGCGGAGTGAGTGTGTTAGAGAGACAAAGAGAGAAACTCTACATGAAAGCTTGTGCGAGTCCCCACACAGCGCTCAGATGGGGCTGATTAAAAACCTAAAGCCTTGGTATTCAGCCACATTTCCAAATCACTTGAAAACAAACACACACGCACACACACTATCTCGAGGAGGAGCGCACACTCACACTGCAGCCTTGACAGAACAGTGGACTGGTTATAACTATGATGTCATCTATTTAAAACAGAGGGGGCGTCATTAGTAAAGCCAAACTGTTAAAATGCAGACAAAAACATTCAGCGCTTTCACTGCAGAGAAATACAATGATTACATAAAATAGGTAGACTCCATTACCGTCAGTCACTTGGGATGTTCCTCTGCTGACTTGTGGCCAGATATAGTATTTGGTCTTGTCTTGCCATTGTAAAGAACCTTAGAAATTACATCAGTTGAAAGAAAGCAGGCACTGGAGTGGCTCAGCACAACTCCCTATTGTCAACATTAGCATTTATTGGTGATGAACTATGTAATGACACCACCAACTTAAAGGCACAGTATGTAACTTTCTGGTTATGGAAAGTCACTCTCATAATTCTAAGGAAAGTTTAAAACATAGTTCTGAACATTCTCCCTGCAGAGAGATACATTTTATGCCATACTGTGGAGTGTTACAGCTTACGGAACAATATTTTCATAGAAACAAACAGGCCAAGTAAGAAGTTTTGTGAAGTAAGTAAGTCAGTTTTGTGAAGATGCAAGTCCGATCACAGTAAAGGTTTTTTTTTGTGTGTTTGCAATAAAAATGTACTTTTGTTTTAGTTTATTTTCGGCCTAAAATTGTACGTGTCTTTAAGTAAGATGAGACAGTATGAGAACTTCATGGCAAAACTAGTAAACATGTCTAAAATCATTGAGTGTTTTTCTCCCTATTTATTCAGTATACTTTAGTATATGCTAGTCTGGTAATAGGTTTCTGCCTTCCTATCTCTGTACAACTGGCTCGAGGTAATTCTCTCTGACCCAGTGCAAGCAAACAGAGAGATTGTCAGACATCGGAGAGCCCCTCATCACTTTACTGCACATTGTTCTCTCTAATTCCATACACAGGGTCCACTGGGGACTGACCTGGGAGCTGTACTTAATGTACGGGCCTGCCCATAGCACCTATACATCAATGTCCATCTCTGCCGCGGTCCCCTCAGTCTCCCGCTGTCTCTCTGCGGCCTCTCTCAGTTATTCTTAGTCTCACGTCTATTTATTTTCCGCCTATTCCTTCACTTTGCTCATCTTTCAGTGTCATAGTATTGCACTACTACTACTCTATGTGCTGTGGGTATAACCTTTTTCATTCTTAAATCCCAATTGCACAAAGCTGATTCTTAACAATGCAACTGAATCTATAGACTTGTGTTTTGTACCATCCCCTGGTTTAGAAGTGACTATAACTTTACCTCCATTGCCATATGCTGTCACTTACTGCTTTGCTAACAGTTACAGAGAAGAAGCACACTATCTAAGCTTTATTCCTTTGTGTATTATGTAAATCCACTGTGGTTTCCATTTAGGCAGAACACCTTAAAACAATGGCTTCTTCTATATAAAGATCTGACACTTTTTTTGGAGCGTGCACTTCATGAAAGTAGGCATGTGGACAACACAATGTCAAAGAAAAGCACATTTAACCCAACATGATCAATATAAAAAATCAGCTTTAGCTATACATCAATATTCAGGTACATGCAATAGTTATGAACTTGCAGCGACACGTTCTTCCAAAGGTTTCTTCATAAATATTGCTTATATGCATGTCTCTATTTGTTTCTTTAAATGTTTTAATCAACGCCCTGTAAATGTACATATTCTTTGCAAAAACTGTTTATTATTTTGATTACTGGCTAACTATGAAGGCCACAGAACTTGCTAGTTATTATTGTATTTTTCTTGCTGTATTTTTCCACCCAGCATTAGCCTAGATACATATTCTGTACAGAGCTTATTCATGTGTTTGTGAGAAAAGAGGGAAGCTGAATTATCTTAATTACTGCTCACCAGTGGTGCCGTCTTAACGAGCTGCTAGTTAATATACAGATTCCTAATGCTAGTCTTCATAATTATTCTGATGTTTATATGTTGGAAAGTGTAAATGATACCTGCTCTGTCTTTCGCCTTATAGATTCTATACAAACCAAACCATTAATAATTGTATTTCTATATGTTGATGATTGAGTTTCGATTATTATTTTCCACAAGAGTTTTAGTTTCTGATAGACCAGTTCATCAAATACATACAGTGTATATATTTATGAAGAGCTGAACAATATATTGCAAAAGTATTCATATCACAACTTGTTTAATTTGCGGAAATCTGTGCATTTTCTCAGTTCTGTGTATTTTTTCCACCCGTAAGCCTTGATGTTTTAGACACAAACAGACCATGCGTTTCCCTGATTGGTTAATCTGCATGTCAGTCACGGCTAAATCGGGGAGACAAGATATAGTTCTGGACCCAAGTATTGTCAAAGTGTCAAAGCCATATTGCAATAATTTTCAGTATCGTGCAGCCATTATTTTTATGCATCGTCTCATTTTTATGCATTGTCTCAAAACTGTGGCAGCCGCCTTAAGTGAGCTCACAATGGTACAAATCAAATTTAATTTAACAATAAATATATTCAGGTCAGGTTGGATGGGATCAGCAGCATAAATCAGGGGCTATCAGCTTCTGGCAATGCTGGCAGCTCACTAACACAGTAAGGTAAGTGCAGAATAATGAATTGTCATTACATAAAAGCCCCCCCCATCATGCTAACTTGACTTTTGGGAAATACTAGTAATATTGATATTTTTACACGGTTAAAGACTTTTCAATTGGCTTTTCCTGAACGTGATTATAAAGGTGATAATCCAATGGCATTCACCGCTAGTGCCCGATGTTAAATAACAGTCAGATTGGATGATAGACACCAAGCATCAAGTATGAAATGGGTGTATTTTCTTGTGTGAAGCCATTATGTGACAGTATCCCTGTGAGATCTCCGGGAGCCTGGCCAAGTGTCTGTGCCTGCCTGAGCCATCGCCATTCGCTGCTTCGTGTCTGTTCACCCAACCACACGCACAAGACGAATAGGAGCACCAGTCTGTACCAGCACCAATTTAATCAGACCTCTGCAGCCATAAACCACCAAGTATGGACACTCCGCCCGGCCCGCTGTCATCGCCATCCGCAAGTGCAATGCACACAGACAAACGGCCAAGTGCAGACGCAAGTACAGGCTCGCATGCAAATCTTATTTATTAAATTTGAACATTCTGTTATTGAGTCACGCATAAATCGCCACTCAGTGACGCATGGACTGTATGTAGCCAATACGGTTTGTGCAGTGTAGTATAAGAAGGAGGAATATCTGACATGTAGTGTGACCAGTGGTGGATGGGTTCTTCCTGTAGTTGCGATAATCACTCTGCATTTGACGTCATTGCTTGTTAATGTGGATTAAAATGATGAATAAGTGAATGGAATTTATTGATATTTTTTGTTCTTCAATTAGGTTAAAGATACCCCAACCACAAGTGGTCAGTCTTCCTTTCTGTTTTATGTCCAGGGTATGTACATAACACAGGTATCACCAAAGAGTCAAAAAGAGGTGGCACAAACACTTGCAGAGTTAAACAATTTAAACGAAGGCAACACAAAAATATTTATTCCTGGGTCTCCGATGTACATGCAAGCATGCAAAATTTATTTTACTTTACCCCCCAGCAATTGAGTCATTTTATGTAAACGTCAACTTTCCAGGAAACACAATTTGATATTTTTTTTTACCATGAGTTGTTAAGTGAGTTGTTAAATGAGTCTTTAAATCATTGTACAGTAGGTGCTCAGGTCAAATGGTAACCCTCTGCTGGATGGGGATGTCTTCAGGCCTCTGGGGATCTGAATCATAGGCGTTCTTTGTGTAGATGAACTTCTATCTACTGTGCGTTTGACTTATGTGAAATCTCACGGCATCACCCCCCCCCGCCTCCCCTTGCCTCCTATCACTCTTTTCGCCGCTCCATCAGTGTCTGTTCCGACCGCTTCTTGGGCCATTTTGCGTCTGTTTGTCTTTTTGTGATCTTGTATCTTTTTGTTCTCTTCTTTCAACAAACGAACACGTTCCTCTCCCTTTCCCATATCCCCGCTGCCTTAGATCGTTCAGTCTTTCTCTCCCAGCTTTTGCGGTGTGAACGATGGTGGATGACTGTGCTTTAGGAGATTTACTGCTAGATCCTGTCTCTGTCAGGTGTCGAGACGAAAGAAAAGCTATGAGGGAGGAGAAAGGAGGAGAGAGCGGGAACAGATGGAATATAGAGTCGTACACAAGCAGAAAGGCAAATGGAATCAGGGGATGAGGGCAAAGAATAGGGATTATACGGGCGAACATGGAAAAGTGTGGAGAATAAAAAGTAGGGCTATTGTGGGTTTTTTTTTTTTTAGATGGTCTGAATATATTTGACAGATTTTTTGTGTGAACCTTCCTTTGTCTTACTTTTGATCTAAACACAGAGCTAGCAGACACACTATCCTCTCGGGATCTCATCAATTACTGTTGTCTACCCAGGTGACACTTGTCCCAGCTCTGACCAGACACCAATCTGTGCTCCCTCCCACTAAATCTACAATTGCTCCACTATCTCATGAAGTCTGTCTGCACATATTGAATGAGAAGTGTCGCTCGGACTGGAATAGACCCAACACAGTTAAAGTAACGGGCAACTTTGGATACTTCTCTGACTTGTAAGGAATCACTTTGAAACTTTATTTATATTGCACTCTTCGATGTACAGTACCCAAAAGTGCATGATTAAAACAGTTTTCATTTATTCCGCAATCACACATTCTGGTGGTAAGCCACTTTTTCTAGCCGCAGTTGTCCAGGGGCAAACTGATGAGATGTGGCTGTCATTCTGAATCTGGAAGCTCTCCATGGGAATGTCCTCAAACTTGGGTGTCACAACTGTGCATAAAAGAGAAAGTGACAAAAAACATGTTTACTGTCTTTACGCCTTGCTATATATTATAGCATGTCTCTGAGGCGGAAAATGATGGCTGTTTTATTTTCCTTACAGTATTTATAAGTAAATTGGCATGATATTTTCTATATGGCATTTGATACAATCACCTTAATTAACCATAATGTATTCTCCAATGATGGGCTGGGAAATATGTATTTTTACACCATACCAATTACTATGTCCTTATTATTTGGATATTACAAGATGCATCCCTTTCTAATTATTCAGGTTTGGCATGTGCACGCAGAGAAGGCCTATGTGGGCTTATATTTTGAGGAAATTTTAATTTGAAATTACAGTACATTATAATCTTGTTGCCACATTATTTGAGTAGCTTTGCCAAGCGCAGTACAACCATCAAGTGATCTAACCTTGTTACAGACCTTTTTTTTTTTTTTTTTTTCTCTGTAATTTGGTTATTCATTGTTTGAAGTAACATTTGCATAAACTCCAAATACTCAAATCCTTATTACTAGCATAACATGAAACAAAATTTAGCTTCAGAACTATGGGACCATGAATACATTAGCTGCATAATAATCCAAGTGCCTTGAAAGCACAACAATGTCTTACGCAGCAAAGCCAAAAATAGCCTTGCTTCTAAACAGCAACACAAGGAGTTGTGTTTGTGTGTGGCTACAGGTGCCAATGAGAAGATCAGATTCAAACCAAGAAGTCCAGATTAGGGGCTTATCACCTGCTGTGACACTGCTGAACTTTCTACTCCTTTGAGGTTGGATTTTACAATTCTGGAAAATGTCATCATCAGCGTTAACTAGTTTCTCCTCTTCAAACTTGTGAAGTAAAAGCCTAAAGCTGTGTATGCTTCTGGACCGACTGAGATTTTTAGACCCACATTTTTTTAACTAAACCTGCAGTCCTGAACCTAACATCGCCTTTGTGAAGTGGAAATTTTGAAGAAAAAAAAAAAAAAAAAAGACAAGCGTGAGGTTGAAACGGACACACAAAAGTGAACTAAAAAAAAAAAAAAAAAAAAACAGCACAGTTATGTAAACCTGAGCATAAAACAATGTCAGGTACTAAGAAAACCCACTTTGCTTATTGACACAGTTGGTTTGACTTTGACAGCAATCCTGGTTGCAAACTCTGCAATTCACCCTGAGAACTCAACTGGCATGATTTATTTGATGCTCTGCTGAGATGTTACCATTGCACTAGCATTGCATTATGAGCTAAGTTCTACATGATGTTCAAAGACAAGACTTTTGTGTATTGGGAATTGAATTACGGTTGAACTTTTCAGCTGAATATTGACTGAAGGGAGCTTAGGCTTTAGTGTTGGTTTCTTTGTTGCTTTTTTAAATTATTATTTGTTTTGGTAGTGTTGTTTTCATCCCTGTTGAAAGGGTTCTATTTGACATACAGTACATGTTGTTTATGATTGAAATATTTATGAAAATTCTTCAGTGAAAAAACAAACACAACATAACGCAAAATTAAATAGCAAACGAACAAAATAATATAAAATAAAAGGGGTCAAATTTAGACAGTAGCCACTGTCCACTAACGTTCAGTAATGCTTCCTCACCAGCATATCTTGCATGCAGTATTACCTTTTTTTTTTTTCTTTCCAGATTTTAGTGTTTGAGGTTCTTTCCATAATGTTAAGTTTATATCACCAGCCAAGTACTTATCACTCTAATAACAGGTTCGCTCAGATACCTCTCTTGTCTCTCAATCAAGATTTTTATTGTGAAAATTATTATTGTGAAAAAAAAAATACTGCTTTGCATTGTTAGCCATAATAATCTTAGAAGAAATACAACATAATATTTTATGTTGTGGTTTTTCCTTAAATTACGTCAATCAATGTTACCCACAATACTTAGATTTACTGATGTGTGCCTGTATATTGTATATTTATGTAAAAATAAAACCAGTCAGGGGGAGCCAAGCAAAAACACTGACAAACTCAAACAGTCTCACCGTATGTACGCTTCAATGAGTACATTAGTGGAGAAAAGCACAAGATGTAAGACAGGAAATGTATTGAGAAAGAGAGAGAAAGCTGAAAATGTGAAATGGTTTGAGGCATCCATCTGTCAAGGAAAAAGAGACGGGGGACAGACAGTGAAGGAGGGATGGCACACGGATTAACAAACAAACACCATGTGGATGTGTACAAAGAGCGTCATTGTGAGACAGAGGGAGTGAGCGTGAGGATGAGGACAGGAGATAGGAGACCGGATGGGACAGAGGGAGTGAAAGACAGTGCAAGTGACACGGAGCAGTCCTGGGAGGCCGGTCGTGTGGGTGAACGTGAGAGCAGAGCTGGCTAACTCGTCTGTCAATCTGGAGCTGTGATTGGCACCTCAGGACCCACTGTCCCTCTTGTAGGATGCTGGCCCGTCCTGTCAGGAAGTGGGGCACAAGGTCAAAGAATCCCATGTACAAAGACAATTACCTGTCCAACCCTTTGAAACATACATAGTCAGCCATATAAAATTTAGTGTGCATGCATATGTACTAGCTATATTTCCTATCCACTCAAAGTCAGGATCTTAAGAGGTCTCATGTGGTGTTGGCTAGTGCTGACTGGACCTCGCCCTTTGACACGTGACCTATGACCTTACAGCGTCAGCAGTACTGCAATGCTCCAGACATTGCACATGAGATCCAAGGATTTACTGTATGTACGTTAGGGCTGCATGATTTTGGAAAGAAATCTATTTGTGGTTTCAATTAGATTTGCAATATATGTTATATAAAGTAGGATTCTGTTTGGAGTGTGCATTGTGAACAACTCCAAGCGCATTAACACTGTAGAGAAGACTGAAATATGAACTTCTGAACTTGTACAAGATTCACATGAATCAGAACATGTTTGTAGAAATTGAAACTGCAGGTATTTCAAGGTATATCTATAAAAAGAGTGAACAGTCTAGCATCTAAATAATTGCAGCCTATGCGATTAGATCATTGTGCTAACTCAGATTCCAAAAAGCCATTTTGCTGTTTTGTTTTCTAGCTCGTAAATGCATCGTTTTCACTATGTCTTTACCTGTCCATAGTTACTCACACTCCATCTTAAAGAAATGCTAAATTGGAATTACTTCCTAATGTATATTTTAATAGCATGATGCACTGTTCTTAGCGCCAGGTGCAGTTTGCTGGCATTGCATCTCAAGCTGTTTATTGGTGGAACAGTTGTCATGGAGATAGCTCATGTGATTAACATATTGTAGCCTAAATGTAACTTGTCGCTGTCTCATGATGAAGGTAATCAGAGAAAATCTATGTGTATATACATATATATATATATATATATATATATATATATATATATATATATATATATATATATATATATATATATATATATATATATATATTAGAATTAGAATTAGAAGATAGAAATGAATATCACTTTGAAATCATTTTGTCTATGAGTGTCTATCGCCTTTGTTTGTTTGTCTTTGTTTCAGTGACTGTCAAATTACACAAGTGAAATTAGAAGGTGAAAAACAAGTTCAAATTGAATGGAGAATGAGCATATACAATGTGATATATATATTTTGCATAATGTTAATAATTGCTTTTTTTCTATTCTCCAGTCAAACAGTGTCCATTATTTAAATTTACTCCCAAGCTCATCTGGAATGACAGGTTTGAAATCAAATCACACCTATTACTGGTTTTTAATCAGTGCATGTAACACCTGCACCGGTGCTGGTGTGAACACAGATCTGTCCAAACAGCACTGCGTCGTTTAAGTAGACGAGATGGACCGACCAGCAGCATTTGTTACATGTGCTGCTTTCCTTTTAAATATCACATAATGATTTGCATGCACGCTCAAACACACAGTAATGAGATGAGGTGTCCATCTGGCACTTTTTGACGTGTATGCGCAGTTAACTGTGTGTGTGCTTGTGTGTTTGTGTGTGTGCTCAGTAGGGGTTTGTGACTAATGGGGTCATTATTGATGCTGAGTCAGGATTACCGCTGATTGCAATGGCTGGATACCACCTTAACGAGTGTACAAACAGACACACAGACTATGCCTGCAGACACACACTGGCCCTGTCACACACACACACACACACACCTTTATGCCCTCCCCTCATAGGCGCACTTATGTGCACTTATGCATACGAACCTCTCACCTCGGCTAATAAACTCACTCACCCAGATCCCCCCTGTAGACCTCCATAGCTCCAGTATAAAGCAGTCACACAGTCTCTGGCTTTATATAACAGGACAGGTGGCAGCGGCTGCTCTGAGTAATCAGTCACTTCCAGCTTTTTGACACTCTACAGTGTTTCACTTGCATTACTGTACACCACATTGTGAATCTGTCCACTCATTCACAACTTTTTACAGAATCAGGGCTCATTTATGTTTGAATATATAGAGGCAATTACTGCATAGTATTTTTTTTTAATTGCTGGATGTAGCTTCAGACTCTACATTGTGCCAAAGGTTGCTTTATAAAAGAAATTGCGGTATCATTAAAACAAAATGTCATAAAAATAATAAACAATTTGTGATTTTTATAAATCATACCCACTTTGTTTCTAAATAAGCCTTTAGTTGGCATATGTTTTGCTTTATCTGGCAAAAAAGTATTATGTGTGTATTTGTAATGTAATCAATGACTAGTTAAACTACTAATTTAAACTACTAATAAATGTTTGTTGCAGCCCTACACTACAGGCATTTAAATCCTTTAATGGCAATAATTGGAAGAATGAGGTCACTACTAAAGTCTCAGGAGTTCTAATTTGTCCTGAAGTAGTTTTAGGGTTGTCCCACAAAGGCACCTAATTCCATAAGTGTTTGTCTTATTTTGTTCTCATTTTGATTACAGACCAAACTCCTTGAATCCTTCCCATTGTAACGGACCCACACGGAAAACCTGTATTATGGACAAAAGTTATTAACATTAGCTTGACTTATTATGGAGCTACTTTTGTTAATTGTGCCCTAGTTTAAATCCAATTTGACTCGCTTCTGGTTAGTTCTGGGTTAACAGCTTAAACTTTGCTTAGACCTGAGTTATTGCTGGCTTTGATCTGGTTTAACCCTGATCTAATCCTGACTCACATATGGATTGTTTTGTAAATAGGCAAGTAATCCTGATTTAGTGTATTCCTGACTTGAACTAAAGCCTACGGTTTTCATACATAATGTATAATTGTAATGTGAGGCAGACTTTATCATGGATTTTAAAAGCGTTACTACACTCACTCTCACAATATAGTCATTGTATATATGATTTTTTTAAAGAGCCAAGATCCAAATTTCGATTTGATCACAATTCATGCAGTCAATGTTTTTAGGAGGAGTTATTTAGAATTAATGAAGGCCATCTACTCTATCTGCGAGTTTTCACTTCACAGGGATTAGTAAATCCACTTGTCATAACATGAAGGAGGCAGACCAATAAGAAAAGTGGGTGGGGAAGTGTGTCTACATTTGAGCATAAAGCTGCATTAAACAGAGACGCACTGAATCACAAGCTGGCAATATCATCAAAAAAGCAAATTGTCATTGTGATTTTTATTGTCATATCATCCAGGCCTAATTGTATATTGAATTGAACACAGGCCTATACAGAAAACTAGCCAAAACTGAAAAAAATATATATTTTGCATAATGCTTAATGATACAGACTTGCACAGTGTAGCCTTATGTGTGTAATGGTGAATCAGCATCTAACTTTTACTTGGGAGATAAGTGAGCTGTCTTCTGGAGCAGGTGCACCGCGACATGCTTTATTTAGAGAGCCCTGCCATCTCAATGCACAATGACTAATGGCACTGGGGTATTTAAAACAATGGGATGTATTCAGCGCATTGTGTTTTTATAAAGGCTGCTACACACTATGGGATAATTTGCCAGATTGAGGCCCCAATTTGCTTTGCCCTGACTTTGAGGAGGCATTACCTGAGTTTGGATCCTTGTGAGCAATTTTTAGGCCTCTGCACTTCTCGTCAGTGCAACTATATAATTTTGTAATCATAAACATCACCACCACAACATCCATTATAGCAAGAGCGTCAGGGGCACACGGAATGCCGGACACCGAGGCATTGGATACAAAGATATGATATGCTTAAAAGGGCAATAATTATTCTCGCAAATCCGTCGTAAAGAGATCAAGTTACACTGTCTTTTCATCCATGTCCTTTAACTATTAGTATTTTATTTGCAATGACACCGAGTCCATAACACATTGCAAATAATACAGTTTGAAAAGTCATAAAAAAGGGAGTTCACATGTGTACAATGTTAGCTGCAGTAAACAGGACACTACTTCCTGTGCAGTCTGTTGCCAATTTCCTGTGCATTAAAAACTACCCCATATTTATTAATTTTAAGCATAGTTTTGATTAAAATAGTGCAATGTTCTGATCAGTCTCAAAGCAAGACTCTCATGACGGTGCACAGGAAACAGCTGAGGCTAATGCACAACATTCAGCTGGTAAGTAGTTGTTCTATGCAAGATTGTGTAGTCTTTGTAAAAACATTTAAAGCTGGTTTTTAAGCCTGTAGTGTGTTGCAGACATTACAGTTCCCAGGTTCCCAAGTCCCTTAAAATGCTGTTGTTGCTTTCCACAGTAAAACCATTAGGAGCTGTCCTTGGTGCTGAAGTGCTAGTTTTAATCAAACAGGTTATGAATGGAGCCTACCTTCTTGTGAGTTTCCGCTTCCTTGCATACACACACAAATTGTCCCACACACATAACTGCCATAAATAAATGAGCCAATAACACAGTAAATGGCAGTGTTATAAATAATATTTTATGGCTGAATTTTATCCCGAGGCTGATTAATAGGGCAAAAATACCAACTTGTGTGATAATAGCTATTGAAGCAGGGTGCATTCAACTCATACAATTAATTAGGATTGTGGCAAAAAGTATTTCAGTTTTGAACCATATTTAGAATCATCAATAATAATAAACCAGTTTTACCCTTGACTGTGTATGAGGCTTCTTGGATATGATTTTACAGTACATAATTAAATCTATTTTTTCCTCCGCAAATCCTTAAAGCCCCAAATAAATCTGTTCATTCAATGTTCCTCATTCATACTACTCTGAATATTGGGTAAAGCAAGCATTGTTGCACTTACTTTTAAAGATTTTACCCTATGCAAAGACCCTAATACCTGCATCTTCCACAGAGGGCTGGGTATTGTTAAAGTTTGAACTGTCAGTTGCTGCCCCAAACTATTTTGTGTACAAACCAAACCCTTAACAATTCTACCCATGCATAGATAGATTTGTGGATGTGCGCAACAGTGTATGGAGACCTTGGTGAATGTCTTTCTTCAGTACGTAGCAGACAACAATAGCAAAAATAGACATGGACCTATCTTTTATCAGGAGTAAATTATCTTTTTCAATCAAGAAAGTCCTCAAACTTTTCTTATCAAACCAAGAGAGGTCCCCTGAAGTAAGGGTCATAGAGTACCCACATTTTTTAGTGTGGAGGGAAAAAAGGAGAACACATGAACATGCAACATCCACCCCGACTCATATCCAGGATCCTTCTACTAATAGTTAAAAAATATTGACTAGAAATGTTTGTTTTCTATGGCATGTAATGTTTGTCATACCTACCATGCCTAAATAGATGAAGTGACATGTTATGCAAACACTGGTAAAGCATATAGCTGCCTGATATGTTTGTCTGCTGGTCTTACAGTGTGTCTTTGTTTACTCAGCTGCGAGTGTGCTCTGTTGTCACACACTGTAGTCTCAATAAGGCGTCGCTGTAACCCTGGGTTTAATCAAGCGGTCTGGCATACCACTTGTGTGCGTCTCCAGCTCCCTCCGTGTGACATTTTACCCAGTTCATTGTTCCTGAAAGCCACTGTACTTTCTAAATCAACTCTTTTATGAAGTTCTGCTGCTGTGGGCACACCATTAACATTTCATGTCTGCCTGGCCCTGTGTCTTTGGGCCTCTTTGAATAATCTCCACGGCTGCCACAGTCGGACACACTGGCCCTATACTGTGTTTTAGGATCTATTATGTTTTCTGGGTTTTTTTCTTTCACTTTTTATTTGTAATATTTTCATAATTTTCCGCAGTGTGCCATTTCTGTATTAAAGCATGCCTTATTCATGCCCGGACTCCCAGCAGGCTCTGAGAATGTATAAAACTCTTTCCCAGGGCTCTCTTCTAGATGTTCATATCGCTTTAGTTCTTAATGTTATTTTATAAATGATAATGTGCATTATCATTTGAACCTCCTGTCAATATGACAACACTGACATGCTTTGAACAGCACAGTTTAATTAACTATTTTGTACTTGTCCCTAACTCAGATAAATGAAGAGGATATGTAGAGAATGTGGTTGCACAGGGTCATCAGCTTAAAACCTAAAATTTATCAATGGAATATGCAAATGATTTCACACTTAGAGGCAGGTGATTTATCATAGTAACTCGGAAAAAGTTGAGTCAAAGAGAAAAAATGTGTATCCATGATGGACACAATAATTGATCCCAGAGAAGAGGCTGCAAGGCTGGACCTTATACTGAAAGTAAACCTGGTCTGTAACAAGCGTTTAGGCGCAGCCTGTTTGCCCACTGTGTTTTCTAACACCTCTGAGACTGGAGCAGAGCTGGATGGGAACTTTTCTGTTTCAGTTTCATCACTTTGCCAGACTTTGTGGTCTTTTCTCTTACTATGTCCTCACTCTCTTAACATTCAGCGCTCACTTGTCAGTTCTGAGGCGCAGCTTGCCTTAAGTATGAGGATTGGGTGTAAGCTGGTCTTATTATCCTGCGTGTGTGTCGGGTGTGTGTTCATGTATAAGTGTGTAGCGGACTGTGAGTGATGGCTGTGTAAGCCCCCTCTCTGGCGCTCTGTTTGAAATAAAGCGACAGATAATCGCAGGGCTCTGGCGAAGTGAGCTCATCTGAGAGCCAATCGATACGGGTGCCATAGCTTCAAAGCAGCCCTTCAAAGAGCAGAGAAATAGCCATATGCTCTATGTGCTCTGTGTGTGTGTAAGTGTGTGTGCACAAGTGCATGTGCACGTGAGTGCATTTAAAAACAGAGAGGCTACACAAGCTTGCGTAAATGAGTGAGAGAACAAAAGAAGACTGACAGTCAGGGAATCTCTGCAAGCAGATGAAAACACTTTTCATTTGGTAGCAAACATTATCATATCATAGTTGACATGTGAATTGCTTGTGATGCGAGTGATGTTGCTATTTAAATTGGACAAAATCATTGTTTTGTTATCTGGTAATCTCCTGATATCATGGCTCTGTTATCTTTTATTCAGTGAACCGGCAGCAGCTGTGGCCTTTGTTGAGAAAATGGGCTGGGAGGAGCCGCACTGATAGAGTTTGAAGACTATACAGTGTGGTAGAGTGAGTCTTAGGAGCAGAGCGCGACAGAGGTGTCGGATGTGTTTGTATGTGAGACAAAAGAGGAGAGAGATCCTCGTCCTCGCTGTGTTTAGCCGCGCCATCACACCTTCCACAAAGTGAAAATGAGAGTATATTTTTGACTCTGGTGTAAAAAACTTAACGTGCTCATGTGAAGGTGTCGTTTTATCAAATGCTTCTTCACCAGCGTGCTGTGAACGCCTGTGTGTGCTTGTGCATGTGTGTCAGTGTGCCTAATTAGCTGAGACAAGCAGGTGTAAAGCAGTAATTAATGACACAACTGACTGCCTTCATTATCTCTACGTGAGCTTCTTATGCTGCTGAACAAACATGCAAACAGATTTTACAACATTACCTCACCAATATGTGACCAAACAATGAAGTCAAGATGACAAAGCAATCATTGACTCCCATAAAAATGGCCTATGATAAAATGCATTTGTTTTGTTCACACAGCAGTAGGATACAAGTGTTTCAGGTCGTTTTCTGTCAAACAGTGTCTTGGCTGATATGGTGTCACACAGAAATGTGAATTACCAAACAGCAAGGCTTCGTTAAATTTCACACTTTTCTACTCTGCTTTCTTTTGTCTTTTCATTCTAGGTTGGCAGAACAAATCATCTGCCTCAAAATGTTCTGAGATTCGCTTATTTATTTCACAGGCTATAATACCAAATGCACTTCTATTGCCTTGCATACTCAACATTGTAGATCCAATAGTAGTTCAATCTAGTTCTATCAGTTATAAACAGTGCATTGTCTGCTTTGATATAAGATTGGAAAATATGCTATTATTTTAATTAATGCATACAGACTTCTGACCTTTCCCCAACTATGGCCATCAACATTGACTCCTTCCTGTACAGTCTATGAGGCAGATTGTGCGTCTTTTTTATCATAATAAACTCACCACACACAGTCACAGCTCATGCACGCCACTGTTCGTCCACTCAAACACTCGTTTAGCTTGCAAATGGACTCATTACTAATGAATCACAAGCTGCTTTAGAGCAGGCTGAGCACGCAGTAATGGTCTGGCCCCCCTCCAGAATACAAATCCTACACACACACATATACACCGACAGAGATTGAGAATGACTGTCCAAAAGTCCCAATTACCTTCACATCCAATGTAAGTGAACAAGCTCCTGAGCTAATTACTAAATATCATACATGTAGATGGGACCAACCCACGCCTTCTAAGTCTTTGTGTTTTGTTGTCATTTACTATGAGCTCATTATGGACAATATGGTGGTGTCACTGTATTATTACCATAAGTCATGATCACAACCTCTGAGCCAAAAGATCTTTATTGAATCATCAATAAGTCTGTATAATTTAGCAATTACAGTTTTAGCCTGATTGATTTACGCTTCGGTACTCTGCCAGACACCAATGAAATTAAATGATATGAGACTGTACCGTCTTGTCACTTAGTAAGCCGTACAAATATGTTTTTATTTGCCATTGAAGTTGTATCAATCGTTTTAAATGTTTGTGATGGTTTGTGCGTTTGTGTGGCTGTGTGGTTTAGATTGGACTCAGTAATTGAACCTAATGAATATGTCCACGGCTTGTTTCTCTCTCCTCTCCATTAAACACAACTGGATTAGATTTAGTGTGCTTACTCTAACAACTTAAAGACTACATCAGTAGGCTACTTTTACACACACACACACACACACACACACACACACACACACACACACGCACAAACACACGCACACACACACACACACGCAGAGTGGATTGGCTTAGCTCAGTAGATCAATGGCCTCTTGGTCAATGTCTCCTTTGGGAGGACAATCTATCTGCTCCTCACTAATGAAACAGTCCCGCTGAGTGTGTGTGCATGTGTGTGTGAGGTCGATATAGTGTCAGCTTGTTTGTTTAGTGTTAATTACATAATGCAGTCTTAAGCACCATGGTGTGTGCATTATCTCAGATAGATAGTATGTTTCAAGCGTTTATCTTTATTTTTACAATGGATAGTGTTTTATGTGTACTTACTATACTTTTACTATACTTTTTACCTGCATGACCTTGTAGTCAAGGGTTACTGGGTCTGAGCCGGGTTTCAAGACAATTGTAGTAGTTGACATGGAGTTCACATACATATGTTACAGCATGACTTAAGAATCCAGGCCGTCCTTCTCTATTGAGGCCCTAAATACACAAACATGTTTTCAGGTGCTAATATATTGCTATATTTATAGCTGAGTTGTTTAACCTGTTTTGTGCTAGATCAAAATGTTACACGTATTAATTCTATTTTAAAAGCCTATTCCGCTTGTATATTATTCTTATGTCCAATTTATTCACCTTATTCCGGAAGTTGCCGTACGCGCCGCCGTCTTGTTTCCGTTGTATTAGTTTACATGGAGAAGACGAGCTCAACAGAAAATAAGTTCTACACGGACTAAAAGGACGTTTTCAGACTGACCAGGAAATCGGTGCATTGTTGACTTGTTGTTGCTCGTGTTCATTAAACATTTTACACAAATCAACCTACTTTATGTAACATTTTAGCTTTAACGGAGTTCTCGTCAAACGAACGTGCAAACAAAAGTGCAAAGAACAAAAGTGCAAAAAACGGCAAAAGTGGGTGGGATATATATATAATTAAAATTCCCTGCTCACCCTCCGCGGGTGGTCACATCCATCTCTGAGCTCGGGTCCTCTACCAGAGGCCAGGGAGCTTGAGGGTTCGGCGCAGTATCTTAGCTGTTCCTAGCACTGCGCTCTTCTGGACTGAGATGTCTGATGTTCCTCCAGGGATCTGTTGTAACCACTCCTCCAGTTTGGGGGTCACTGCCCCAAGTGCTCCGATCACCACGGGCACCACCTTGGCCTTCACCTTCCAGGCCTTCTCCAGCTCTTCTCTGAGCCCTTGGTATTTCTCCAGTTTCTCATGTTCCTTTCTCCTGATGTTGCCATCACTTGGTATCGCCACATCAACCACAACGGCCTTCCTCTGCTCTTTATCCACCACCACGATGTCTGGTTGGTTTGCCATTACCATTCTGTCAGTCTGTATCTGGAAGTCCCACAGGATCTTCGCTCGGTCATTCTCTACCACCTTTGGAGGTGTTTCCCACTTTGACCTTGGGGTTTCCAGTCCGTACTCCGCACAGATGTTTCTGTACACTATACCAGCCACTTGGTTGTGGCGTTCCATGTATGCTTTCCCTATATATATATATATATATATATATATATATATATATATATATATATATATATATATATATATATATATATATATATATATATATATATATATATATATATATATACTGTTTTCTGAGATACGATTCACTATCCATTCAGAGTTAAATAACGAGGTTGTCCTTGGACTGTTTTGTGACCTTTTCAGGAAATGACTGGGAAAGCTATATCTAATTTATGCAGCAAAAACATATGATTTTCAACGTGTGTTCAACCTTTACAATACTCCAGCATTTGAAAGCATATTCTCTTTTTTGAACTAAAACTGATAAGATTCTCCAGTAATTGTCTTTTTGCATGGTGAGGCATTTAGTCCTGTGTTGGCATGTGCAGACATAACCAAAGCACTCTCAGATCCGCTCAGAGCTCTGCTGAAGGGGTGTGAGGGAAAGGGAGGACAGAGATAAATATTGTACGGGCTCCAGTCACACTGAGGGCTATTTGGAGATTGAGTTTTCTTTATTCTGTCCCTCATAAACCGCCCCCTCAAAAGCACATTTTAAGGCACTTTCCTTACAACTGTCAAACTGTATTTGCTTTGTTTCTGCCAGATACTGTCATACCATCGACTTTGAACTTCACCAACTCTTAGAAAGTAACCCTAACATATACATGTAATCAGAGCATTCATGCAAGTAAGTTGCTTGTCTCTGTGAAGTTATTATTTCTTTGACTGGAATGTTCCACTGTATGAATTAAACGTATCTATCCTGCATGTATTCAATTCACATTTAATTGAATAAATGCAGGATGGATAAGTTTAATTCATTTATTCAGTTCACATTTAATTGAATAAATGCAGGATAGATAAGTTTAATTCATTCATTATTATTTATTGCAACAACAAAAACTTGAAAAACATGCATGATCGGGATCACCTTTCCACAGATATGACACAGCTTGTCTCCATAGAGATACATAAGTATACTGTAACATTCATTCATACACACATACATACATACATTCTAGGCAGTGTCCCTTGAGACAGAGGTTGGTCAAGATTAATACAAAAATTTATTTAAATTCAATTAAAAAAAACAAACATATATATATATATACACACACGCACGCACGCACGCACACACACACACACACACACACACACACACACACACACATATATACTATATATACTGTATATATATACCATAACCTACAGTGTGTGTGTGTTTTTTTACATTTTAGCTGTCATTGTTTTTCGAACAAAGGCTTCTCAAAATGTATAACTCACCAGCACCTTTTTTGTGCACAATCTAGTGGTACGGAAGATCTTGTCCCATCCCTATTACATGCACATTTCTCTTAAATGTCATTTTGTTTTCGCTGCAATGAAAAAAAATCCCCATATCATTTTGACATGCCATTTAAAAGAATTTTTAGCAGTCCGTGACAGCCATTGTGGAAAAATCTAAATTATTGTTGCAACTAATTAATCTTCGTTGCATAAAACATTGTTTTAAATGTATAGGTACAGCAAAGTATTTTTAGGTTCTCAGTAGAACTTGTGTGAGTGTTGGTGGCCTGTTGAAAGCGTTAAGTCCTATAAGGCCCTAGGGTATACTGGTGTCTATTCAAATTTTACCTCAGCATTTATTGTGTTATTGCATCAGAATTTTCAGAGTTGTACTTGAAAAAGTCAAGTGCTCACAGTCTGAAGTTGTTGTTCTGTGACTGCACCCTAATCTAATTTCATCTGTTTCTCTGTGTTTCTCTTCCCCTTGCCCCCTCCTGCTGCCCCCCTCCTCTCGCCTTGTCTGTGCAGTCTGACGTGCTGGAGTGCTTCTTAAGGTAAGAGTCATATTTTCTCTTTTACATCTCTTTTACTTTCTTCCTCTGATTTTCTACCCAGAAAACACAGCATGCAGTCGGCACTTGGCACAGAAAGTGTATCACGAAACAATCTGCGTCCTCCGAGTTTGTTTGGCTGAGGACTGTGCGCGTGCGAACACAATGCTAGTGTGTTAGGATAACAAAGAGACACTTTGGGTTGCACTCCCACTGCACTGAGGTACAGGCAGAGCCACTGTTAGCTCATATCAGACCTCAATTACTGCTCTAATTTATGAGCAGAAATGTTGCTGTGGTGAAACACAAGGAGTAATAAATGTTTCGGCCACACACAACACACAATCTGATGTTGTTTTAAAAGCCGGGTCACTGTTGTTTATTTTCAGACCACAAGTTATTACTTTGATCAGCAACAAGACTCTCAATATCACAAATTCAAAAGGCTATGAACAAATTACACCACCTGGCATGAGATAATATCTTTGTAATAGGTACACGAACACTGTTGGGATTTCTAAAATCTACACTTCTGGTGAGCTGTGTCATGTTTAAGTACTATTAGTGAACTAGAGACAAAGTAACAAACACCCACTTTCATTGTCTGGTAATTGTGATAATAATGTGAGGAAAGCTAACAGTTTGATCTGCGATTTGAAAAATGAGATGCCAGACATGGTGTCTGGCTTTTCTGGGGGAATCCTGAGGCGTTCCCAGGTCAGCTAAGAGACATAGTCTCTCTAGTGTGTCCTGGGTCTTTCCTGGGGCTCCCTCCAGGTGGGACATGCAAAAAACTGCTCCCTTGGGAGCAGTCCAGGAGGCATCCAGAACAGATGCCCGAGCCACCTCAGCTGTTTCCTCTTGACGTGGAGGAGCAGTGGCTCTACTCTGAGCTTCTTCTGTGTGACTGAGCTCCTCATCCTGTCTCTAAGGGACCAGCTACTCTGTGGAGGAAACTCATTTCTGCCGTTGTATGTGTGATCTTGTCCTTTTGGTCATTACCCAAAGCTCATGACCAGACTGCCACACGATGAGATGTGTCAGCAAAGACTGCCTCACAACATCCAGACTTTATATACGTAGGACGCATCTCATCCACCCTGGAGCCTTGCCACTGAGGAGCCCACCAACATCCTCTGTGACTTCACCTTGAGTGATGGACAATCCTCAGTCTCTGCTTCCTCCTCGGAAGACAGATTGAGTAGATCATCAAAATATCTCCACCATCTGACAACATCCCCAATGGAGGTCAGCCGCTCTCCACCCGCGCTGTAACGGTGTTGGTGAAGTATGTCAGATGGTTTGCACGAGCTGCGGTGCACTTGGCCTGTTGGAATCTGTCAACTGCATCAGGAGTCCCACAAGCCAACAAGGCCTGATAAACCCCCTCTTCAGCTTCTTCCGGTGTCTATCACCAGGTTCGGAGAGTGCCTTTGTGACAACCGCCAGAGACCTTAGGTGGTTATCGGTTGACCCCTCTCTTCCCCAGAGTGTCCAAGATACATGGCAGAAGGTCAGATGACACAATGACAAAGTCAATCATTGACCTCCAGCCGAGGGTGTCCTGGTGCCACATGCACTGCTGAACACCCTTGTGCTTGAACATGGTGTTGGTTATGGACAAATTGTAACTAACACTGAAGTCCAATAACAATAACGGGAGGGCCTTTCTTCCCAATCACCCTCCTTCTCGCGGGCAAGTCCCCCAGTAGAACAACGGAGTACCCAGTTGGTGCACTTTCCAGTTCCCCTCCAGGGACTCCAAGAAGGCTAGGTACTCAACTGCTGGCCCCCCCTTGGCCCACAGAAGCTTGCCCCCTTTCCAGAGAGAGAACAAAAAAGGCAACAAAAGACATACAGAGAAATTAAGGCATTATCTAACACCAATGTTCCATTTGTGTCAAATTTGTCAATTTTCAAATTAAGGTTCTTTTCTTCTTCTTCATTTGACAAATATCATCTGCAGTGCTTTGTTAATCTCATGTCCAATAAGGCTAAATTCACATCAGTTCACTTAAAGATTAACATTTGAACTTTTGGTCAAATTAATCTAGCTACCAACTCAGATCAAAAGCCATAATAGCTTTTTGTTTCATCCCCATGTCTGGATAAATGGGTTGACCCAGGAAGACTTTTATAAGATCTGTACCTTAATAAAGTTAATATATAGGATGAAGTTTTTAAAGAACAAGCCATTTAAATTGTGGCACTTTTTCTTATTTTGTCACCCCTCCACACCTCTTCTAACAGCTGCTGTTATCCACGTTTTAGGGATCACATTTATGCAAAATTTATAGTTGATTTGGACACTCAACATCAAGGCAAGAATATTTTTTAAATGTATTATCTTCTTCAGATATATCTCACCTGTTATCCTGAAGCCCTTTAGAAACATCATTGCTCAGAGTTATTATAATGTATAGCAAAAAAGAAATGTTGACCAGTAGTTGACAAAGTTCAGAGGAAGTAAAAGTCTGATCGTAGATGTTGGAAGGTATCTGGTGGACATGTTTTCTGTGGCCTGCCCCTCTCTCTCTCTCTCTCTCTCTCTCTCTCTCTCTCTCTCTCTCTCTCTCTCTCTCTCTCTTTGCTTCTCTGCTTGGGGCCAGTGTGTACGTCCGGTTGCCAGTGTTTTGAGTGGGCTCTGTTGGGACGACGTGTAGAGCCTCATTAGTGGCGGAGGTTTGGCTGGAGCGCTGCTACTGGAGACGCTCTCAGGGGCACTAAGTCATATGTTAGTCTACTGCTGGCCCATCTGCCATGTTGGCCCTGACTCCCATCAACCACTTTTGTTTAGTGTTTTCAATGTGCAGCCATTGCCCTGTTGTCAGAATGCATCACTCTAGTTATTTAATTAACCAGAGTGCCAGGGCTTTATTTTCTATTATGGGGGGTACAGCAGAAGATTTTTTTTTTAAACTACAATGTACCAACAGAAGTACAAGAGTGTGACAGAAAGTGCTCATAGTATTTCTTGTTCTCTCAGTGCAGAGTGATTCAGAAGCTGCCACAGTTAGGTTCTCTCCACATTTATCTGTTTGAGGAAAGTGCACTTGTACCACAGATGAGGAAAGCCTTATGCTGTCTATGAGCATTTACATTTCAGATGAACTGCTCAGATTCAGAAAGCCAAAGACTATAACAGAGATGTCACAATATCATATTGTTACAATTATTGTGAGAAGAAACATCACGCTATAACGATTATTGACGATAATCGATATATAAGTAAAACAGGTGAATTCCATTTTTTAAAATTCTAATATATTACTGTTCCAATATGAAATTCTGAATTCTAAGTGCAAAAGTAAAGTCACTGTGATATAAACAGCCACATAAAAGCACTGTACATATACTTTATTAGAGTACAGATTGAATTGAAATGACTTAATTTTCACAAATATTCTTTTTTTGTTCTTACGATTATATTGTGACCTAAACAATGATCTATTAACCGAATATCTTGGCATCCCTAGACCAGTGGTTCTCAAACTTTTTCGGTTGCAACCCCCAAACACAAAAAACAGGTGACACAAAGTGATAAATTAGACTTATATCTAATGTTTGATTTTATTTTGAGAATATAGACCTAGAAAAATTACTTTAATAGGCCAACAAATAGGAATCTACATTTACCACTGCATTTGAAGGGTGTCAAGCCTTCTTTAAGACTGTTATATCAATTTTTCCCATCATCTGGGGACCCCCGGAAATCATTTCACGACCCCCATTGGGGTCCCGACCCCTGCCCTAGACTGTAATCTGCCTGAAGTATTCTTATTATATATTTAGCTTTTACAAGGGTCCTATACATTTATATTCATTTTAAATCTGAAGGTACAAGTTTGACAAACTATATTTTCTACTTTTTTACTGTTTACCCGTTAGCCTTGTTATGGGTCGTACCAGCCTGTTGTCCTCTTCTCACAGCTTTATACTAGGATATGCTAATGAAGAGTGTTCAGATTGAAACTGACTTCCGGATGTCGAAACATCTCCATTTCAAAAAACAGTTTCTACCATGGAACACTCCTGGACAAATGAGGGATTAGACCAACTCAGCACAAGTTGACAAGTGTTATGAACGTTACACACATGTGGAGAGGTATCGACGCGATGGCCTCTGTGTGAACCAGTGCTCTGGTTAATGTCAGTGTTCAGCTTGTGTAACGGTTGTGTTGGGGATAAAACTCAGGCTTTCGTAGCTTTAATAGCAGCACTCAGTGGGAGAAAGGTTAATTATCACATCCTGTTACAGACAGACAGGACACCTCCCTCTGTCAAGTGCTCACACCGACTCCACACCAGCACACACGCACAGCTCATCAAATAACAATGTGTGTGTGAAAGATGTAATCCAGCAGCTTGTCCTCATTTGCTTTATACTTTAAATGCAATTTGCTCTGGAATTAAAATTGCATAATCATTTATCAGGTGGAACATCAAAAGTGCTGCAAACACATCCGAAGTATGTCTTCAGAGCCAGTCAAATCATGTTATGAATATGTTTTAATCGGCTGCTTGCTCTCCTCATGAATTAGAGAGCAAGCAAATAGCTGAGACTAAGGGGGCTTTCACACTTGTCATGGTTTGGTTCTGGTTTGAGCCCAGTTTTTCCTGATGTAGACTTGGTTTGATCCTGTCCTGGTCTAGTTTGGGTTTAGTCCCTTTTCTGATGTGGTGTTTGTGTGTAAGTAAAGAAGCTGTCTAATTGTGTCCCTACATTACGGTGACATTTTTACAGCACTTGTTGTGGTATTGTTCCTGACACTTAAAAGCGCTGCAGCTTTTTAGCAAGAGGGTTGGTTCTCCCTCTTGTTTTGTCTGTTTAAAGCTCATTATTGCAGACAGCACCAATAAAATACTTTTGTAGGACTCAGAAGTAAAGCACATAATCTATTATCATTTTAGAGAAGTTGAAATGTTTGATTGTGACCTTGAACTTAAAAGTGAGCATTCATAATCTCAATCAAATGGGATGTAGCTTAGACACTCCACCAAAACAGAAACAAACATGACAGAAAAGATTGTGAAATGAAAGAGTGTGAGCCTATAGCTCCATTTACCAGAACATGAAGTCCTTCACAGCGACAGGAGTGGTGTGTTCTCACATCTCCTGAAAAGCCTGCTTCAATTGGACTCTAAAATGACAGATGAGTGGACAGAGGTGTGAAGTGGTGATTGGTGTTGCGAAGACATCCAACAATTTAGAGCAAAACAACTGACACCTCAAAAGAAATGGCAACATTTTCTCTCTTTGGAAAAATGATCGCTCCAGATCACAAAGCCTTTTTATATCTGTGCAAGTGAGCTCACTCCGCTCACCCATCCACTGTCTTCTTCATGTCTCCGTGTGGTGTTATATGTTATTACTCCTCCCTTTCTTTAGCCTCATTCCTTTTGCCGGTCTAGACAGCTCCTGCAGCAGGTGCCGTATAGCTGCGAAAATAGGGTGAGAAGACGAAGAGGCTAGGAGGGAGGGAGCGATGGGAGGAAAGGAGCTGAGGGGATAGGTAAGGCCGGGTGAGAACGTACAGAGATTAATAGATCAAGCTCCGAGTGGGATATGATGAAAGTTCGGAGGCCCAGAGAGGGGAGGAGGCAAGGGAAGAAGGGATGGGTCAGGCCGAGCTAGGAAGTAAACTTGGAGGAAAAAGGAAGGTGGTGCAGAGAGGAGGGGAGAGCTGACAGGTGTAGGTGAGAGAACAAAGCTATTTTAACATAGGAGAGAGCAGGTACCTCATTATGAGCCTGCGAGTAAGCAGAAAATGAGGGCAGATTCAGAATAAACCAGTTCTTAAAGTATCAGCGTTTATTTTTCATTACTTAATTTAGTTGGTGGTTTCTAGCCTTCAAATTAATTATTTGAATAATAATGATATAAGTTAATTAATTAAGCAAATTAGCAGCATGATAATTACTCTGTACCATTAGAGAAATTGTTTTGCTGTCATGTTTGTTGTGTCTTTCAGAGTTTGTGGGTAAAGCAGTATGACACACAAAAAAAATCCAAAATATATTTTTTCCCCTCCTAATTTTAGAATCAATTATTCCTCTCGTTCCTGGCATCCTAGTTATTCATCTCAATGACTAAGCGCTTTACATTACCTTCAGAGGCCTGAGATTGCCATCTCAATAATAATGGATTTAGATTTTTTTTTCCATAGACTTTATTAGACAGGACAATATAGCGTGAAATGGGGATGAGAAAGTGAAGAACATGCAGCAAATTGTCGGCGTATTTGAACTCACGATACTGCGCCCTGCTCACTTGAGTGCATCCACTCAGCCACCAAATTAACGCAATATTAATTTCATAAACATACACAACAAGACAGACTTTTAATTGACATTTTACACAAACACAGTCAAAATTCTTCTTTCAAAGTCTGAACTCTGCTCCAAACCACAGGCTTCTGAGGATTGGCTGTGGACCTCTCAATTAAAAAAACTTAAGCATACCGACAATTAAGAAATGACTGAATCTTAATCTCAATTAAAAGTAGATAAATTGCACAACCAGTTGGGTCTGCCAAGTTCTATATTTTGGTACATTCTGTTCCTGTCGAAAGTGAATGAGAATGAATATCTCTAATATCTGTAAATGTCAGCCTCGCAACCAGCTGTCCATTTGCTGGGTCAGGGTCGGCTTCTCTTCAGGCCAAAAGCAGCTGAAACCGGCTCATGCCCTGTTTGACTTGGTTATAAATGGCGACTGATGACAACAAAATTAGGCAACTTCATTGACTTTTTAGTGTAATGGCTGTGGTTGCATTTGCACTTCACCATCAGTCATGTAGTGCAGTGGGAACTCATTTTAAAGAAGAAAGAAAATGAAGCTTCCTGAGGAGACAGTTTGGCAGAGTTTACACAAAGGCCAGAGTAAAGCTTGTTTAACTTTTACTGAGCAGTGAGCACTAAAGGGTGGAGGCAGGGTCTGTAAACCTCTTTTGCTTTGAAACATCACAACAGAAGAGAGCCACGGAAAACTAAACATTAGTCCTGCACATTTGATCAGGGCCTGAAAGACCAAAAGAGAAGCACAGGGCCCTACAACTATTTCAATGTGATCGCGTTCTACTGCCCTGTGTTCGAGTGTTTTAAGCAACAGTAGGCTCCGTGTGGCTAACTTTTGCGAAGTGAGTTTGATCTCTGGCTCTGACCATTTCTGAATGTCCTCCTCTCTCTCCTCCCCATTTCACTTTACACAGTTGTGCCTATGGTCCAAAAAAATTTCCACAGCGTGACTTTTCTGGTGGACAAGCAGTTGATGTTACCAGGCCAAGTCAGATCTGTGAGGAGGCAACCCCGCTAGTTGTTAGAATGCTTTTTTATTTATTTACATTTTGAGCAATAAAAACACCCAGAATTCAATAAATGCTACATCGCAATTTTTAATGTCTTGCTGTGGAACACTTACAGCAATAACATCAACAATATATCTGTACTGGGGAAAAACAAATTTGGCTCAATTACAAGGGGGAAAAAATATGGCACAGTCACTTTAAAACAATAACCGAGTCGTTAAATAACAGCAGCTCTTGTTGTCTGTCGGTATTTGCTGTTCAAATTATTAAATTAGGTCTTAAAAGTGGCCCTACGTCTGAGTCAGTAACACTCACAGACTGCATTGCAAACACTAAACAGACCTCAGTGTTTCCACCACTGATCCACCATTCATGTCTGTGCATAAATAAGCCTCGAATCATGTTTTCTGACTAATATGAGGTAGAAAATCACTCTCAAAACATAAGCTTTCCCTGTCTTGCATTAATGCTCAGACAGGTACAGTGCAGTTTACCGGCACGTAAACCTTTGCTGACATTTTTTAGACGTCAAAATTGTGAAGTGTACCCAAAAATGTATAATCCAACCAGATTTTTGTTGTTACTGGCACTTGTCTACTTAATCGTAACCTGACCTGTATTTGCCTTCACTGGATGTTGCTATAACAGCTGAATTAAACATATTTTGGTACCTTTTTTTTTTACTTAGAGCATTAAACAATAGCATCATCTGTGGTTTTAGATAGATGAGAGTGGCAGGCAAAACAGTGAGGTACGATATGGAAATAAAGGTCTAGTAAGTGCTACCTATTTCCAAAATGTTGATCACAGAAATTGTGAATACATTATTATATTATATTATATTATATTATATTATACATTATTTGACCAGTTACACATTTTGTTATATATCCTTTTTTTTCGAAAATGTCATCCAGTTGCTTACTTTCTACTGTGAGCTTTGAGTCCCGAGTTACGACAATAGTGTAGAGAGCTGCAAAGAGTTGTTTATTTTTACGTTTTTTTTGGTTTGTTATTTACATCTTACAGCGTGTCACAACTTTTGGGTTTATGTGCACTGTTTTAATACCGCTCTGACAAATATATAAATAAACACGGCCATGTGAAAATAGCATGACGTACGAATGCGAAGACGGATGACTGCAGCGGGTGTAAATAGTCTTGTTGCGTTTACGGGAGGACAGCGGCTGCAGGAACATAGATGTGTAATAAGGCCATAGCTCATTGGCTGCAAATGTGTGTGTGTACATGTATGAGGAACAGTGCGTGTGTGCGTGGTCGTCATGTGTGCGTGGACTGGAAAGGGAACAGGCTCCGTCCTATTAGCAACTACCTCTCACTGGATGACTTATGCGCCTCGTTTTTCAGCATGTGGATGACAGCAGATGCAAGAGTGAACCAACATACACACACAGACCTGGGTGACAGGACAAATCTGCTCCTCCTTCCTGATGTGGAGACAGAATGGAGTGGCACACAACAAAGTATCACACAACTGACCTTAAAGATTGAAAAGGCATGTTAGCTAAATTGTGAGCAGTGGTAAAGTGTGTGCAAAGTGATGCGAAATAGCTATTCCATGAGTGTTGAGAAGAAAAACAGTTTGTAGGTGAAGAGGGGGAGCAAAATTTCACATGAATATCTCCTGAGGCATTTACTGATTTTTATCCTATTTTTAAGAACCAGATGTTTTTATGGATTTTCTTTTACTTTGAGTCAATGGGTCATTTTCTATTGGGCATAAGGTGCACATGAGCTCAAATAAAGTTACTTAATAACTTAATCTTACTCTGCTTATTCCAGCAAGACAATGATTTCTCTAGACATGTAAATGTTTGTTGTAGCACTGTGTACACTGCCCCCTACTGGCCTTTTGGCTTTATGCCAGGGGTAACCTTCAGTACCTCAAGAGACATTTGTTGTTAAAATAATTAACAGTATTAAATTGGTATTCTACTAATTTCATTGAGTAGGCTACTAAAGAGCATAAAACATGTGCCACATAAAGTTTTTTTTTTCTTTCTCTTGCACTTTCAATCAGCCTTTGCAAGAGCAGTCGTTTACATTCAATCAATAGTGTCCAGAGAGTTGGACTCGAAGTTCTAGATGACCCAAGGTTGCACGTTGTCCAAACAAATACAAATTCTTACAATAATAAAAAATGTACCAAAAAATTGGAAACATCAAATCAGTTGCTCTCAAACTTTTCTCGCCAATTTGCGTACCAGGTGTGAAACCAGATCTAAAATAGGATTATACCATTGCCTCAGTCATTTACCAAAAGAATAATTGTGAATTGTAGACAGTGGACAGTAATGAAACACCAGAGGCGGCCACCAGAAGTGCGTTACATGGTTGGGCTGTTGTGTCTGACCTGTAAATAACCCCCTCAGAAGATTCATTATGGTTCAGATCTCATTTTATACTTTGCAGTTACATCACACTGGGGGTCAGCAGAGAACAGTTACCATGGTGGCACAATGTAAATCAAGAA